>SKCR01001213.1:122500-187370 GCA_019454045.1 Zanthoxylum bungeanum
TTGTTCAATTCTTAATATGAAGGTAAATGGTAAATATGGGTTAATTTGGTTGTTAAGGACTTTGTAGGGGATGTAAAAATTAATGAATCTTTTGTGGATATCTTAATTTGCTTTGAATATATTACGTCTTAGGTGAGTAAATTATGGAGGATGATTGGAGAGGGAATGGCCAAGGTTTCGGCCAAGGTGAATTAGATTTGGCTTAACTTTCTTTTTTGTTTTGGTGGCAGTGGTGTGATGGTGGGTGATGTTATAGTGAATGGTTGGTGATCTTGGATAATGGTGAAGTGGTTGATAGTGAAGTTTAAGTGTTGGAGTGTTGTGTGAAGTTGAAAGAAAGGAAAAGATGGTTGTACCATAAACAAAGAGAGGGGCAAACTGCTCAGAAATGTCGTGAGCAGAGGATGGCAGATTTTGCCCAAAAATACTGTGAGTACTGGAGGATTGATTTTGGTTGGGTAAATTAAAATTGTAGTAATATTTTATTAGCAATAGGAAGCTAATATCCTGAGCGTTGGATATTCGAGGTGGATGATGTAGTTGAGAATGAGAAGCATTTGAGGAATAAATATATATTCTCTAAGTTTAAAGTTGGTATAAACACATATTGGAAAGATAAGTAAAATGACCGTTAGTTACTTGTCTCTCGATTAAGAGAAAATTTCATAATAAAGACAATAGGTAACTTGAAACTCACTAAAGTCTTATAATGATGTATAAGGATTGAAATAAAAGGCATCATGATTGGTTTACATTTAAATTCTGTTGTATCTTCTTTGCTTAAGAAGATCAAGTCAGAATCTTACTTATTCTCATCTTATTGTAGATCGACAGCTCGATCAACCGCCCACCTCTCAATAATCCTCCACAACCTATCATTGTGAGTAGATGTCTTTCTTTATGTTTTCTTTGTTTAAGTTTTAAATGTTTTCATGTTTGAAGTTATGATTTAATTGAGTATTATTTTTTTTTGAATTTTAAATCAATAAAAGAATATGCATAATGATTAAATGTTTTCATCTCAGCGCTCGTTAAAGTTTTCATGATTTTTGAATTATCGATATGTTTTCGCTGAGACATTTGATTGATGATATGTTTCCATTCCAGTGCTCGTTGTATCTCTTTATATTTTCTTTTATGACTTATCATCATGTTTCCATCGGGACACTTGTTAAGGTCTCGTCCATCAGAAATGGATTGACCCGCTACCTTGTCGACAAAGAGATCGTCCGTCCTTCACTCAGTCTTCAGCGCGACTTGGGCGTTGAACGCTTGATATATTTTTATGATACATGCATGGAAGATAGTTTATGGACATGTTTTAGATTCTTTTAATGATTTGATTTCTTTTGGTATCTACTCCGGAGTCCACCAGACTCATCCCCTTAGTTTGTTCATGATTGCAGGTTTCTTCCTCTTTTGCTGCATTTTTTTTATGGAGATGATGCGTGGATGATGGATATTATTTTGCAAGTCACCGGTGGTAATATTTTTTTGGAGCTTTAAGATGTTAGAGATTTCAGTTATATGGTGAAAAGCGTGTTAATAAAGATTTGTATTATTTGGTTATGTTTTATGAGATATGATGTTGTGGGCACATAGTACTTGGGTGATTATTTTGATTTTGGATGCGTTGTGTGTGGGCCTGAGGCCCTGAGATTTGTGGATGTTTTGTTTATATTTATTTTGATGCTGGATTTCAAACTAGGTTGTCTAGTTTTAGGATACATCATATCCATTTTTTTTAGAATTTGGAAGCTTAGGGAGATGGGTTAATCTCGTCTCCTACCGGTAACATCCTGCCCCTGGTAGGGTGTTGCAGTTATGATATAAGAGCGGGGTTTTAGAGATTGTGATAGGAGTATGGTGACTTGCAAATGAGGGATAAGAGGTATTTTACATGCGTAGTATGTCCAGGATATTCATATGTAGAAGGTTGCTTATCCGATATCTGTATCATTTGAGCACATCTTCAAATGTTTCATATAATGTATTTTCAATAAAAATTTCTTTCTTTTCCAGCTAATATCCTAAAGTTCCTCTTGTAGACTTTATGCCCCCGGGGAGGAGAGATGCATGTGGGACAACCCCACAAGAGATTGCTCCTGATCAAGGCTCATCGATACCACATGAGCCTATGCCCAGGGAAAGAAGGCGTCCTGCTCGTAGGAGGCGCATGATAAGGGTACCTCTTGCAGCCAAAGCACCAGCACCTCAGGCTACTTCTATTGGAATGCATTAAATTCATCAGACCTTGCAAACTCTAGTGAAACTTATAACCCAACAGCAACAAAAAGCTCATGCTCAAGCTGTACCTCCCCTACCACCCATCCAAATGCAGCCCCAAGCTCCTATTGGTCAAGGGCAAGAGTTAGTAGTTACATTACAAGAGTTTATAAAGTTACACCCACCCACTTTACTTGGAACTGAGCCTAACCTTAACCTTAATGGCTTCATAGAAGAATGTGATCGGATTTTTCAAGTATTAGGGTGTACCCCTATTAGGGAAGTTCAATTGGTGAATTTTTGAACTTCAAGATCTAGCTCATGCCTAGTATCAATCGTATTGTCAGAATAGGCCGGTTACAGCTCCACCTTTTCAATAGGATGAATTCAGTTAAGATTTCTTAATTTAGTTTCTGTATGAAAGTGTAAGGGATGTCACAGCTATAGAATTTGAACAATTATTGCAGAGTGAATGAATGACTATAATGGAGTATGATATAGCGTTTACCAGATTATCACGGTTTTCTCTTAATCTTGTTGCCACAGAGGAAATAAAAATGAAGAGATTTTTCAATGGGCTACATGAATATCTATTCAGGTCTATTTTGATAAACTCAAAGATGACTTACACATAAGCCTTAAATGTAGCATTACAGTTTGAGGTAAAGGCGCAAGAAAGGCGCGCAGATAGAGAGGTTTAGAAGAAAGTAAGGTTTGAAGCAATATGGAAAATATTTCAATGGGAGATTGGTAGGATTCATGGTGGGCCTACATCTTCTCAGGGCATGTCATGTCATGAAACTTCTGGTTATAGAATATTGGGAAATGTCGTTCTCAGGGTGTTGCTTCGCAATCTGTGACACAGGCTTCTGTTGTTAGACCCGCGGTACATTTTTGCTCTATTTATGGTAAACCTCACCGAGGAGAATGCAGGGATGTATCAGGAGTATGCTTTCAGTGAGGTCAAATGAGGCACTTGTTAGACATTATGACCCATAGCGTCACTGTTTTGTAAATGATATTGTATTATTGTACAAAATTAACTATGTGATAATGAAATTGCCTTTTGCCGTTTTGTAATTTATTTACTTTGATATATAAATGGCGAAAGTCCATATGATTAGTTCCGTGTTGAGATGATATGAGACAGTATCAATACATAAAGGATTAATCATTAAATATCCCTAGTCGGAGTATTATCGAGATAGGACATCGATAATGCGGAATAGACTAGTATTGCACTTGTGCACGTTGTGAGGGCACAACAGCATAGTTCTCATATATTTAAGTATATGATACTTATGCAAGTGCGATAGGAGGTTGTGTTTTACCGATGGTACGGAAAACAGCTTCGCTCTGGATAGACCCCGCGGAATCCCATTGGTAGTATGTCTGCGTGTCTATGGGAAGCCGCATCAGGGTAGGTGTATATGGTCTTAACCTGAGACTTGCATCGCTAGTAGTACTTGCGACAATCGGTAAACTTTGGTTTTGGTGGTTGGGGGCTTTAACCAGTTCTGTGTTCACCACTTCTGGGTTTATCAGGAATCATAGTGTACTGGGTGTGATGTCAAGATGGGAGTGTCACTTCAGACATATGGAGTTGATGATCGCGCAGGATACAGAACTAGTACTCTATAAAAGGTTGCAACCGTCCGGGGTATATGACTAGGTAAGGATTGTCCGATTTAAAGAGACTAGTTGCTTGATGTCCGATATATGTTTCGTACGGGGCAACACATTTCCAGCCCCAGGCCTAACATGTGATCGTCCGTTACTGGATCGATGTACGCAATACTACGGTATACTACGCTTGATATAGATCTTATATTCCTATAAGAATATTTCTGGAGAATTGGGTAGGCATGGCGCTTTGCTAGAAGCCAACCTTGTCTTGTGAATCGGTAAAGACGTAGTACGAGGTACGTACGTGTTCGGATTATCCGACGACCATTTTACTGCCAACATATCCGGAGATCTCTTGGGTCGCTTCCTGAAGATTCACCTATGATATTAGATTCGTACTTAATTAATCTTGGATTAATTGCGGAGAAACTTTATATTGGATAAAGTGCCTTATTTAGAGAGAGAACGATTAATTTGGAATTAATCGATAAAATAATATATTCGATATATTAAACGAAATTAGATTTCGACGCGAAATTTAAAATTAGATTTTAATTCGGGCGAATGAATTAATTTAGAATTGATTCGTAAGCGACGTGAATAGTGATTTCGCTAGGCAAAATTATTTAATTTACGTCGCGGCGGAAATTCGTTAATTCGGAATTAGCGAAACCGAGCCCGAGAATATTTGCGGACACATTCGTATTTTGAAACGAGTGGGGCCCGTAAGTCACATCGCGAAGTCACATCGATTGACATGACAAGTTGATAGAAGTCACAAATCACTTTATTAAAGTGACATCTAGTCACTATTCATGATAGAAGTTGGTGGAGCCTTTAATGGCTTTTTGGAGGGAGATTTGTTTTGATTTTTTGGAATAGGTATATACCAAATATTTGGTAATACTTGACACATAATTCTTGGAGAAAACAATTACAAAAAAAAAAAAATCAAAAACTCTCCTTTCTCTCTCATCTGGGCGTAACTTCTTCAAAGAAAAGAAAGATTTTATTTCTTTCTTCTTCATTGCTAGCACATTTTTGATCTAAAGAGGTGATAGGGAAACCTTCCAAGGGCATGGAATACTAAAAGCTTGGAGCTTTCCACCATCCTTTTACCTTGACCGAAAATCATCATCAACCTTGGAGCTTCCACTTTTGGTTTGATTTTCTTCATCACTAAAGCATTGTAAGTATGATTCCGCCATACTTCATCTTTTAGTATATATTCATTGTTGTATTTTTAAATGCTTAATCTTTCCTTGGGACATATTATAGAAACCAACAATGGTATCAGAGCCATGGTTAAGCATGAAATACTTTAGGTTAAAATTTGGGTAAAATTGATTGAAGCATGTTCTTGTGAAATTTGATGAATGAGTATGCTTATATGTATGTATAATGACATAATATGTAATCAATTGATGATGAAAAATGCATTGGATGATTTTTCCCCAAATTAATGCCTTGGCCGAATACATTACTACTTGGAGTGGTTTGGAATTTTTTGTGTTTAAGTTCATTGGATGGCTTAAAAAGTATACGGGACGTAGATTAATAGTTCAATCGGATTGAAAAATAAATCGACACAAAAATCCATGTTGGCCGAATGTTATAGACATGAAAAATGAGTTGATTTTTGTTAAAATTAATGTTGGACATTTATTTTGAACATTAGGTGATTAATAATTAAATTGGTATTTTTTGAAATATTTGGTTTAATATATTAATCATGGATTTACACTTTAATTAATTGGATTTTAAATTTGGAATATTAAAATTTAATTAATGGGCTTTTATGTTTAATTGGGTCTTATGGGCTTGAAATTGATTTTATGGCATTTAAGGGTGATTCCTTATTTGGGCTTGGTAATTGGGTTTGACCCACATTGACCAAAGCCCAAGCCTTAATAAATCAATTGAAAGCCCATCGGACTTTAATTAAACAAACATTGGATGTTAGTGGGCTTTGAGACCCAATTAGATTAGATTTAGAATCTAAGTCTTTAAAGCACATTAAAAGTGTAAACATTTAATTTGGAATTAAAATTAATTGAATTAGTATTGAATACGAATTAAATTAGATTTAATAAGTAGTTCGATATAATTCACGAATTCGTACCTATGTACTTATTCTCAAACGAGTTGGACTCGCGCAAAATCAAAAATCGTTGTTTGAACATTGGATGATCACTTAAACAAAGACTAATTAATTGGATTAGATTGGTTGTAAAAGCATGTCTTGTTTGAATATATATGTATGTGATGAATGAATAGTGTATATCGGATGGATATTAGAAGGGAAAGGGTAATTCTAGGGAATTATTGTAAATTCAGAATTTATAAATTGGACCTGCGTGTCCAGCCTTATCTCTTTATCTCTTTGTATTCTCTTCTCACCTAATTCCCCTCAATGTAAATGAGGTTCTCTTATTGTATTATGTAATTGGGTAGAAGTAGAATAGTGCTAGCGGGGAGAGGAAAGGGAGTGTGAGTGTTTGTTCTAGGAACAAGTTGTTTATATATCCATCCGCATATCACTATTAATTTACTTTACGCGCTTTATGATGTTTTAGAAGCATGCTTAAGGGTGTATGATGATGAGACCTAACAAAGATAAATAAATTGGTTGCCAATTACGCGAAATCCCTCAATTATATTAAGCGAATATCCTTCCATTGAATGATTCTCGTTCAAGATCCAATTGGCATTGGTTTGTTGGCCAAAGTCAAGACCTTGTCAATTAGGATGTACTTGAATCATGAGAGTTTTGTTTCACATCGGTGTCTAGTCCAAGTTGTGATTTGTTGGCCAAAGTCAAGATCACTTCTTGTCCAAAGACATTGATTACGAAACTTTCCTTGTCAATGGGTCCCGCTTAAATGGAATCATTAGGTTTGTTGTGCCAAAGCCAAGGCCTAGATGATTCGGAGGATATGGTTAGAAATATATTGGATACATTGGCATATGCAATATGTTTAGGACTTGGATGTCCACCTAACCGATCTAGGAATTGGATTGGATCCAATTGATCTGTGAGATCTACCTAGTTAAGTAGCATACAGCTTGTTGGCCAAAGTCAAGGTTGTGTGTTATTTAACGGGATCCTAGCCCACTAGGAAATAGGATTTCCCGAGTTCTCAACAGAGGGTTAGAGACTCGATGAAAATAGTGGGAGGCTAGTATGTGAATTTGCAATTTCGTTCAGATACTTTTCCTTACGCGTATTTCAAAATTTTTCGTCTATTTTTTAAAAATTAGTTGGACTAATACATTGTTATTTTTTCTTGTAACAGTTTGACTGTACCCATTCTATCGTCAACTAGATAGTTAGACTGTCGTAGTTGAGATGGCTAGCAAGGGAAATGTGCGTGACATCATCATGGGTGATAATGTCTTTAAAGGCACAAACTTCGCTGACTGGGAAATGAACCTCAAGATAGTACTTGGGGCTGAGAGGCTACTGTACACTATACAGACACCTCTCCCGCCTAGACCCACTGATCCGCTTGAGCTGGAGTTATGGAAAACTCACAGCGAGGATTGTGACACAGCTCAGGCTGTTATGTTAGCTTCAATGACTCAACACTTTCGTCGCCAGAATAGGGACTTGGATCCTTATAACATGATGGCTAGACTGCAAGATCTCCACCGCACCAACAAGCGGATGGAGAGGTATGAGTTAGTGAAGAAACTCTTCCGCACCCGAATGACTGAAGGCACATCAGTTGAGGTCCATGGGACTCAAATGATTGCCGATATTGATGAGTTGGGCAGTATGGGAATAGTCTTGGAGGCCGAGCTGACTGTAGATTTGATCTTACAATCACTTCCCGATACTTGGAAACAAATCATAATCAACTATAAGTTGATGGATACCGATGACACTCTTGGAGAGCTGTTATCCATGCTGAAGGAGTCTGAAAAAGAACTCCTAAAAGGGGGCAAGCGCGAGGCGCACTATGCATCGACCTCTCAGGGCCAAGGGCTGGGCCCAAGGCCACTGGAGGGGTGAAGAAGAGGAAATATAAGAACAAGGGTAAGGGCAAGTTGACAAAGGCTTCTGGGAAGCCAAGGGACAAATCTCAAGATGTCTGCCTCAAATGCGGCAAAAAGGGTCACTGGAAACGTGACTGCCGAGTGGGCAAAGGACAAAAGGAGGATATTAAGGCAGGCAAGGCTCTAGCCTCTGGTACGTTTGTTATTGAAATTAATATGACTACTTCTAGTCTTAAAAATTGGATTTTTGATTCTGGTTGTGCTGCTCATATTTGTACTGATTTGCAGGATCTGCAGAATAGCAGGGTGCTGGCTTCAGGGGAGGTTGACCTACGAGTCGGAAACGGAACTCCAGTTGCTGTTTTGGCTGTAGGAACTTTTTGTTTTGGAACTGCCCTCGGGGCATGTACTTAAACTTTTGAACTGTTATTATATACCTAGTTTAACTAGGAATATTATATCTGTATCTTTGTTAACCCAGCATGGGTACACTTTTGTATTTAGAAACACTGGGTGTTATTTATATAAAAATGATGCAGAAATTTGCACTGCTGTTGCAAATAATGGTCTTTATATTTTGAATATAAATGAATCTCCTAAACCTAAAATGACAAACAAAAGGCTCAAAATGAGTAATCTAAAAGATGAAGCTTACATGTGGCATTGTCGTCTAGGACACATCAACAAGACTCGCATATCCACACTTTCGAAGAGTGGGTACTTGGACGGATTTGATCCTAATTCATATGATGTCTGCGAATCTTGTCTTTTAGGCAAAATGCCTAAATCACCTTTTAGCGGTAAAGGTGAACGTGCCACAGAACTGTTAGCCCTCGTTCATAGTGACGTATGTGGGCCCATGTCTAGCCAGGCTAGAGGTGGATATCATTACTTCGTAACCTTTACGGATGATGCATCTCGTTATGGTTATGTGTATCTAATGAAACACAAGTCGGAAACTTTTGAGAAATTCAAAGAGTTTCGACACGAAGTAGAAAAACAAACAGGCAAGAGTATTAAGACATTGCGGTCAGACCGTGGTGGCGAATACTTAAGTTATGAGTTTCAAGATTACTTGAAAGAATATGGTATTCTTTCACAGTGGACTCCTCCAGGAACACCGCAATTAAACGGGGTCTGAACAACGGAGAAACCGTACCTTGTTAGACATGGTAAGGTCGATGATGAGTCGCACTGAGCTACCAATATCCTTCTGGGGATACGCATTATACAGTGCAATACTTATTTTGAATAAGGTTCCGTCAAAGTCTGTTGAACAGACTCCATACGAGTTATGGACAGGAAGGAAACCGGGTTTCTCTTTCCTGAAGATTTGGGGATGCTGGGCATATGTTAAACGTTTGGAAGGAACCAAACTAGAACCCAAATCAGATAAGTGCCTTTTCGTGGGATATCCTAGGGAAACCAAAGGATATTACTTCTATCACCCACAGAGAACAAAGTATTTGTTGCTCTGCATGCATTTTTCCTTGAGAAGGAATTTCTAGATGCAGTGGTAAGTGGGAGGAAAGTGGAGCTCGATGAAAATCGTAGTGATACTGTTCCTGGCAATAAATCAACAACGGAACATGAACAGACCATCCGGGATGAGTCTGTACCACAATCTTCATATACACAAGGACCGCGTAGGTCGGAGAGAGTCAGGACAATACCTGAAAGGTATGGTACCTGATCTCGCCTCATGTAGATATTAATCTTATTGAGGATAATGAACCGACTACGTATGAGGAAGCAATACAGGATATTGATTCCGCTTTATGGCAAGAAGCCATGAAGTCCGAGATGGATTCCATGTATGCCAACCAAGTTTGGACACTGGTTGATGCACCAGAAGGCGTAAAGCCTATTGGATGCAGATGGATCTTCAAGAAGAAGACCGACATGGATGGTAACGTGCAAACATACAAAGCTAGGCTTGTAGCAAAGGGGTATCGTCAACAATATGGTGTTGATTATGACGAAACTTTCTCACCCGTTGCCATGATTAAATCCATTCGGATAATGCTTGCAATAGCTGCATATTTCGATTACGAGATATGGCAGATGGACGTTAAAACCGCTTTCCTTAACGGAAACCTTTTGGAGGATGTTTATATGCAACAGCCTGACGGTTTTATCGTACCTAGACTTGCAAACAAGGTTTGTAAGTTAAATCGATCCATTTATGGATTGAAGCAAGCATCACGGTCATGGAATCAGCGTTTTGATGAGATCATAAAAGAATATGATTTCGTGCAAAACGAAGATGACCATTGTGTATACAAGAAGACTAGAGGGAGAACACTGACTTTTATTGTCCTTTATGTCGACGATGTATTGCTTATAGGCAATGACATTCCCATGCTAACGTCGGTAAAAGCTTGGCTTTCACTAAATTCTCCATGAAAGATCTGGGAGAAGCAGCCTTTATTCTAGGAATAAAGATCTACCGGGATAGATCTAGAAAGCTGCTTGGACTCTCCCAGAGTACATATATTGACAAAGTGTTGAAGCGATTCAGCATGGATCAATCCAAGAAGGGATTGATGCCAATGTTACGTGGTATCTCTCTGTCTAAGGACATGTGTCCTAAGACTCAAGAAGAGAGAGATAACATGAGTCGGATACCGTTCGCCTCGGCAGTCGGATCGATCATGTATGCCATGATATGTACACGACCTGATGTGTCATATGCTTTGAGCATGTGCAGTCGCTATCAGGCCGATCCAGGTGAAGGTCACTGGATTGCAGTTAAGAATATCCTTAAGTATCTTAGACGAACTAAGGATGCTTTCTTAATTTATGAAGAAGGAGAACTTGCGGTATCTGGGTATGCTGATGCAAGTTTCCAAACCGACAAGGACGACTTCAAGTCGCAATCTGGGTACATTTTTTGTTTGAATAACGGAGCAGTGAGCTGGAAATCTTCCAAGCAAGATACTGTTGCCGATTCAACAACAGAAGCGGAGTACATCGCTGCATCGGAAGCAGCAAAGGAGGCAGTTTGGATCCGAAAATTCCTAATCGGATTAGGAGTAGTTCCATTAGCTGCTGAGCCCGTTCCATTGTATTGTGACAATAACGGGGCTATAGCACAAGCTAAGGAACCAAGGTCTCATCAACGATCCAAGCATGTTCTTCGGCGTTACCATCTGATTCGGGAGATTATACATCGTGGCATGTAAAGGTCGAGAAGGTCGCATCAGATAACAACATTGCAGATCCGCTGACGAAGGCTGTTTATACGCATGTGTTTGAGCGACACATACATAGTTCAGGTATTAGATGCTTGAGTGACTGGCTATAGGCCAAGTGGGAGATTGTTAGACATTATGACCCATAGCGTCACTGTTTTGTAAATGATATTGTATTATTGTACAAAATTAACTATGTGATAATGAAATTGCCTTTTGCCGTTTTGTAATTTATTTACTTTGATATATAAATGGCGAAAGTCCATATGATTAGTTCCGTGTTGAGATGATATGAGACAGTATCAATACATAAAGGATTAATCATTAAATATCCATAGTCGGAGTATTATCGAGATAGGACATCGATAATGCGGAATAGACTAGTATTGCACTTGTGCACGTTGTGAGGGCACAACAGCATAGTTCTCATATATTTAAGTATATGATACTTATGCAAGTGCGATAGGAGGTTGTGTTTTACCGATGGTACGGAAAACAGCTTCGCTCTGGATAGACCCCGCAGAATCCCATTGGTAGTATGTCTGCGTGTCTATGGGAAGCCGCATCAGGGTAGGTGTATATGGTCTTAACCTGAGACTTGCATCGCTAGTACTTGCGACAATCGGTAAACTTTGGTTTTGGTGGTTGGGGGCTTTAACCAGTTCTGTGTTCACCACTTCTGGGTTTATCAGGAATCGTAGTGTACTGGGTGTGATGTCAAGATGGGAGTGTCACTTCAGACATATGGAGTTGATGATCGCGCAGGATACAGAACTAGTACTCTATAAAAGGTTGCAACCGTCGGGGCAATATGACTAGGTCAGGATTGTCCGATTTAAAGAGACTAGTTGCTTGATGTCCGATATATGTTTCGTACGGGGCAGACACATTTCCAGCCCCAGGCCTAACATGTGATCGTCGGATACTGGATCGATGTACGCAATACTACGGTATACTACGCTTGATATAGATCTTATATTCCTATAAGAATATTTCTGGAGAATTGGGTAGGCATGGCGCTTTGCTAGAAGCCAACCTTGTCTTGTGAATCGGTAAAGACGTAGTACGAGGTACGTACGTGTTCGGATTATCCGACGACCGTATTTACTGCCAACATATCCGGAGATCTCTTGGGTCGCTTCCTGAAGATTCACCTATGATATTAGATTCGTACTTAATTAATCTTGGATTAATTGCGGAGAAACTTTATCTTGGATAAAGTGCCTTATTTAGAGAGAGAACGATTAATTTGGAATTAATCGATAAAATAATATATTCGATATATTAAACGAAATTAGATTTCGACGCGAAATTTAAAATTAGATTTTAATTCGGGCGAATGAATTAATTTAGAATTGATTCGTAAGCGACGTGAATAGTGATTTCACTAGGCAAAATTATTTAATTTACGTCGCGGTGGAAATTCGTTAATTCGGAATTAGCGAAACCGAGCCCGAGAATATTTGCGGACACATTCGTATTTTGAAATGAGTGGGGCCCGCAAGTCACATCGCGAAGTCACATCGATTGACATGACAAGTTGATAGAAGTCACAAATCACTTTATTAAAGTGATATCTAGTCACTATTCATGATAGAAGTTGGTGGAGCCTTTAATGGCTTTTTGGAGGGAGATTTGTTTTGATTTTTTGGAATAGGTATATACCAAATATTTGGTAATACTTGACACATAATTCTTGGAGAAAACAATTACAAAAAAAAAAATCAAAAACTCTCCTTTCTCTCTCATCTTGGGCGTAACTTCTTCAAAGAAAAGGAAAGATTTTTATTTCTTTCTTCTTCATTGCTAGCACATTTTTGATCTAAAGAGGTGATAGGGAAACCTTCCAAGGGCATGGAATACTAAAAGCTTGGAGCTTTCCACCATCCTTTTACCTTGGCCGAAAATCATCATCAACCTTGGAGCTTCCACTTTTGGTTTGATTTTCTTCATCACTAAAGCATTGTAAGTATGATTCCGCCATACTTCATCTTTTAGTATATATTCATTGTTGTATTTTTAAATGCTTAATCTTTCCTTGGGACATATTATAGAAACCAACAGCACTTTGTTAAAGATTGTCCCACCCTTGTACGTCATCCTTCACATAACCTATTGGGGGTGCCTCGAAATGTACAAGGGTAGGTTCCTAGGGGACGAGGTTATGGAGATCAAGGACAATTTGAAAGGGGACAGTCTTCCGGAGGATGAGGCCATCCATCAGTCGATAGGGGACAAACAAAAGTTTTTTGCTCTAACTTCTTAAGATGCTTAAGCTTCCAACATAGTAGTGACAAGTATTTTGACAGTTAAATCTTTTCATGCTAAAACATTATTTGATATGGGAACAACTCATTCTTTTGCATCACCTCACTTTTCATTAAGCCTAAAAAGAGAATTATAAGTGTTAGAATCTCCACTTGTTGTGTCCACGTCAGTGGGAAGTGCTATTGTAGTGTCAAATGTGTTGAAGTCTTTCGAAATAGTAGTGGGGCAACATGTGTACCATATTGATTTGATTGTGTTGGAAATTACTGATTTTGATGTAATTCTGGGAATGGATTGGTTATCTTGGTATCGTGCCACTTTGGACTACAGGGAGAGGGTAGTGACCTTGCGGGTTCCAGGGCAATTAGAAGTAGAATTTATGGGGGACAGGAGTGAGGTTCCTAATAATTTGATTTTGGCGATTTATGCACATAAATTGCTTCGGAAGTGATGTGAAGGGTACTTTGTTTATGTGATTGATCCAGAAGAGAGTCAACCAGAACTTAATCAGGTTCCTACGGTTAAAGATTATCCCGATGTATTTTCAGAATAGTTATCGGGGATACCACCACAAAAAGAGATTGAGTTTTGCATTGACGTTGTTCCAGAGACTCAACCTATTTCTATCCCTCCCTACCAAATGGTGCTTGCCGAGTTAAAAGAGCTAAAAATATAACCAAATGACCTTTTAGATAAGGGTTTCATTCGGCCGAGTACCTCTCCGTGGGGTGCACCTGTGTTATTTATTAAAAGGAAAGATGGTACTCTTCGATTATGCATTGATTATCAGCACTTGAATAAAGCTACTATCAAGAATAAATATCTCATAGCCCAGATTGATGATTTGATTAGATTTAAGGGGCGCAATATTTTTCGAAGATTGACCTGTGGTCTGGTTACCATCAGCTTCAGATTAGAAGTGAAGATGTTCCAAAGACAGCATTCCGGACTTGATATGAACACTATGAGTTTCTGGTTATGTCTTTCGGCCTAAAAAATGTCCCGACAGTGTTTATGGATTTAATGAATCAGGTATTCAAACCATTTTTGGATCAGTTTGTGATTATTTTCATTGATGACATATTAATTTATTCTAAGAGCACAATAAATCATGAATGTCACTTGCATATGACCTTGAAGACTTTGAGGGAAGATAGGTTATATGTGAAATTTTCCAAGTGCGAATTTTGGTTAACTGAAGTGGGGTTTTTGGGGCACGTGGTGTCTAAAGATAGTATAAGTGTGGATATGAAGAATGTGGAAGCAGTGCAAAATTGGCCACGTCCTATAAATATTACAGAGATTATGGGATTCCTAGGACTAGCTGGATACTGCAGGAGGTTTGTGGAAAATGTTTCTAGCATAGTAGCGCCTTTAACCCGTCTGATTCAGAAAGGGGTGAAATTTGTATGGACTGATGGATGTGAGAAGAGCTTTCAGGAACTGAAGAAGCGTTTGACTTCAGCCCATGTACTAGCTATACTATCGGGTTCTGGTGGTTTTGTGGTGTTTTGTGATGCTTCCAGAATAGGTCAGAGCTGCATGTTAATGCAACATGGCAGAGTTATTGCTTATATATCTAGGCAGTTGAAACCTTATGAGCAAAATTACCCTACCAATGATTTAGAAATGGCTACCGTAATTTTTACTCTTATTGGAGACATTATTTGTACGCCGAGCAGTTTGATATTTACACTTATCACAAAAGCTGAAGTATATTTTTGATTAGAAAGATTTAACTGAAGGATTATGATTGTGCCATTTTATATCATCCAGGAAAATAGAATATGGTGGCCGATGTGCAAAGCAGAAAATCAGTTGGGAGCCTAGCTTATTTGCCGATCGACAGAAGAAGAAAAGTACAGGAATTGCACCAATGTTTAAAAAATGGAGTGGAGCTTCGATTTTTTGAATCCGGAGCATTGTTGGCATAAATTCAAGTTAAGTTATTTCTCCTTGAAGAGATAGCAGAAGCGCAGATAATTGATCCATATGTTCGGAACATAAAGGGCAGTGTATTACGGGGTGATAAAGTGGAGTCACAGGTTGATGAGTATGGTGTGCTACAGTTTAATAACTGTATTTTGGTGCCTACAAATACAGAGTTACGAAGAAAGATTATAGATATGGCTCATGCATCTTCTTATACTATGCATCCTGGTGCGACAAAAATATATCAAGATTTAAAATAATTCTATTAGTAGGAATGAATGAAAAGGGATGTGGCAGAGTTTGTATCTAAGTGCCTCACTTGTCAACAAGTGAAAGTGGAGCATTAAAAACCTACGGCTATGCTTCAAGGGTTAGCAATTCCAGAATGGAAGTGAGATAAATTCATTATGGATTTTGTACGGGTCTTCCACGGACATAGAAAGATTTTGAATAGATTTGGGTGATTATGGATAGATTGACGAAATCGGAACATTTGTTCCAGTAAAAACTACATATTCGGCGTCTCAGTATGCCTAGATTTATCTAGATAATATTGTGTTATTGCATGGTGTACCCATCTCGATTGTATCTGATCGAGGTACATAATTTACCTCAAAGTTTCGGAAGTCTTTCCAAGAGGCTTTGGGTACTCTGCTATAGTTTATCATGACATTTCACCCCCAGACAGATGGGTAATATGAATATACTATGCAGACCTTGGAAGATATGTTGAGAGCGTGCACTTTAGATTTTGAGGAGAGCTGGGACAGGTTCCTACCACCGTTGATTGAATTTGCTTATAACAGTGGCTACCATTCTAGTATCCAAATGGCACCCTTTGAGGCCCTGTATGGACGTAAGTTTCGGTCTCCCGAAGGTTGTTTGAAATTAGAGAAACTAAGTTATTGGGTTCGGATTTAATTCAAGACTCAATAGAAAAAGTAAAGTTGATTAAAGAAAAGCTGAAGACTGTGCAGAGTAGAAAAAAGTCTTATACGGATCACAGGCGGAGAGAACTCAAGTTTAAGGTTAGAGACTATGTGTTTTTGAAGGTTTCTCCATTTTCAGGGACTATGCGCTTTGGTAAGAAAGGGAAATTGAGCCCACGGTGTATCAGGCCATTTTAAATTTTAAGAAAAGTATGAGAGAGGGCTTATGAACTGCATTACCATCTGCTATAGAAAAGGTGCATCTGGTGTTTCATGTATCCATACTCAGGAAGTAAATTCCCGATGAGTCTAATGTTTTGGAGAAACATATGTTGGCTTTTCGACAAGATTTAACTTATCCAGAATGACCGATGGTCGTTATTGACACAGATGTGTGGAAGCTGATACAGTTGGTGCTTGGAGTGCCAATCTGATTTGAACATTTTATTATTTATTAATAAAATAACTATATTTTTTCATTTCATACCTCATTAATGGTATTGTCATTATGCTATTAAATTGATGTATCGATATGCTAAGAATGACATCGACCTTATAATAGTCTTAACACCAGGTGTAAACTATTCTTAAAGTAAATATTTATAGTCTTTGATTTTGTAATACGGTCAAATTCTTATAACCTAGAAGACTATCACATGTCGTATATTGAAATTGGAGTTCCAATGGTTTAACGCAATGTACCATGAGTTTTGGAAACTTGTATAGACATGTGGGTATTCGTTGGAGCGAATACTGAATGACTCACAGGTGATTCCTAATAGTTGAAAGTACACACCACCATCAATAGGAATCTCCTCGAGTCGAGTAGCATATGTAATCATTTGACTATAGGATATCATTATTTTTGTGTGAGATCCTCCACACTTAGATGTCATGTATGTCAAAAATCTTTCATGGTCTAGCCTATAGATGTTCGTTGGGTATGGACCGATGCACTCAGTAATCAAGTGCAAAGCAAGATAGGATCTGTTGGCCCATATGTATACCATAAGTTTAGGTATCCATATGAGTAAAGTCACGATTCTTAAAGACTTTGGCCAAAGCTGATCACCTAGGGTGGATCGCATCAGTTGTAAAGAATCATGGACATGTCGACATGAGATGTGCGCCTCGAAAACTTGACGGTATATTCTATGTTTCCTAAGCACAACTCGAATAGCCTACGACGGAGGGATTGTTAAACATATGTGATGACCTTGACTTGTATAGTTCAGAAATATCGTTCGTGTTCTTCGCGAATTCGGAGGTGGCTAGCTAGGCTTATCTGACGAATGTGTATAAACTTAGAGCGTTTCAATATGAAGTGTACTCGTTAAGCACTTGGGTAGCCGATTATTTTTGATAAAAGATAATATCCGATATTATAATTATCAACTAAAATAATCTAGTGTTATTAGATAACATTGATTATTTACTTTGACCTAATTGGATTAATTCAATAATTATATAAGGGCTTAATTGTAAAATCATAATTATCTCTCATTTGAGGATATTATGGTAATTGTAAGTATGTAATAATAGGTGGTTTTGGCTTGATTTAATTGGATTAAATCAAGGTGGCAAACATTTAACTAATCCATTTCCTAATCCTTGGCTTGATTTAATTGGATTAAATTAAAGTGTAAGACAATAGAGATTAGTCACACATAATTATACATATTTGGGAAAATTAGATTAAGCCCACTTAAAGGTTGATTACAACTTTTATTAATTAAAAATTACTTAAGTTTTGCTATAAATAGCAAACTTTATGAAGGTTTTAATTACAAGTTCAAATACAAGTAAATTCTTAGAGAGATTAGCCTAAGTTAGAGAAGTGTTTAAAGAAGCTTGTGAGGTATCTAAAACATTTCATTAAGGAGAAATTAAGATTAGATCTTGAAGTGAAGCTTGCTTACGTTGGAAATCGAGATTGGATCTTGAAGTCGAGCTTGCACACCTTGGAGGTTCTCCAACAATTTCAACAAGGAGAAGTAGATTGGATCTTGCATCAAGCTTACTAGGTAATGTTTGATCTTCTCTTAAGTTATGTTTATTTATGTATTAGATACATGATCACATATCTTAATGTTGAATAAGTCTAATCAATTGTGTTAGGATACTTTAGAAGTATAAACACAACATGCTTGTAATTAGGTCAAAAATATTTATGTTAGACATGGAACAATTAATTAGAGTTTGGAACTCTAGATTAAATCTTAGAGCTATGGTTACCATTCTAGATTCACTTGATCACCTTTAGGTATACTAGAATTGTTCATGAGAGATTTCTAATTGGGATTCTAAAATGGTTTGTGTATTAGATTCAAAATTTATGAAAATGTGTATTTAGAATAAATTTATGTTTTTGGAAAAATATTTGATATTTTGAAAAACTTGATTTTTATTCTATAACATGTGTTTATGTTGGTTTTGAAATTAAAAATTAATTTTGGGTGTTTTTGAAGTGTTTAGGGAAGACCGGAAGCAATTAGGGTAATAGACCCTAATTGCATCAGCTCTCTAGAAATTTTCCAAAGGCAATTCTGGAGTTTCCAGACTCCGATTAAGTCTCGATTTTTTCCTATACACTCGTAATGGAATATAGTATTTCATTAAATGATTTAAAATTCCACTCATACTTGATATCCATGGGTTAGACCTATTTCCGCTGCGTGGGGCACCGATCCGGCCCTAGGGGTTCCACAACTGCCCCAACAGAAGCTTCGTTCTAAGAATGTACCATCGGTAAAGGTTATATTGCAAAATTATAGTGATCGTGAAGTAAAGTGGGAACCTGAGGATGTTATATGCTGAAAATATCCATATTTATTCGAGTCCGGTTAGTAAGCTATCTTTCTACTTTCGTTTCGCATTACTTTATGAATTCGAGGACGAATTCTTTTGAATAGGGGATAATGTAATACCCGTGGAATAATTAACTTGGAATTTTTTTTCCTTGGGAATATTTTTTATAGTTAAGGTGGTTACTTGAAACAGAAATAGAGGTCCAAAAAAAAAAATTAGGGCGTGAGGCCTATTGTACAAAGGAAAGAGAAGGGCCAAGCTCAAGATATAGACTTCTCATTTCTTTCTTTTTTTTCCCTTCTTTTCTTCCTTCAATCACACACCCACCACCACATTTTTTTTTTTTCCTTTTTCTTCTCTTTCTCTTTACGACACACCTGAGCATTTGTAACCCTAAATCATGCCAATATCTCTATTATCTAGCTTCCAAATTTCTTCAAATTGATCCCTCAAATTGATGAAGTGTTCTATTTGATAAAGGAAGCAAATGAAAATAAATCCCTAAATTTCCCCCACCTGCTGATTCTACTACAAATTTGGGGATATTGGTTTCAAAATTTTTTTTTTTAGGTAAAGAGTTTCATTTAAATTACCTCCTTTAACTAATTCTTAATATGAAGGTAAATGGTGAATATGAGTTAATTTGGGGTTTTTAAGGACTTCGTAGGGGATGTAAAAATTAATGAATCTTTTGTTGATATCTTAATTTGCTTTAAATATATTGCGTCTTGGGTGAGTAAATTGTGGAAGAAGATTGGAGAGGGAATGGCCAAGGTTTCGGCCAAGGTGAATTAGATTTGGCTTAACTTTATTTTCTATTTTAGTGGCAGTGTCGTGATGGTGGGGTGGTGTTATAGTGAATGGGTTGGTGATCTTGGATAATGGTGAAGTGGTTGATAGTGAAGTTTAATTGTTGGAGTGTTGTGAGAAGTTGAATGAAAGGAAACGAGGGTTGTACTGTAAAACAAGAAAGAGGCAAACTGTCCAGAAATGTAGTGAGAAGAGGAGGGCGAATTTTGCTCTGAGCTTTGGATTAATAAGTGGGGAATTCCTTAATGTGCAAAAGTTGTTAGTTGATGAAGTACTTCTAATTTGGGGTGGATGATGTAGTTGAGAATGATAAGCATTTGAGGAATAAAAACATCTTCTCTAAGTTTAAAGTTGGTATAGACACCTATTGGAAAGATAAGTAAAATGGCCGTTAATTGTTCGCCTCTCGATTAAGAGAAACATTTCATAATAAAGACAATAGGTAACTTGAAACCTTCAATAATCTTATAATAATATATAAGGATTAAAATAAAAGACAGCATGATTGCTTTACATTTAAAATATATTGTATCTTCTTTGCTTCAAGCGATCAAGTCAAGAATATTACCTATTCTCATTTTATTGTAGATCGACACCTCGATAAACCACCCACCTTTCAGTAATCCTCCACAACCTATCACTGTGAGTAGATGTCTTACTTTATATTTTCTTTGTTTAAGTTTTAAAGGTTTTAATGTTTGAAGTTATGATTCGATTGAGTTTTATTTATTTTGATGTTTAAATCGATAAAAGAATATGCAAAAAGATTAAATATTTCCGTCTCAACGTTTGTTAAAGTTTTCATGATTTTTGAATTATCAATATGTTCCCGCTGAGACGCTTGATTGATGATATGTTTCTGCCCCTGGCATTCGTTGCATGTTTTTATGTTTTCTTTTATGACTTATCATCATGTTTCCACCGAGGCACTCGTCCATCAGAAATGGATTGACCTGCTACCTTATCGACAAAGGATCGTTTGTTCCTCGTTCAGTCTTCGCCCGTGACCTGGGTGTTGAACGCTTGATATGTTTTTGACGATACATGCATGAAAGATAGTTTATGGACATGTTTTAGATTCTTTTAACGATTTTCTTTCTTTTGGCATCTACTCACTGAGTCTACCAGACTCACCCAGCCCAAATTTGTTCATGATCGCAGGTTTCTTCCTCTTTTGCTGCATTCTTTTTTTTTTGGATGAAGATGATGCGTGGATGATGGATATTATTTTGCAAGTCACTAGTGGTTATTTTGGGGGGAGGGGGGGGGGGGGGTTAGTATGTTAGAGATGTATATGGTGAAAAATGTGTTAATAAAGATTTGTTTTATTTGGTTATGTTTTATAAGATATGAAGTTGTCGACACGGAGTCATTGAGTGATTATTTTGATTTTGGATGCATTGTCTGTAGGCCTGAGGCCATGAGACTTGATGGATTTTTTGTTTGTATTTGTTTTTATGCTGGATTTCGGTCCAGGTTGTCTAGTTTTAGGATACACCATGTCTCTTTTTTTAGAATTTGGAGGCTTAAGGAGATGGGTTAATCCTATCTCTTACCGGTAATATCCTCCCTCTGGTGGGGTGTTACACATATAGTATCTTAGGGTGTTACGTCTCGTCGTCCCCCAGAATACCCCTCTATAAATCCCTGGTATCATTGGCGTTACGTCTTGTTGTCCCCCAAGACACAAAAATAATTATCTGCTCCCAGGAATGTCAAATCTGGTGCGGGAATAACCTGATAGCCCATATGCGTAAAATCAATTCCAATATATCCGTCAATTCCAATATATTAATCAATTCCATGAATACTCTGAGATTTGGTTCGACCCCAATGGACATCAAAATCATCAAAACCCTTTGTGAAACATCTCATATTATTATAAATCATTTCAAACCATCGAAATCGTATTAAAGTTGTTGATTACGCCCAATATGACTCGCGGTTATCGCAGTACAGTTGGGGTGTCGATTCCACAGAGAGATGGTTACAGGAACTGATTTACTTAAACAAAGACGTAACGGTAACTTAATAAATAAAGTGATAAAAATTGGTAATTAAATTGAAGATAAATAAAATAATGAACATATATTAAAAGATAATGGCAGAGAGATATGACAAAGCTTCGGGAATCCCTCTTGCATCGAACTCTCATATTTAGTTATTGATTCCTTTTATTACACAATTGAAGGTTTCACATCCCAAACCAACAACCGGAAAGTATTCAATTCTACGCATGATAAATTCTAAGGTAATTAATGAGTATTTTCTCTATGTTAACAGCATACAAAAGCCATCGTTACGAGCTATCTAACGTCGACAATATACCCTCAGGCAATACTGCAGCAGAAGACCAACACGCAAAATAACTTTACCAGTCACAATTAAATTCGCAAACCACACATAGAAGAAGCATGACTGGATCGATATGGATTTGACAAATATAATTTCTGGATTAATAAATCAAAAGATGATAGAAAATAATAAACATCAATTTATTAAACGATTAAAAGCTTCATAGGAATCAAAAACATAAATAATAAAATCCAACACAAGAGTTCATCCCTAGCTTTGCCTGGGGGATTAGTTCCCCATAAAAGAAATAAAAATAACCCGAAATTGGAGAGAATTATTGCTCTGAATTATCATGGCTCCGTGTCCCGGCATTACGCTCTGATTTTCTCTCTCTCGGCACTGCTCTCGGCCACTGCCTCTCTTTTCTTAATTATGCACCCAACAGCCCGCAGTAAGCTGCTTCACGCAGCCAACCTTATTCACGCACGCATCAGCCTTCCTATTTCTCAATTTGCATGGCTTTTTATAATAAGTAATTTGAAACGTAATGGAATTGGGGTCCACGTCAATTTCCTTTCTTATTTTTGGTCAACCATTGCAACATCTCTCTCTCCAATTCTTTATTTCACGCCACTTTGAATAATGGAAACCTAATTCCACTCTTTTGGGCCCACGTGATGCTTTCCATAAACAAATAATAATTTCGTCTTTCATGCTTTCTTTTTCCAAGTCTTCTCTCACTTTTAGCCACGTTTCCTTCACACCAACCACTTGTATTTTGTATGACAATTTGTGGTCCCACTCTTCTTACACAATTCTTCTCGGCATTTTGGCTGTGTGTGATTTGTGAGGCGCCATGGCGCCTTCTTCTCTGGATTTTGTATGTGGGAGTGCCGCCATGGCGCCAGTCTTGCTATTTCCATTCCTAAAATAATAAAAAGAAACAAAAATTATTAGATTAACTTAAATAATAAATATTTTTTTAAATTAAAATAATAATAAAAAATACAATAAAACATAAAATATATAATTAAATACTTGATAATAAACCCGAATAAGTGCTGTTTCAAAGTACATTTTCATGCACTTATCACAACCCTTAACCATCTTATTGCTAGTCCCTAGCAATTCAAGCGTAACATAAAGTAAAAACTAAATAAATAAAAGTACCTAAGCCACTTTCGTAGGGATCACGATTGTATTTAGCGTATGCAACAAGCCTTTAAACCCCTAGGTGTCCCTAGTGGACGAGTTATAGTCTCGTGATGGCTTACAGCGACGATACCCACAAATGTCATTCAAAACATACAATTATACAAAATAAAAAAATTAAATTAAATAGTCTCAATAGTTTCACATAAGTTTGTCCTCAGAGAATGCATAGTAATGAAACCATAGAACTTTCAAAGTACTCAACGCAACTCAAATCTAAATCTTTGAATAAATCATCTAGGCTAGACTCAACATGTGTGTGTGCTAAGGTTCGTTCACAGCTTTATTCCTAGGTAAGCCAACTCAATGATTTCGTTTAAAAATCGGGGTCGATGGGTCTAACCAACCTGGATATCTCAATTAAGCACTGTAGTTGCCTTTTATGTGTGCTCAATATGGTATGATTGATTTTTTTTTTCTTTCTCGTCTTTTGTTGCTCTTTCTTTTGAATTTTTCTTTCAACACACCTACCCTTTAAGGTAGCATTTCTCCTCATGGTGGTCCTAATACTCGCCCATGGGTAGCTTCACGCTTATCGGTTATAGGTGGTTCAATTTCTTTCTTCAGAGAGTTTTTCTTTTATTTGCAATCATACCTTACGTCATAACACAAGCAAATCAGGATAGATATCTAAGCAAACGGTCATTCATCGACATACAATTTCTTCAACTAGTCACTTTGTTAACTACTCAGGCTTTCACTGTTAAAAACCCATAATTAAGTTCTTACGAGTCTAACATAGATAAACTACTCAAGTCATCAGATAAAAGTACATTAAAAGACTTATCGTTTCTAAGATTTCATCCTAAAACAAACAATATTATCATTGGACTTATGCTTTAACTAACAAGGACTAAAAATAAAACAAAACAATTTTTTTTTTTAAAATAGAAAATAATAAAATGTATTTATGACAGGTATTGTCATGCGCATGCATACACCCCCACACTTAAAACTTGCATTGTCCTCAATGTAAGATAAATATAAAGAAAAGGATTAAGGAACAACACTACCAGGCGCGGAGTTGATCAGGTTCCTGCTGGCGAGACTTTGGTTATGTGGCTGTGTAGGTTGTGCTAACTCCTGCATAAACACTCATGCAAACAGAAAAATAAACATGCATTTAGCACACAATAAAATAGAATAAAACTAAAGTAAATAAAAATAAAATAAATGCAAATGCAAGGGTTGCCTCCCTGCTAGCGCTAAGTTTAACGTCTTCAGCCAGACGCAAACACTCAAGTTGTCATGGTGGTTTCCATCTAGCGTACTGATGAAGGCATACGAGGGAATGTTTGTCTAGCTGTGGCAGTTTATCCATTGATTCTCCAAGGTCTGAGGATTGAAATTTGGTACTGCACATAAGGAAAGATTCACTCAATATTATTTTTAATCTCACAGGTATCATTTTTAGTTGAGCATTAACTCTCATTTTCCTCATTTTTTGGTTCTTTGGGACCAGTTTCAGTTCAGGGGGATTTGATTCAGGTTGTAGAGACGTTGTTCCTGGTAGGACTGTTTCTAGTATGTATGAGTAATGATACTCACCCTCACCCTGTGATTGTTTTTCAACATGAAAACTGTTAAGTTCTTGAGGAGATGGTACCCTAACTGGGAAATGTGACACTTGTTCTATCTGAGATATGTTAACATTATTATCCTTAGGGTCACCTATGGTGTTGTAAGTATTCCGCATCTCTACCTCTTCACCGCTCCTAGTGACTATGGCATTAACACCTCTTATACTGGATACCTCATGATTAGCCTGTGCCATGTGTTGACCTAGTGGATTAGGTTGAGTCGGGGATGATAATTTTCCTTGTTCATGCACACTGAGGATATTAGTCAATTTAGAGATTTGACTCTTAATTTCCATTTGGTCTTCAGCTACCTGAACTATCAACGACTCAATCCTATGATTGGTTTTGCTCTGGGTTTCTACAAATGCATGCCAGGTATCCTCTAAAGAATTTATAGGAATAATAGGTGTGTAATACTGTGAAGTACTGTAACTCCTAGTTTGTGGTGTCTGGGTAGGCTGATAAGACTCTTGCCTCCAACTAACATTGGGATGGCTCCGCCAACTAGGATTATAGGTATCTGGATATGGTGTATAAGGCTTCTGGTACATCCCTAAAGTATTATAGTTTTCCTCATTTACACCCCTCATCTCACCGTACACGGGGCACTCTTGGGATTCTAGCTGGGCCACTGAATGCATTGTCTTACTGTCTTCTGCTATTAAGGCTTCTATCTGTTTGGTCAATAACTCAACTTGTGCCTTAAGACTATCATGTTCCTCATCGTGATGTATGCTTCTGCTAGAAGAAGTGTATGTCCTATCAGTGCTATCTACGGCATTGGGTCCAGTCCAAGTATGTGATTTCTTAGCTAGGTCATCTAAATACTCAAGCGCCTCATCAGGGTCCTTTTGGATAAACTCACCATTGCACATTGTCTCAACGAATTGGCGCTCCCTAGGGGTCAGTCCATCATAAAAATAACTTACTAGACGCCAACTCTCATAACCATGGTGGGGACAACTAGCTAACAACTCTCTATACCGCTCCCACGTTTGGTAAAGGGTCTCACTGTTTCTCTGGGAGAAGGTGGAGATTTTTCTTTTCAGGGCATCTGTCTTATGGTGTGGGAAATATTTGTCAAAGAATGCCCGGGTCATCTCGCCCCACGATCCTATTGACCTAGGTCTCAAAGAGTACAACCAACTCTTAGCTCTATCCTTAAGGGCAAAGGGGAATAACTTAAGTTTAATTGTGTCAGTGGTTCCAAACCGGTCATGGAAGGTCGCTACTACCTCTTCAAACTCTCTAATATGCACGTAAGGATTTTCGTTCTCCAAACCATGGAAGGTTGGGAGATACTGTATCATTTCAGGCCTAAAGTCTATATATGGTGCATTAGGAGGAAACATGATGCACGAAGGTGTAGCTGTGCGAGTTGGGTGGCGGTACTCTTCAAGAGTCCTCCTAGGTTGTCTCTCGTATTCACTCATGTTATATGCGCTAGACGCGGAGGGTGTGGCAAAGAGATTGTCAAACAAACTCTCTGAATCAGAATTCTCTTCCTCAGTTCTAACAAACCTACCAAATATATCCATACGTCTAGACATGTAATTGAAGCTCAATTAATACGATAAATAAAATAAAAATAAACAAATAAATAAATAAAAATAAAAAATAAACTAAAACTTAAAATTTAACTAAACTAAAACAGAAATAAAACAACTAAAATAAATACTAAAGTAAAAGACTAGAAAAAAAAAGAATTAATTAAAAATAAAAATAAAATAGAATGCTGATAATAAAAAAAAGAACGAAGTTACCGCTTCGTTATTGACTAAGCAAACCTGGTCCTTTTGCTTGTAAACCGTCTCCCCGGCAACGGCGCCAAATTTTGATTACGCCCAAATATGACTCGCGGTTATCGCAGTACAGTTGGGGTGTCGATTCCACAGAGAGATGGTTACAGGAACTGATTTACTTAAACAAAGACGTTAACGGTAACTTAATAAATAAAGTGATAAAAATTGGTAATTAAATTGAAGATAAATAAAATAATGAACAGATATTAAAAGATAATGGCAGAGAGATATGACAAAGCTTCGGGAATCCCTCTTGCATCGAACTCTCATATTTAGTTATTGATTCCTTTTATTACACAATTGAAGGTTTCACATCCCAAACCAACAACCGGAAAGTATTCAATTCTACGCATGATAAATTCTAAGGTAATTAATGAGTATTTTCTCTATGTTAACAGCATACAAAAGCCATCGTTACGAGCTATCTAACGTCGACAATATACCCTCAGGCAATACTGCAGCAGAAGACCAACACGCAAAACAACTTTACCAGTCACAATTAAATTCGCAAACCACACATAGAAGAAGCATGACTGGATCGATATGGGATTTGACAAAATATGATTTCTAGATTAATAAATCAAAAGATGATAGAAAATAATAAACATCAATTTATTAAACGATTAAAAGCTTCATAGGAATCAAAAACATAAATAATAAAATCCAACAGAAGAGTTCATCCCTAGCTTTGCCTGGGGGATTAGTTCCCCATAAAAGAAATAAAAATAACCCGAAATTGGAGAGAATTATTGCTCTGAATTATCATGGCTCCGTGTCCCGGCATTACGCTCTGATTTTCTCTCTCTCGGCACTGCTCTCGGCCACTGCCTCTCTTTTCTTAATTATGCGCCCAACAGCCCGCAGTAAGCTGCTTCACGCAGCCAACCTTATTCACGCACGCATCAGCCTTCCTATTTCTCAATTTGCATGGCTTTTTATAATAAGTAATTTGAAACGTAATGGAATTGGGGTCCACGTCAATTCCTTTTTATTTTTTGGTCAACCATTGCAACATCTCTCTCTCCAATTCTTTATTTCACGCCACTTTGAATAATGGAAACCTAATTCCACTCTTTTGGGCCCACGTGATGCTTTCCATAAACAAATAATAATTTCGTCTTTCATGCTTTCTTTTCCAAGTCTTCTCTCACTTTTAGCCACGTTTCCTTCACACCAACCACTTGTATTTTGTATGACAATTTGTGGTCCCACTCTTCTTACACAATTCTTCTCGGCATTTTGGCTGTGTGTGATTTGTGAGGCGCCATGGCGCCTTCTTCTCTGGATTTTGTATGTGGGAGTGGCGCCATGGCGCCAGTCTTGCTATTTTCATTTCCTAAAATAATAAAAAAGAAACAAAAATTATTAGATTAACTTAAATAATAAATATTTTTTTAAATTAAAATAATAAAAAAATTATACAATAAAACATAAAATATATAATTAAATACTTGATAATAAACCCGAATAAGTACTGTTTCAAAGTATATTTTCATGCACTTATCAGCTTTCAACACCATTTCAAAAAAATAAGGTATTATCTAAAGCCCTAAGAAAATCTTCAAACAGAACTCAACATCATTTAAATCTTAAAACATATCCAAATCGCCTCAATTAATATCTCAATTTAACATATCTCAAACAAAATCGACATATCAAAATGCTGCATAAATAATTCCTCTTAAATGAAAACAAATTAACAAAGTATTATACAAGAAATCAAATAATCAAATTAACAAAGAAAGTATCCACTCACAGTTATGACGCTAGTCCAAATCCGATGCTTGAAGTTCATAAGGTCGTTTTCAATAATGTTTTCTAAACAGATATTATTATGTTAGAACAATGGATATTTTCTACTTATCTTAGATTAAAAAAATTATATTATTTATGTCATAGTATTTGTTACTGAAAATCGTGTCATTTAGCATTCCTATGAATTTTATAGAGTTCGATTTTGAGTTACGTAAGCTAAGATATCAAATTCCTAATTATGTCTTAATGCCAAAAAATTTACTGCACATCGAATAAATTTAAAAATACACCGTGATCAATTGGTAATAGATTTGGAGCTGTGATTTTTATCATATGACCCTATGTGTGTCTATTTTATGGGAAATTTTAAGGATCTCAATTTCGTGTTCTTAAACTTAAATTATAACTGATTTAGTGTATATTTTTCAGGGGTGGACAAAATTAGGTTATATGCAGACATCCTTATTTCGAAATTTACTATAATTTCACACATCAATGAAAAATTATGATTGTTAAATATGTTAATGTTTAATAAGTGTAGTTTACGTAGAATTTTATGATTTATTGATTAGAAGCCTAGAACTTAAATTATAACCAATTATTTACTCATTATTATAAGACAACAGAAATCAAACATTGGAGCAGAATTAGTCCATTTTCAAAAATTCTGTTGAGGTTTTGGGCAATGGGGCGCAGCGGAAGCACGGTTCGAGCAAAATCGTATTTTAAAACTTTTTCAAAATACCAAATAAATTATTCAATATCTAATATGAATAATTTATTCATATTTCACCTAAATCTGTTTATTTAATATCAAATATTAACATTAACATAGTTGAAACTTCACGAAAATTTTACGAAAATCGATTTTCCGTAAAATGACTTAAAATACATTTTTGACCGAACCGACCACCCGAAACTTATGGAAATTGCCCAGGTCAGATCCAATAGTGTCGAGGCAGTTCATGGGCTGCCTGAACAATGACGGATTCACTGTTTACACAGCCGTCACTCGGTTAGCTCAAAATCCACCTAGTAATAGCGTTTTTGGCCGTTTTTGCTTATTTCAAATCGGAACACTTTCCGGCAATTGTTCCAACACCCAAATTACATCCAAAATATTTATAACACATCAAGTTCAACAACCAAATTGCCTAAAAATCCAGATCTGATCCAGAAAATTAAAGTGCTAATTTTTCATGTTTAAACCAATTTTATCAAGATTAATCAAATTAATCTAACACCAAATGAGTCACACCACACATGAACAAATTTAGAACAATTCTAGGCTATTTAGAGTGGATCAAAAACTCTAGAATGGCAACAAGAGTATCCAAATAATAATTGAATAAATTGGAAACTTATTACACTAATTACATCTAATTTCAACTTCACACATGCACAATCTTCCTTCTCCATCAACCACAAACAAAAGCCCCAAATTTTCACAAACAAAGAAACCCTCGAACATTTCTAAGTATTCAAGAAAACATGAAACTAATTTACAAGCTTGGGTTGTGAAATATTACCTTTTAATCTCTTAAAATCCAAGCTTTTTCTTGAATTTTCTTTGTCTTTCTTTTTGGTTTCATCAAACCAAATTTTTGGGTTTTTTTTTTCTCTTGTTTTGGCAGCCATGGATCATGAAAGAAGATGATCAAAACATTTTTTAATTTATTCTCACATGACCGACTTTGGCATTGATGGAGGGGTAAATTTGTCATTTTTTCATTTAATCAAATTAAATAATATAAGCTTTATGTAATCCAATCAAATTAATACACATAAAGCATATATTAAAGCAAGCAAAATGTACTAATAATAATTAAACACATTCCATAACTTTTATGGAAAAGTTTATTAATTAATAATTCAAATATTTAACAATTAAATATCCAAATAATTAATTAATGTAATTATTATTATTATATATGTATTTTTTATTTACAATAAATAATAAATACATATATTTATGGCATGTGTCAAATTCTCATTTGACGAATAATTAATGTGTATCTAATCGTATTATGTATCAAATATAAATACACAATAATTATTAGCGGACAAAATCTCCTAATTGCATGTGTTATCATTTAACAAATTAAACGATCCGAATTAACTCATTTAATCCGGTGAAGTATTATGAATAATCCGTCTTATTCAAATCGAGTTGTCCAAGTGCTCAACGAGTACACTTCATATTGTGGGACCCTCTAAATTTAGGTATATCCGTCACGAAATTCAATTTCGTGTCCATAATCCACCTACCCATGGATTATGACGACCACATATAATCTCACTAAACTATGAAAGTCGAGGTCATGACATATGTATAATCCCTCCGTCACAGGACATCCGTATTATACTTAGGATATAGATCACAACGTCAAATCTATTTGGTATAATACAGTCGACTTTCAATTTATGATCTCGAAATAACACTCGGAATTGGTTTCTGACATTATACCATGGCCATGAATTTACTAAATCATAAACACGTGCGGCATGTCTATGCCATGTACACAAGACTAACGGATCCTATCTTGATACTCACAGGATATCATGAGCATCAGTCCACACCCAACGAACAAGCAGAGGTCTGATCATGACTAATCGTTGACGTGACTGCCATTAAAGTGTGGAGGATAGCTCATATATCCACAGTGTTATCTCAAGTCGAAGGACCACTATGCTCGCTCAACTCGAGAAGGTTCCTATTGACGTTGGTGTATCATCTATTAAGTAACCTTCAGTGAGTCATTCAGTGTCTCATCAAATAAACACCATATATCTATACGAGTCTCCCGAGACTCATGGTTCACTAGGATAAACCATCGGACCAAGTCACGATATACAACATGTACTGGTCTCAGTGATTTTACTAACTGACCCGTGTTAGCAAATCTTGACCAGGAATTTTATTTAAGGATATATAACTAATAGTGCACTTCCCAATGTCAATTACAAACTACGTTGTAACTGCACACTATACTGTAAATCATAGGGTCTTTGTCTAATATACACGTATCACTGAACCAGATTTAGTTTCGATCTAATCGTAATCAAATATCTAATCGTAATTGGATCAAATAAGTGTATAAAAGACAAAGGTGTTACCACTAAAATTATTAATATTATGGAAAATACAATTACTCGTATTCATGAATCGGACATAAATATGATCCAGATTGGCACTCAGAGCACTAACACTAAAAATTTCTCCCACTTGCTCTAGTGCCAATCCATGGTATCATATACACATCTTAATGTGTATCGCATACTCATAGCCATCAAGAGCTCACCAGCACTCAAGAGGTGGGCAACAATAAGTAAGCATGCTTTAACAAATCGAGTCTATCCAACAAACCTAATCGTTTTCCTAAGCCAGCATCATTCATATTTTACAGAATCTAATTCTACATCAATATGACTCAGACGCTATATCAGTTTTATGATGTTGCTACAGAGTTGTTTAATGTATTTAGAGATCAAATCCAAAATACTATAAGATAATCGCCTGCTAAGTTGTCTAAGTATATATGAATCAAATCCAAAATACTATAAGACAACCACAAGCACAAAACTAATATCAACACTTCTAATCATTGAGGACACTTTGCAACTTCTTAAGTCAGTACCTCAAAAGTCACGATTGATTCCACTAGTTCAGTAGAATCAACAGTGACACTCCACTACATCTTTTCTGACTTTATATGACATATACCATCTAATGTCATAATTAAGATCAAAACTAATCTAACCTTATGATTGCTGACTAAATTCTCCATGAATAATAAACTCGTTCTTAATATCTCAAAGATCACAAAGAACATGTTTCATGACTCATCATATGGTCTATAGTATATCAAAATAACTCATAATGATTACGATTAAATTGATATCTTTAATCGTACAAAATATAATATTCATTACGTGATCATCCTATGATACATAAGACTGACTAGACATTCCAATCAATCTATATTTCGACAAAGGAATCATCATTTACCAAATATGAACACTATATATATAAAGGCAAGTTAACTATCAAACAGTTACACTAACTGTCATGCAGATAGTCTTATTGTGTTCTTTATTAGATCATATCTAATGAACGACTAAATGAGAGTTTCTCACAAGTCTCTCAGTTTTATATCTTATATAAAACTTTATATCAAATATAACATAGGCTACTCCCACTGCTTTCACGAAGAAAAGAAGACTTAAGGAATATAATACTAGAAAGAAAATTTGTATGCTCTCACTGACCCTACTGATAAAATGTATTCTCTACATTTCGATAAAAATAGATAATCTGACTGATATCAAAATCAAAGAACACGGATTTTCGGAAAGCTTACCTGAGTCAACAATAGGCTCTATAAGCTTGTATATCAAACTGTGATCTTAGCATAATACAAACTCTTAGACCATTCTAGAATAAACTTCTTCAAACAAAGAAATCACAACAGATCTCTCATTCGAAGAAATCACTCAAGAACGCCACTTTGCATTCTTTAGCCAAAATACAGTTTAATATCAACATTAACCAACAGATCTTTAATTGTTCAAACAGTGCAATAAAAGACCAACTTCCTCAGAATCTACAATAGACTATTGAGTATAACCTTTCTCACTGTCATACTATGAAGGTCAAACCTTTATCAAGCTCACTATGCTTTTACTGCAAAAAATAATTTACACATTATATGAACTATTCATAACGAAAGCCCAATTAAGTTCAAAACTTGATCGTCGTAAGCCATGAACAATCTTAGATCTATGGTTTAATGCTAATTTCCGAAATCGATATCAAATATCGCTTACACTATAAGTTATAGGATAATTTTCTTCAATAAGAAAATAACAGAATCAGTAAGTATCAAATACTTCGCAAATGATTCTGACATCCTATTGAACTTATACGGAAGATGTCTAAGGGTCTTTTCATCTTATTAAATATGTAGTTCCATTACAGTTTATCATTCTCACATTTAACTTCAATAAGTCAAATCTTTTCTGCAATCGTCAACATCCAATGTCAACCACCAAGTAATAAAACAATTTTATTACTTGGGATCGTAGAAAAGATATTCTATCAAATAGAATACAATATTCCATTAAATAAAATAAATGATAAACGTATCACTTGTACCTCCGAGGCACAAGTACTTTCAATTATATAACAGTTATACAAATGAAAGTATCAAATCTTAAACTTTTCAAGATTTGAATTTTCTACTATACATATCATATATGTAACTGGAGAAACAAATGGAACCTGAATTAAAGAGACGAATTAGTGTTATTGGAGCATGACCCCAAGAGTATTGAAAAATGAATTGAGTAACACTCAATATCAATGAATCTAATCATATTAGACTCATTTACTCTCACTGACCAATTCCATCAAAATGGAATCGTGGAAGTTTAATATCAAGCAAGAATCAAATTCATTAAATAACTTCAGAACTAATTGCCTTAAATTCATGCGTTTGATCATATTAAACATCTTCGAACAATTCAAAGATTCGTAATGAATATCTAAAGATACAATTTTCAACACTATAGATAGAATATATTTGAACTATTCAAAATATTCTATCCGAGTTTCATTAGAAAAATATTGACAGTTCTTGAACAATTCAAGACGTTCAACATGTTCTCTATTAGAAACACGTAATTAAGTCATGACAATTCATCAACTGAGTTACGAAGCAAAGAAAACTATCTAAGGTAATTTCTAATTCATTAAACTATATACATCCAATGTATCAGTCTATAAATCTGTGGTCTAATGACGATCATTGGTTAAATTAGATTTAATCATTTACTGAATACAATATTCATTAAATGGATAAAGATATATGGTGTGAACTCATATCAGACCATCCTTTACTATACGCAACAAGCATCTAATGCTTTTATGATAAAATCTCATAATGCACAGTTTTAAGTCATTTATATTGTACCGAATATTTTTCTTAATGCTTATCTTTCATTAATGTCACTACTGGTCGTCCTAAAATATGTAACAACTATTTATACAGAACAAGTAAATATCCAATAGTTACAAGTTCCAATATCAAATATCAAAACAGTTATTCAACATTATTTTAAATAACTAGACGAGAGATTCGGTATCCAATACCTATATGCGAGAATCAGAATTCTTTATACACAACTATACGCATCTCATTTCTTAAGATTTATAATTTACGTTCAATTATTCACAACAATTACAAAAAATTAATTAGCAAACTGTGTCCTACAAGTGACTTCTAAAAGTCACTAAAGCCAAGAAACGTCATTATAATATAAACAAATACTAAATAGGTTTTCTTAATGTCAGTCAAGAGTCTCGAGACATGAACTGATTCGTGTCAATTCTTACTGTATAAGAAATAATTCCAACTAGACTATTATATCCTAAACCAGATATCTATTTAGATTACCTAATCGTGACTTAGAAACTAAGTCACAAACCATCTTGATTTTCAAGAAAATCGGAACAACAGTTCCTGACGATTTCAACTAATCTAACAATATTTAAGTCTACTGTATTTCTAGAACCTATTCTAGAACTACGCAACCATTCCTATATATTCAAGTAATATACTATGCAGTGGATTAGAAATGTGAATCTATAAACAATATAGAATAAAGGAAAACGAAAGCAGTAAATTTTGTAAAATTACGCACTGCCTTAGTTATGGATTTTTAACCCAGCAGTGTCTCCCACTACTTTACATATTACCCCAACGGACAACAGAAATTCAATAATTAAATTGAATTTCATAGTGCGAGTATGATCCCATGAATATATTTCGACTTACAGATTTGGCACGATCTCGCCTACGTATATTCATTAGGTATCATTCACCAGTGACTCCTGGTTTTGGTCCTGACCGTTTTTCGTTATGAAAACTTTGGCACATTCACAAGGAGACGTATCAAGGATTCACTTGCCAATGATAAACTCAAGCTATCGATGTAGTCCTGACAGCTTTGGCACGTTCAGGATTTCCACTTTCACTTGAATTTGTTTAGTATCAATATACAACCGGCATGGATAAAATTCTATCAACTACACCGTCACTGCTTTAGCATGATCTCGGATGCAGCCATAGAAAGTTACCCATAAATTGTATTGACAAGACGGACCAAGAAACATGTATCCAATACACGTTACTTTACAGCCATATTTAAAGGCGGGGATTTTTATCTGGAAGTTTTAATTTACATCAAATGTAAAATTTTAATCTAAATCATTTTCTAAACATTTCGATTCTACCTATAGAAAATATAACTTAATTTAACGATTAAATTTCCATTACATCTTCGTTAGCGAAGAACCGAAAAGTAAGGAAACATATAAAGATTACAAGCATTTGTGAACATTAAAATTGTATTATATACCTAATATCAAGCATGGATAATGTAATGGATGAAGCATCAGACCCGTTCTGATACCATTTTTGTTGAGGTTTTGGGCGATGGGGCTCAGCGGAAGCGCCGTTCGGACGAAATCGTATTTTAAAACTTTTCAAAATATCAAATAAATTATTCAATATCTAATATGAATAATTTATTCATATTTCACCTAAACCTATTTATTTAATATCAAATATTAACATAAACATAGTTGAAACTTCGCGAAACTTTTACGAAAATTGATTTTCCGTAAAATGGCCTAAAATATATTTTTGACCGAACCGACCACCCTACACTTATGGAAATTGCCCATGTCAGACCCAATAGTGTCAGATAGTTCATGGGCTGCCCAAACAATCACGGATTCACTGTTTACACAGCTGTCACTCGGTTGGCTCAAAATCCACCTGGTAACACCGTTTTTGGCCATTTTAACATATTCCAAATTGGAAACACTTTTCGGCAATTGTTCCAACACCCAATTACATCCAAACATTTATAACACAATAATTGAACAAATGGGAAGCTTATTACACTAATTGCATCCAATTTCAACTTCACACATGCATAATCTTCCTACTTCATCAACCACAACCAAAAGCCTCAAATTTTCACAAATAAAGAAACCCTAGAATATTTCTAAGTATTCAAGAAAATATGAAACTAATTTACAAGCTTGGGCTGTGAAAGATTACCTTTTAATCTCTTAAAATCCAAGCTTTTTTCTTGAATTTTCTTTGTCTTTCTTCTTGGTTTCATCAAACCAAATTTTTGGGTTTTGGTTTTCTCTTGTTTCGGCAGCCATGGATCATGAAAGAAGATGATCAAAACTTTTTTTAATTTATTCCTCACATGACCGACTTTGGCATTGATAGAGGGGAAATTTGTCATTTTTCCATTTAATCAAATTAAATAATATAAGCTTTATGTAATCCAATCAATTAATACACATAAATCATATATTAAAGCAAGCCAAATGTACCAATAATAATTAAACACATTTCATAATACAGTCGACTTTCAATTTACGATCTCGAAATAACACTCGGAATTGGTTTCCGACGTTATACCACGACCATGGATTTACTAGATCGTAAACACGTGCTGGATGCCTATGCCATGTACACAGGACTGACGGATCCTATCTTGATACTCACAGGATATCATGAGCATCTGTCCACACCCAACGAATAAGCGAAGGTCTAATCATGACTAGATCATTGAAGTGACTGCCATCAAAGTTTGGAGGATAACTTATATATCCCACAGTGGTATCTCAAGTCGAAGGACCACTATACTCACTCAACTCGAGAAGGTTCCTATTGACGTTGATGTACCATCTATTAGGAAACCTTCAGTGAGTCGTTCAGTGTCTTATCAAATAAATACTTACATGTCTATACGAGTCTCCCGAGACTCGTGGTTCACTGGGATAAACCATCGGACCAAGTCACGATATACGACATGTACTGGTCTCAGCGGATTTTACTAACCGACCCGTGTTAGCAAATCTTAACCCGGAACTTTATTTGAGGATATACAACTAATAGTGCGCTTCCCAATGTCAATTACAAACTACATTGTAACTGCGCACTATACTGTAAATCCTAGGGTCTTTGTCTAATATGCACGTATCACTGAACCAAATTCAGTTTCGATCTAATCGTAATCAGATATCTAATCACAATTAGATCAAATAAGTGTATAAAAGACAAATGTATTACCACTAAAATTAGTAATATTATGGAAAATACAATTGGTCGTATTCATGAATCGGACAAAAATACGGTTCCAACGATTTCAATCCGGTTCGATTCCAGAACCGAAACCGGAACCGGAACCGATTGGAATCGGAATCTTGGCCGGGTCTATTCAGAACTATCAGTAATTGTAATCCAAAATAGCTGAAAATTATCACAAAACAGAAACATATATGTCAGCTCAACTTAAAAGAAGCTTTATACACAGACCATTTTGCCAAGAGCGAGCGCTTGAAAAGCTTTGAAACCCCATAAGGTGTACTTTTTTTTTCCCCGCTTCGCTTATATTCTTAGCAGCCAACAGATTTATAGTGAAAAAAATAAAAATATAAAAACCAGAGAAATGGAGTACCTTAATGATACAACATAATTCATAAACTAAATACAACGTCCAAAGAAGTAAATATTAAAAACTAAAACAAAGTCTGTACACTTCTCTGGTTAATGGCTTTTATAAAGCTAATATAAAATATACAAAACAAAACGGCAAGATAATATTTTCATTAGGCAATAACCCAATTCACCCCCTCTTATGAATATAGAGTTTGGTTGTTGTATTGCTTGTAGGTAATTTCATGTATTTGCTGAGGAGCAAAGATGAAACTATTGAGAGCTTTATACACTATAAAAACGAAGTTAAATGATTTCTTACCAGAGTTAGATAAAAGCAAGTTAATGGTATTCTGTACAGTGATAGTCAGAGCGTTATTCACTTAACAAAGAATCTTACATTTCATTTAAGATCCAAGCATATTGATGAGCAGAAAATATATCAATATTTACCGCCCCTTTTACCTAATATTTTGTTTAGTTTCTCGAGTTTGATGAACGTTTTGATGTGTTTTATGTGTTTTACAGATAAATAAAGTATTGGGATTTAATGGAATCAACTCTGGGCTAAAATGATGAAATTCGGAACAAAAAATGGCGAAAACGGAAATTTACTATACGCGTCACGAAGTGCAGTCCTAAATTCTATTTTTACGCAAGTTTCGTATTTTAGCCACAACGTTTTCATCCGATATCCGATTGAGCTGATTCAAGTGCTAGATTAAATTAGACACATAGATCTACAACTTTCAAGATTTAAGTATTTTCGAATTCGGAAGTTTGCATGGCCGAAATTGATAAATAGTCTAGTATATTTTGTGTAATTACTATAGTCATTTTCAAAATATAAAATAAAATTAATAAAAATAAAAAGTAAAAATTGTCAAACTTCCACCAAACATGCTTGCATGTTTAGTGCCATGTTTGATGTCATGTTTGGTACCATGTTTGATGCCATGTTTGTGGAGCAATTGGTGGAGAAATTGGTTGCAAGGCTTTAGATTTTCCTATAAATACTAAGCTTAACTTTGTAAATTTTCCATGCTTTCTTTGAAGGAATTTCTCCTTGTAAACCTAAAGGAAAGTGTCTTGTGTATTATTTCAAGTTTTCTTGTATTTTCTTTTAATTTGTTTAATAAAATTTTGTGTGTTTTCTTTTACAGCATGAGGAGGTAATCTTATTCTGCTGGGGTGAAGAGGTAAGACTTTTAATATGATAAATTAGATTAATCTCCCTTATTTTAATTAAAATTTGGATTAATTAGATTTCGCCTATATGGCCGGTTTAGGTGACAACCTTATTTACCGTCTATATGGCTGGTTTTATATTTTTTGAACTTAGTTTCCGCCTATATGGTCGGTTTATGTGCTAACCTTTTTACCACCTATATGGCTGGTTTATATGATTTTATTACCACCTATATGGTCGGTTGGACTTTGGAACAATGAAATTACCGCCTTTATGGTCTGGTTAATTAATCGGTAAACATTAAGAATAAGGGAGATTTCTAATTTTGAAATATTAAAAGTGGATCCTCTAACCCCCAACATTTTCTTTTATTGTACTTTTAATTTCCAGCATTTACTTTATTTAATTTTCAACATTTACTTTATGTCTTTTATTTTATTTAAGCTTTTACTAGCCTTAAATATGTGTCGTAGCTAAGTCCGTTATCTGGGGTTGTGATGAATTTCAATATACTGGTTATAAGGGGTTAGATTATAGTTTGGGTAATATAAAGATTTATTTATTGAGTCTTAATCTTAATGTTTTTTATTAACTGGCCACTAATAAAATGATTAGGTAAACTTAAAATGAACTAGACATAGGAATTTTAGGTTTAAGACCTTAGACTCAATAGCCCACGATCTTCCTTGAGGATATATAACCCTTTAATAAATTTCCTTGCAGGATAGGAATATACTTGTCGGGCGGGGGTAGCCATAATTTGAACTTAAACTTAATGAATCCAGGTAATTTAGTTGACATAGACATATAGTTCAATTGGGTTATACTGGGTATTTGGAATTGACCATCGGAAGAGACTTTTACATAATTTAGTGTTCCAGGTTAGTAAATCAATATATTAACCAACTATAAGATAACTACTTCATCTTTAAATAATATTGAAATAAATCACAGCCCTGTATAGTTTTATAAAATTGAATTTTCATTAATCTACTTTCACGTAATTTTTATTTACCTGTTTTTAAGTTAATTTGTAAGTCACCATTCCAATTTATAAACAATCAATCTGTTAGATACTAGTAATCATTTGGCCTCATAAAAATTAATATGTTAGGTATTAAGTCCTCGTGGGATCGATACTTTTTATACTACTTGAACGATAAGTGCGCTTGCGTTATATGCATGTGACTATGCTCCGATCAAGTTTTGGCGTCATGCCGGGGACTTATTTATCTTTTCACTATTAATTTTGAGGTTAGATACCTTACTTGTATCTGATTTTCTTTTAGCTTATTATTTTTGTTTTCTTGTGTTTCAGGTTCTCATACACTACATGAGACGAACCAGAAGCTTTGATCTCCGACCGCTTGACTCAGAAATTGAAAAAGAACCATCAGACAATTGAGAAGGGAAAGGCGAGAAGGCCAATAAGCAATCGTTAAAATGGAATCTGAACCTTTGGAGGTTGCACCACCAATTCCCATTCGAGACAGAACCATTCCAGTGGTAGATGGCCTCATTTCCTGTATTGTACTTCCTCATTTACCAGCAAATGCAGGTGACATCAAAACTTGCATTCAGATGATACAGCAATCAGTTCAGTTTGGGGGGAATGCAACTGAGGATCCTAATGCCCACATCAGTAACTTCCTGGAAGTTTGCGGCACTTTCAATTACAACCGAGGAGCTGAAAAAGCAATCAGGCTGCTAGTTTTTCTATATTCCTTGAAAGATAGAGCAATGCCTTGGCTACATTCACTACCAGCAGGTTCCATCACCACTTGGAACACTCTAGCCACCACCAAATTCCTTACAAAGTACTTTCCACCAGCAAGAACAGCAAAACTAAGGAATGACATCACATCATTTGTGCAACAATATTCAGAATCCCTTTACGAAGCTTGGGAAAGGTACAAAGATTTGCTCCGGAAATGTCCACACCATGAGATTCCAAAATGGCTTCAAGTCCAAACTTTCTATAATGGACTTTCTGGATTGATGAGAACCACAAAGATCAAGCCTGAGACCTAATCGAAGAAATGGCCAACAACAATTCCTTGTGGCCAATAAAAAGAAGTATGATCCAAAGAATTACTGGAATTTATGAAGTTGGAACCAATACAACAGTCAACGCCGATAAGCAAATTCATGGAGACTCTCAGCACACAAAGTAACATTGGATCCACAAGTTCACCTTGTGGAGGAGCACAAGAACCAAACCAACTTGAAGAGATAGTGAATTTTGTCAAGAATTTCAACAGACAGAGGAACAATCCATATTCCAACACCTACAACCCAGGGTGGAGGAGTCATCCCAATTCTCATGGAGCAATAATTCAGGGCCGCCAAAGAACTATCTACCACGAGGATTTCAACAGCAACAACAACAAAGGTCAGGAGCAGACAAGTGAACCCGGAATAGCAGAAGTGCTGGCTCAGTTAAAAAAATATGATGCTATCTTTCAGAGCCAATCAGCTTCTATCAAAGCACTGGAAAATCAAATTGGACAACTAGCCAATGCTCAGAGTTACAGACTGTTAGGAAATCTTCCCAGCAACACAGAGCCAAATCCAAGGAACCGAGGGAAGGAGCAATGTCAAGCCATAACCTTGAAAAGTGGTACTGAAATCAATAAGATGTTGGATCAAGGCAACCATTGAGGAAGTTCCAAAAGATGTAGTTCCACAGATGGAGGAAAAAGAACAAAGGAAAAAGAAAAAGATCAAATCACTCCACCTCCACCTTTTCCTCAGCGTCTTCAGAAAAACAAATTGGACAAGCAGTTTGCTCGATTCTTGGAGGTGTTCAAAAAGCTGCACATCAACATTCCATTTGTAGAAGCTTTGGAAGAAATGCCCAGCTATGTCAAATTCATGAAAGACATTCTCTCACGAAAATGGAGATTGGGAGATTACGAGACAGTACCATTGACGGAAGAATGTAGCGCCATCATTCAAAGGAAACTTCCCCTGAAATGGAAAGATCCTGGCAGTTTCACTATCCCATGCACCATTGGAGAACATTATATCGGTAAGGCTTTATGTGATTCTAGGTGCAAGTGTTAATTTGATGCCTTTTTCTATTTACAGGAAATTACAAATTGGAGAAGCAATGTCTACCTCAGTCTCTTTGCAACTTACTGATAGAACACTCGCATTTCCGAGAGGAGTGGTTGAAGATGTGCTGGTTAAAGTTGACAAACTCATTCTCCCAGCAGATTTCATCATCCTTGACATGGAAGAAGACAAAGATATTCCTATCATTCTTGGGAGACCATTCTTGGCTACAGGTAGAACTGTGATTGATGTGCAAAAAGGAGAACTAACCATGAAAGTTCAGGACCAAGAAGTTACCTTCAATGTTTTCAAAGCCATGAAATTTCCAAGTGATGAAAAGGAAGAGGAATGTTTCAGAATTGATGTTGTTGATGGTATCATCCAAGATACTGATACAATTCCACAGACAAACTTGAAGCTTGTATCACCAACATGACTGATAGCAAGATAGATGCTGAAATTCTGGAATATATCAACTATCTGGACAAGCCATTCTGCTTCAAATCAGAACCACCAGTCGAAAGCCTGGAACTCCCAAAGAAAGATCGAATCAAGCCCTCAATTGAAGAACCACTTAGTTGGAGTTGAAGTTGCTTCCGAGCCATCTCAGGTATGCATTTCTTGGAAACTCTTCTGAATTACCTGTAATTATTTATTCTTCGTTAACATTGGAACATGAAGAAAAATTACTGAGAGTGTTACGAGAACACAAGAGAGCCATTGGCTGGACTATAGCAGACATCTGAGGCATTAGTCCATCATTTTGCATGCACAAGATTCTGATGAACGATGAGTACAAACCCACAGTGGAGCATCAACGGAGACTCAATCCAATCATGAAAGAAGTCATGAAGAAAGAAATCATCAAATGGTTGGATGCTGGCATCATTTACCCCATCTCAAACAGCAGTTGGGTGAGTCCTATACAGTGTGTGCCGAAGAAAGGAGGAATTACTGTAGTCACAAATGAAAAGAATGATGAGTGATTCCAACAAGAACAGTGACTGGATGGAGAGTATGCATGGACTACCGGAAGCTGAACAAAGCAACAAGGAATGACCATTTTCCGCTGCCATTCATTGACCAGATGCTGGACAGATTAGGGGACATGAGTTCTATTGCTTTTTGGATGGATACTTCGGGTACAATTAGATTGCCATCGCCCCAAAAAACCAGGAGAGAAAACCACATTTACATGTCCCTATGGAACTTTTGCTTTCCGCAGGATGCCGTTTGGACTATGTAATGCCCCTACCACATTTCAGCGTTGCATGATGGCTATCTTCTCAGACAAGCTGGAGTAGAGTATGGAGGTGTTTATGGATGACTTTTCTGTGTTTGGAGATTCTTTTGACCACTGCTTGCAAAATCTGGAACATGTGTTACAAATGTGCGAAGATACGAACTTGATACTCAATTGGGAGAAATGCCACTTTATGGTGCAGGAATACATCGTTCTTGGACACCGGATCTCACAAAAGGGAATCGAGGTAGACAAAGCAAATATTGAAACAATTGAAAAATTACCTCCACCAACATCTATCAAAGGGATTCGGAGCTTTCTCGGACAAGCAGGTTTTTACAGGAGATTTATCAAAGACTTTTCCAAGATTGCTAAACCTCTGTGCAATCTTTTGGAGAATGAAGTGCCTTTCAACTTCACCAAAGAATGCCAGGAAGCTTTGAGATACTGAAACAGAAGCTTATTTCTGCCCATCATTGTAGCACCAGATTGGACCCTTCCATTTGAGGTAATGTGCGATGCTAGTGATTTTACTGTAGGTGCAGTTTTGGGACAACGCAAAGCAAAGATTTTCCATGCCATTTACTACTCCAGCAGAACTCTGAATGATGCTCAACTCAACTACACAACCACTGAAAAGGAGTTGCTTACAGTTGTGTTTGTTTTTGACAAATTTCGCTCCTATCTGCTGGGTCCCAAAGTGGTGGTCTACACAGATCATTCAGTAATCAAATATCTGATCGCGAAGAAAGATGCCAAACCCAGATTAATCCATTGGATACTTCTTCTCCAAGAATTCGATGTGGAGATTCGAGACAGGAAATGGACAGAAAACCAAGTGGCATTTATCGAGGCTCGAAATCGAATGGTGAAATGTGAAACAGCTGGCAAAGAACTGACAATCAAAGAAACTTTTTAGATGAACAGTTGTTTACCATGAAACAACATGAAGTCCTTGGTACGCTGACTACGTCAACTACATAGTGTCAGGAAAATGGCCGTTGGAGTGGACAACTCAACAACGGAATAAATTCTTCAAAGAAGTCAAGCACTATGTCTGGGATGAGCCGTACCTGTTCAAATGTTGTGCTGATCAATTACTAAGACGGTGTGTTCCACAGGAGGAGGTCAACAGTGTTTTACAACACTGTCATTCATCACCATATGACGAACACTTCAGCGGGAATAAAAATACAGTAAAAGTCCTACAATTAGGTTTGTTCTGGCCTACTCTTTTTAAAGATGCTTATCTATTTGCTCTTCAATGTGACAGGTACCAGAGAAGAGGGAATATTTCGAGGAGAAATGAATGACCATTGTAAAATATTCTGGAAGTGGAGATATTTGATGTATGAGGTATTGATTTTATGGGACCATTTGTTCAATCATTCGGAAACCTGTACATACTAGTTGCTGTAGACTATGTCTCCAAATGGGTTGAAGCAATTGCACTGCCATCCAATGATTCAAAAGTGGTGATTAAATTCCTTAAAAAGAATATTTTCACTCACTTTGGAACACCTCGGGCAATTATCAGCGATGGTGGTACATATTTCTATAACAGATACTTCGATGCAATCCTATCCAAATACGGAGTTACTCATAAGATTGCCACTGCCTATCATCCACAGTCAAATGGACATATTGAGGTTTCAAACAGGGAAATCAAAAGAATCTTGGAGAGAACTATTGGATCAACAAGGAGATACTGGTCAATAAAATTGGATGATGCATTATGGGCCTACCAGACAGCTTACAAGACACCCATTGGTATGTCCCCATATCGATTGGTGTTTGGGAAATCGTGCCATCTGCCAGTTGAGCTTGAACACAAGGCGTACTGAGCACTGGAGAAATTGAATCTTGATCCACAAGCTGCAGGAGAGAAAAGACTTTACCAACTCAATGAATTGGAGGAATTTCACCTACAGGCTTATGAGAATGCCAGATTATACAAGGAAAATACCAAGAAATGGCATGACCGAAAAATAGTGCACAGACAATTGAAACCAAGGCAGCAGGTGTTGTTGTTCAATTCAAGGTTGAAACTTTTCCCTGGAATGTTGAAATCAAGGTGGTCAGGTCCATTTGTGATCACTCAAGTTTTACCACATGGAGCGATTAAGTTACTGGATCCCAACACAACCAACAACACATTCAAGGTTAACAGTCAGCGTGTCAAGCACTACTGGGGAGAATCATTTGAGCGACAAAAAGAAAGTGTCACACTTTCAGATCCAGCTTAACGTTCGGGCAGTTACGTCTAGCTGACGACGTTAAACTTAGCGCTAGCAGGGAGGCAACCCATGCAATTTGTGTATATATTGTGATTTTATGTGATTTAATTTTGTGTGTTTAGTTTTTGCAGATTAAGATGGAAGAAGCTCTCGCAAATCTTCACAAGCAATTTCCTTCTCTCCCTCAAAAATCTCTGATGAAAGTTTATAAAGCTCGATTGGAACGGATGAGACTACTAATGATCAAGGGTATTCCTACTAACATTCGTTGGGTAATCGAAGCATGGGTCCGATTAGCAGGTGAGTATTCTAATTATTATACTTCTTATTTGCCTGGTTTTGGAAGAAGCACATATGCTAAGAAACGTAGAGCTAAGAAAATGGGTTTTTCAAATGTGCACGCAGGAATTGCAATACTCATTGTCGTTCTTTAGGAATGGTGTCTGATAATCGTGAAGATAAAATTAAATTCATTAGGGATGGCTTGAGTAAGGAGTCTTTATATGATATATCTTCGACTCTTGAGATATAGCCATTCGCAAATTACATACACAATTTCTAAGAGAAAGACAACAGTTAAGTCTCGGGAATCTGACTCAAAAAAGACCATGTTTGCCAATTTATAAGAAAATTGGATGGGAAGCTTGTCCCTGACGCATAGACATCAATTAAGCTGTAAATATTTGTAGATATTATATCTCTTTGTCTTTTCTAATAATTGTGATTTGTTTTGTTATTTTTTTTATTTTCTCTGACAGGATCAGATCTTTTTGACTATCACGATTTATTTTACTGTTTAACTAATAGTTGTCATTTGGCAGGTACTAGTGCTATTATTGTTACTCACCCTTTTCAGGTGTTATAAATTGAACTCATCATTGCACTCTTGAAGACATCCAGATTTGAGATAAAAAAAAAAAGGAAGAATTGAAGCCACTTCAAGGAGACGAGTTGAAAACATCTGTGTGTTTTGCGGTACTAGTGTTGGTACTAACCCACAATACATAGAGGCAGCACAGGAATTGGGTCGAGTCTAGTCATAGCTGAGAAGAATATGAACTTGATATACGGTGGTGGCAATCTTGGACTAATAGGGATAATTTCAAAGGTGTACAGGTAGGAGGTAGTCAAGTTCTGGGAATCATCGCAAAACCCTTGGCGGAGGCGAATCTGATAGGTCCATCAAACGGAGAGGAACTGATCGTACCGGGAATGTCCGAGCGACTGGTCGAAATGATTAATCGTGCTGATGCTTTTATCGCTTTGCTAGGTGGCTTGGGCACATTGGAGGAAATTTTTATAGTGCTATCTTGGGCGAACTTGAACATACACCAGAAAACGATTGGGATGTTTAATGTTGAGAGATTTTATGATTTTCTTTTTGTGTTTCTTGATGATGCCCGGAGAAATGGTTCATGACAAAACCTATGAAAAAACTCATTTTTACTGCCAGAACTGCCCCAGATCTAATTGACCAAATCTTAACATTTGAACCACAAATTGACCATATCCTTTCCAAGATAAAATGGTCCAAGGATGATCGTGGTAAAAAGCGTCGGATAAATCTAGATCTTAACCTTTAATTTCCTTTCTAGATGTAGGATTTCAGCTACCCAGGTACTATCTTCTAAACTCATCTTCTACTATTTCAGACATTGGGGACAATGTCTCATTTAGGTTTAGGGGAAGGGAATAGTTAATAGTATCTTATTTTTATTGTTGTTATTTTTAGTCCAATTTTTTTCGAAAAATTAAAAACAAAAATTGAAAAAATTTCAAAAAACAATATTTACGTTTTTGTTTTTTTAATTTGATTAATCAGGTGAAATTGGTGAGATATAGCTGTGTGTAAGGAGTTTCCACTCTTGAGACGTATCTCAAACCTATTTCGGAACAAGTTAATTATTGATTTCCTTTTAAATTATTTAATTTGTGAATTCTCCATTAAATTGACTAAAATGGATCTTCATATGCTAAGTTGGCAGGTATTATCAACATGCATGGTAACATACGGACATGAGCTGTAATTGAAAAGTTTGTAATATTCAGTGCTATAGTTTAATTGGAGGAAGCATCTCAAAAAGCAATGGGGTTAAAAAAAAAACATCTGAGATCCGAGTAATTAAGTCCGTAGGGGTGTTCTTAACACCTAGTTCCCTAAAGCCAACTGGTTTGGGAGTCACTGGCCCAAAGCTCGCTACATGGGTTGAAGATGTAAAAAAAAAAAATATATATATCTGAAGTCTGAGTAATTAAGTCCGTAGGGATGTCTTAACACCTATTGCCCTAAAGCCAACTGGTTTGGGAGCCACTGGCCCAAAACTCGCTACATAGACGGAAGATATTGTATATAAATAAAAAAAATTCAAGAATCAAAAATCAAACAAAAAAATCAGAAAAATTAGAAAAAATTATTGCATTGCTACAAAATGTGTGAATTCTGATAAAATTTTAGGACAAAAATATTACTCTCTTCTCAACTGCACTTGTGACTATTGTAGGCAAAATGAGTTGATTAATATTTTGTTGGCTTTGTATATGGAGAATGGTAAAAAAAAAAAATCGGAGAATTTACTTATTCGATAGTTTAAAAAGAAACAAAATACCTACTAACTTGGAGTAGAAGTTTCACATGTTTAGTCACTAACTTCTTTATTCTATTTTCTCTTGTCTTTTTGCTTTTGTGTGCATTAGTTTCACTACCTTTTTACTTTTGTAAAATGTTTGTGGGTATCATTGCTGTAAACCCTCACGAGACTACAACTCGTCCACTAGGGACACCGAGGGGTTTAAAGGCTTGTTGCATACGCTAAATGTAACTGTGATCCCTACGAAAGTGACTTAGTTTAATTTTAATTATTTCTTGTATTTTATTTTTCTGTTTTGCTCGAGGACTAGCAAAATGTTAGGTTTGGGGGTGTGATGAGCGGAAAATATATCAAAATTTACCGTCCCTTTTACCTAATATTTTGTTTAGTTTCTCGAGTTTGATGAACGTTTTGATGTGTTTTACAGATAAATAAAGTGTTGGGATTTAATGGAATCAACTCTGGGCTAAAACGATTAAATTCGGAACAAAAAAATGGCGAAAATGGGAATTTACTATACGCGTCACGAAGTGCAGTCCTAAATTCTAGTTTTGCGCAAGTTTCGTATTTTCGCCATAACTTTTTCATCCGATATACGATTGAATTGATTCAAGTTCCAGATTAAAGCAGACACAGAGATCTACAACTTTTAAGATTTAAGTATTTTCGAATTCGAAATTTTACAAGGCCTAAATTGATGAATAGTCTAGTATATTTTGTGTAATTACTATAGTCATTTTCAAAATATAAAATAAAATTAATAAAAATAAAAAGTAAAAATTGTCAAACTTCCACCAAACATGCTTGTATGTTTAGTGGCATGTTTGATGCCATGTTTGGTGCCATGGTTGATGTCATGTTTGTTGGATCAATTGGTGGAGAAATTGGTGGAAGGCTTTAGATTTTCCTATAAATACCAAGCTTAATTTTGTAAATTTTTCATGCTTTCTTTGGAGGAATTTCTCCTTTTAAACCTAAAGGAAAGTGTCTTGTGTATTACTTTAAGTTTTCTTGTATTTTCTTTTAATTTGTTTAATAAAATTTTGTGTGTTTTATTTTACAGCATGAGGAGGTAGTCTTATTCTGCTGGGGTGAAGAGGTAAGACTTTTAATATGATAAATTAGATTAATCTCCCTTATTTTAATTAAAATTTGGATTAATTAGATTCCGCCTATATGGCCGGTTTAGGTGACAACCTTATTTACCGCCTATATGGCTGGTTTTATATTTTTTGAACTTAGTTTCCGCCTATATGGTCGGTTTATGTGCTAACCTTATTACCGCCTATATGGCTGGTTTATATGATTTTATTATCACCTATATGGTCGGTTGGACTTTGGACAAATGAAATAACCGCCTTTATGGTCTGGTTAATTAATCGGTAAACATTGAGAATAAGGGAGATTTCTAATTTTGAAATATTAAAAGTGGATCCTCTAACCCCTAGCATTTTCTTTTATTGTACTTTTAATTTCCAGCATTTACTTTATTTAATTTTTCAGCATTTACTTTATGTCTTTTTATTTTATTTAAGCTTTTACTAGCCTTAAATATGTGTCGTAACTAAGTCCATTATCTGGGGTTGTGATGAATTTCAATATCACTGGTTTATAAGGGGTTAGATTATAGTTTGGGTAATATAAAAATTTATTTATTGAGTCTTAATCTTAATGCTTTTTATTAACTGACCACTAATAAAATTGATTAGGTAAACTTAAAATGAACTAGACATAGGAATTTTAGGTTTAGGACCTTAGACTCAATAGCCCACGATCTTCCTTGAGGATAGATAACCCTTTAATAGATTTCCTTACAGGATAGGAATATACTTGTCAGGCAGGGCAGCCATAATTGGAACTTAAACTTAATGAATCCAGGTAATTTGGTTGACATAGACATATGGTTCAATTGGGTTATACTGGGTATTTGGAATTGACCATCGAAAGAGGCTTTTACATAATTTAGTATTCCAGGTTAGTAAATCAATATATTACCCAACTATAAGATAACCACTTCATCTTTAAATAATATTGAAATAAATCACAACCCTGAATAGTTTTATAAAATTGAATTTTCATTAATCTATCTTTCACGTAATTTTTATTTACCTGTTTTTAAGTTAATTTGTAAGTCACCATTCCAATTTATAAACAATCAATCTGTTAGATACTAGTAATCATTTGGCCTCATAAAATTTAATAGGTTAGGTATTAAGTCCTCGTGGGATTGATACTTTTTATACTACTTGAACGATACGTGCGCTTGTGTTATACGCGTGTGACTACGCTCCGATCACATATTTGTTTGCTGTACTGAATATTCGGGGTTATCCTAAGGTTCGGATCCTATGCGGAATTACAAACAATAAGCAGGACAAGTCCTGTTACTGCTACTATGGATAAAATAACAAGCAACCACAATAACAATCAAATGAAATTATGCTGTAAAATATTAAAACAATAACAGGAATTAAAGCAGCAAAATAAAACAATCACACAAAATCAACACAATAATTTTGGGGATGAAGTGGAAAACTCTTACGAGTAAAAAACCACTCCGGGTATATCGGCTACCAGCCCAATCCACTATATCGAGAAAAACTTACAGCGATGGTCAAGACCTATGGTGGCAACTCCACCGACTCAAGTACCTCAATACTGCAAGAACTCAAGGCAACTCCTCAAGCCTGCGACCCACGGTATTCTTCAGAACCTCTGAAGTCTTTGAGTAGATTGTATCACCTTTGACGTCAGAACTCCGACTACCAAACTTCCTCCTAAAAAACTCTAAAGGATTAGGGAATTTGAGTTAAGTTGTGTTGAAGGTTTAACAAAGATGGAATCACACCATTAATGAAGAAGACAAGAAGATGAAGAAGTCTTCAATGGTGGATTCAAGAAAGGTTGAAGGCTTTGAGAGATTTTGCCTCAAGGAAAATATCTTCAACTAATGGGCATGGCGGCCAAAGGTTGTATTTATAGGTAGGGTTTATGTTTAGGGTTTTGGAAGCTGAAAAGGCTGAAAATCACGTTCAGATCGCAGTCGCGTTCGAACGGTTACTCGAACGCACCACGAACGCGCTCTTTCTGGGAAGACTCATTCGAACACCACCCGAACGCACAATGAACATGAGCTCTCTTGAATGATCTCATTCGAACCTAACAAGAACGTGACTCGAATGTTTGCTCTCTGGAATGCTCTCGTTCGAACCCAATAAAGAACGTGCCACTAACGCCACACGTTCGAACCCATTCATGAACTCAGTACCAACTCCACTCATTCGAACACTGCAACGAACGCACCACGAACGAATGTCTGATACACAGTAGCCAAAAACCAGTCCAATTGCACAAAGATCTTCATGATAAATTACAACTCAATTGAACTTGTTTTGTCATGGACACATGCCAATAAAAATGGAACTAACAATCTCCCCCTTTGGCATTCCGTGACAAAACACTACCTAATACAAAGACTAAGGTACTAGACCCAAAATTAAAACAGTCAACTGTCAACCATCAAAATAGTGACTAATTACAATTGGACTCGATCTAACACCTAATAAAGTAGTCTTCAAAATAATGCCACTCCAGCAACATACCTGCTACCAGAAACATCCACAAACAACAACATACGTGAAAAATATTGGGATAATCAAGTAAAACATAAAACAGGTAAAAAAAAATCTCATACATGTACAACTAGAAATCCATCTCCCCCTTAATCTTAACTCCCCTTAAAACGGAGATATCTAAAAGATATTCTATGGCTCCCTCCAATATATTAAGGCTCCCCCCTTAATATATTACTCTCCCTTTTTTTGTCACGAAATGACAAAGGGTAAGAGAAATAGGAAAAAAATAACATGAGAACAAGAGACACCACATGCAAGAGCATAAACAAACAGGAATTACTCTCCCTCACTAACAGGTACATACAGTTAGCAAAATAACACACGAGGAGTAAACCAAAACTCAGAAAGGTGCACAGGAGAGAAGAAAAATATTGGTATGCAATAACATGAAGCAAACACAAGCACATACTGAGATAAATAAAAATCCTGTCAAAAACTGACTAAAATAGCATTTCAAGCTAATACAGTGATACCTAGTCAGTATTCACCTGTTTATGACATAAAACAATATGCACCATTTTAAAAGTTGCTAAATACAACACTTATGCATATGACATAAACACCAAAGTATATCAAGCACTTGGGTGAAAAATAAAGTGCACAACGAATCAAGGCTTAAAACCTTATTTTATGAGCTGGACACAGCCAAAGAAATCCATCTCAAAACAAACCAAGTTCACACAATAGATGTTCAAACCCAGCACCACAAAGACCTGAAAATAAGCAACATTGGTTGCATGCTATATGGTTTACCCCATAAATATCATCAGCTCATATTTAATAACTCTTTCGAGTGAAGGATTTTTGCCCTTATCTTTTGAATTTGGCCACATTGGCTCTTTTGCACTTGATTCTCATTTTTTTTAAATATATTTCTTTTTACTTTTGCACGAGGGGATAACAAGGTCAACTAGTTAAAGGTCACACTATTGAGCAAAAAAAGCATGGAAGAGATTAGATTGCCATTCCAAAAATTCATACATGCGACCAAGCCTTGATAAAATAAAAACATGTATGCGAGGTGCAAGCACATGATATACCAAAGGTTTTTATCACACACACTCATGCATATAAAGCATCAAGAAAAATAATAGCATATCATACATGCATAATCATATATCCTACATACCAGGATCACATGCACATGCTATTCATGCTCTAACAAGCCATAAAAAAAATTTAGTTTTTTGAAATTTCTATTTTTTTTTTATTTTTTCAGATTTAAACAAATAAAAATAAAGACACAAACAGGCTTGTAAAACATCTAATGGTACGTGGAGTTATATCCCGAGTGTAGATCATACTACCGTCTATTAGGAATCTATTATGAAATTTATGTCCGGGATTCCTTCCTATATACCAAGGGACATATAACAAAAAAAAAGACACACACACCCATATATTGTGAAAATAAAATAAACGCGCAAAAACATAAAACAAATACACACACACATGCAATGGGAAAATAAAAATGCATATTTTAAACAGAGTTACACCGAAGTGCACTCTCAGCATGCCTGTCGGGATCAAGGCATTCAAAAGTATATGGGAAGACATCTTGCTTCCTCACCCACATTTTTCTAGGAATCTCTTTCTCACGAGAATTCCCAGTTAACAAAGAAAGTTTCTCACTAAGAAATTGAGTTTGTTTAGTTAGTGCAGAAACTTGAGAAGCTAAATTTGAAGAGTCAAATCTAGGTGACATACTTTTAGGCCTCTTCTTTTGCTTGTGCAACATGAATCACTTAGGCCTAATGTGTCCAGCCTTGCCACAATGATGGCACACAGGCACAAACCTCGGATGAGATCAAGGTTTACCCATAACACCTCTAGATTGAGGTTGGGGCACATGACGAGGAACAACAAGAGGAGAAACATGACTACACACAACAAATTTCTTTCCTAAGTCACGTTTAGCTGCTACAGGCACAACTTTGCAAGAAGAAGCCTTATTACAGTTAGGCTCAAAAATAATACCTAACATACGGTCTACTTTTTTTATTTCCATTAGAAAATACGGACAATTGGGTTCTAGCATCTTCAGTTTGGTCTCTAATATTTGGACTCTATTAACTAGGCATTTGGTCCTCTCCTCTAGGTCATCAACCATCAAAAGGCTTTGCTCAAATTTGGCTTGAGCTTCATTCTTTTCTAGTTCTACAACTTTCAACCTTTTAGTGACTTCTAAATTAGTCTTCTTAATAGCTAAACTCTCATCAAAAAGTTCAACATAAGCTACTTGAAGAATTTCCTCATCAACAGACTCATAAAGAGAGACCTTTAACTCAGGATCATTAACTACTATCTCTCTCTCATCAGACACACTAGCAGTAAAGGCCAAATAATTACCTTTAGGAGATTCATCACCTTCAGAATCACTGAGTGATGCAGCCAAGGCTTTCTTGCCTTTAGCCCTAAGGTATGTGGGACACTCAGATCTAACGTGCCCATATCCTTCACATTCATAGCATTAGGCACCACAGGATCTACTATCCCTATCATCTATAGACTCACTCCTAATATGCCTAATCTCTCTAGGCTCATCCTCCCTATCTCTATTACTGCTATGGCCACTCTTCTTAAGTTTAAGAAATTTCTTAAACTTCTTTGCAAATAAGGCCAAATCACGATTCGTAATGGTATCATTACCACTAGACGAATCATGCACAACTTTCTTAGCGATTTTCATCGCAAACATTTTTAGCTCTCTATAACCAGGAAGCTTTTTCTCATAAATTTGCAGTTTTCCTGCGAGTTCTTCTAAATCAAGCTTATCGAGGACATTGCTTTCCTCAATGGCGGTAATCTTGGGTAGGAATTTTTCAGGATGGGATCTAAAGATTTTTCTAACTATCCTATTGGTAGGTATAATCTCACCTAGGTTAAAACTAGAGTTAATGATATCGTTAATCTCAGCATAAAACTCATCAAAGGTCTCATCATCTTTCATATGAGCGACCTCAAACCTAGTGGCTAAATCATAGAGTCTATTATTTTTAACAGACAATGTGCCCTCATGCACAGTCTGCAGGATGTCCCAAGCATCATTGGTTATCTCACACATTGAGATTCTCCTAAACTCAGTAGAACATACAGCACTATGTATGGCATTAACAACCTTGTTGTTCCTATTGCTAGCATCAAATTCATCTTTGGTCCAGGTCAATTTGTCTTTAGGGGAAGTGACCCCAACAACAGTAACAACGGGAGGTTTCCACCCGTATTCAATAGTCATCCAGACCCTTTCATCTAAGGACTTAAGGAGCACTCTCATGTGAACCTTCCAATGTAAATATTCTGTGCCATCAAAAAATGGTGGACAATTCAAGGGTTGACTACGTTCCATAGCTAATGGGTCAAGGATCGAGATCAGGCTCTGATACCAATTGAAAATTCGGGGTTATCCTAAGGTTCTGATCCTATACGGAATTACAAACAATAAGTAGGACAAGTCCTGTTACTGCTACTATGGATAAAATAACAGGCAACCACAATAACAACCAAATGAAATTATGCTGCAAAATATTAAAACAATAACAAGAATTAAAGCAGCAAAATAAAATAATCACACAAAATCAATATAATAATTTTGATGACGAAGTGGAAATCTCTTCCGAGTAAAAAACCACTCCGGGTATATCGGCTACCAGCCCAATCCACTATATCGAGAAAAACTTACAGTGATGGTTAATATTGGGAAACCTCTAAGTCCCAAGGATCGAATCAAGCATAAAACATACATGTGAATACATCAAGGAGTTGCAGAATACTCACAATGATCGGTTGAGACGATGAGGTGATGAACAAAAACAATTCTGCCCTTCATGAAGCTCACAGCAGTGAGCAGTTTGCTCCTCCAAGAATTCGGCTTTGGTCCTCCATGCAAGCTCCAAGCTTGTGATGAAATGATTCCATGCACACAGGTGGGTTTCCCTATCACCTGCGTATGTCTCCTAGGTGTGCTAGCACTCTTGATTTTTGACACAAAAATCAATCTTTTCCTTCTTCAAGCTCTCGGCAGTGAGCTGAGAAAACAGAAGAAAAATGCCCTTGCTGGGCATGAGGAAGAGAGAAGATAGGAGAGAGAGAGTAAAAATATGTTATAGTTGGTTGTTAGCAAAAGATGTATCAAATACACTAAATTTAATTTTCAAAAAATCAAATAAAGATATAATATATTTGCTTTCAAAAAGTCAAATGATTAAAGCTTTTGCCAACCACTTTCATCAACTCCCATCAATCAATCAAGTGAAAACTTGTCACATCCCTCAAAGTGACATGTGATTTGACGCTTGATGTGACTAATGATTTGACGTTTGATTTGACTTACGTACCGCACTCGAATTCGAAATGCGAATGCGCTCGCAAACAATTCCAGGCTCGGATTCACTAATTCTAAATTAACGAATTTTCCGTTGCGACATAATTAATTAATTATGCCTAGTAAAATTACTATTCATGTTGCCAACGAATTAATTCTAAATTAACTCATTCGCTCTAATTAAAATCCAATTTCAATTCCGCGTCGAAATCCAATTTCGTTGAATATATCGAATATATTAATTTATCGATTAAATCCAAATTAATCGTTCTCTCTCTTTAAATGATATTTTATCCTAGATAAAATATCTCCTTAATTAATCTCAGATTAATTCTCTCTCTCTCGTCTAATTAATCCTAGATTAATAAAGTGCGAGTCATACATCATCGGTGAATCTTCGGCAAGCGACCCATGAGATCTCCGGATATGTTGGCAGTAAATACGGTTATCGGACTATTCGAATACGTACGAACCAAGTACTATGTTTTACCGATTTACAAGACAAGGTTGGCTTCTAGCAAAGCGTCATGGCTACCCAATTCTCCAGAAACATGCTTACAGAAATAAGCGATCTATATCAGGCGTAGTAGACACAATATCGTGTAGGTCGATCCAGCATCGGCTGTCACGTGCTAGGCTTGGGGCTGAAATTATGTCTGCTCCGTACGAAGCACATGTCGGATGTTTGGTAACTAGTCTCTATAATATGATATACATGACCTAGTCATAATATCCCGATAGTTGTAGCATTTAAAGAGTATTAGTACCGTATCCTACGTGACATCATCCCCACTATGACTGGAGTGATACTTCCGTCTTGACATCACACCCAATACACTACGATTCTCAATATACCTAGCAGAGGCGTACACAGAACCGGTTAAAGCCCTGGAAAACCAAAGCATATTGATTGTCGCAAATATTAGCGGTGCAAGTCTAAGGTTAAGACCAAATAAACCTACCCTAATTTCGGACTTCCATAGACACATAGTCATACTACCAATGGAATTCCGAGGGGGTCTTTCCAAAGCGAAGCTGTTTTCCGTACCATCGGTAAAACACAACCTCATATTACACTTGCATGAGTATCCAATACCCAAATATATAAGAACTATGCTATTGTGCCCTCACAACGCGCACAAGTGTAATACTAGTCTCTTACGCATTTATCGATGTCCAATCTCAATAATACTCTGACTAGGGATATTTAATGATTATACCTTCGTGGATTGATACTGTCTCATATCATCTCAATCCAGGAACTAATCATAAGGACCTCCTATCATTTATACATCTAGGTGATCTAATCACAAATGATAAGACAGTAATCTCCTTTGTCACATAGTTAATTTGTACAACAACACCATGATCTGTACAAATAGTGACGCTATGGGTCATAATTGTCCAACAATTAAGACCTATAGTGGCAACTCCACCGACTCAAGTACCTCAATACTGCAAGAACTCAAGGCAACTCCTCAAGCCTGCGACCCACGGTTTTCTTCAGAACCTCTGAAGTCTCAGAGTAGATTGTATCACCTTTGACGCCGGAACTCCGACTACCAAACTTCCTCCTAAAGAACTCTAAAGGATTAGAGAATTTGGGTTAAGTTGTGTTGAAGGTTTAACAAAGATGGAATCACACAATTAATGAGAAGACAAGAAGATGAAGAAGTCTTCAATGGTGGATTCAAGAAAGATTGAAGGTTTTGAGAGATTTTGGCTCAAGGAAAATATCTTCAACTAATGGGCATGGCGGCCAAAGATTGTATTTATAGGTAGGGTTTATGTTTAGGGTTTTGGAAGCTGAAAAGGCTGAAAATCACATTCAGATCGCAGTCGCGTTCGAGCGGTTACTCGAACGCGCTCTTTCTATGAAGACTCATTCGAACGCCACTCGAACGCACAACGAACATGAGCTCTCTGGAATGATCTCGTTCGAACCTAACAAGAACGTGACTCGAACGTTTGCTCTCTGGAATACTCTCGTTCGAACCCAATAAAGAACGTGCCACTAACGCCACACGTTCAAACCCATTCACGAACTCAGCACCAACTCCACTCGTTCGAACACTGCAACGAACGTACCACGAACGCATGTCTAATGCACAGCAGTCAAAAACCAGTCCAATTGCACAAAGATCTTCATGATAAATTACAACTCAATTGAACTTGTTTTGCCACGGACACATGCCAATAAAAATGGAACTAACATGTACCATTTCATACATTCACTTTTGGATGACGAAACATTGAAATTATATCAGACCGTTGGAAGCGAGAATCCAGCTGATATGTTCACAATTGTATCACTTGGTAAACTGAAGCTTTGTACAACTTCAGTTGGTCTCCGAAACTGAGAAAAATGAGGATGGTGGTTACTAATGAGTATCTATGCTTGGAGAGCTCGAAGATAGTTTTTTTACGGCATGATGGTTAAATTGTCTCTAAGTGGGAGATTGTTGATAAAGTCTTTGTGGAGTCAATTCTTTGCTCCCATAGATAAAGATTTCAACAAATCTTTTTGGTAAGTAATTAATGCAATTGGTTAGCATTAAATATTTGTACTAAATGTAATTAGTTGACATTAAATAAAAATGATTGGCATTAAATACAATTGGTTGCAGTAGTGCAAATTCTTGCCTATAAATAGCACCATTGGTGAGAGCTTAAGGCATCCCAAAAATTTATGTGTTTCTTTCATTAGAGTAAAAAAAAAATCTCTAGAGTGATTTAAGAGAATTGGGGTGAGATTGTGTGTATCCAAAAAAAATACATGAGGGTTAAAAGAAAGAGAGAATAAAAAAGGAGAGAATTTTTTTTGTATGTTTCTATTTTTTTTTCTTGTAATCCTTAAGAGTGAGTGTGAGTTAAACATTAGTGTGCTATTATAATTGAGGATTTTTCCTCTTTTTATTCAATTATAGTGAAATTCAGTAACCACAGTAGATGTAGTATGTTAGTTCTAATTGACCGGGTGAACCACTATAAATTATGTGTCGCATTATTATATTTGATTATTCTTTCGTATTGTTGTTAGTTGTTAAAATTTGAAGTGTTAAAATCTCGACAGAAACCACATAAGGTGTACTTATTTTTCTTCTCTTATATTCTGAGCAGCCAAATAGATTTATAGTGCAAAAAAAAAAAAAAAAAAAAAAAAAAAAAAAAGAAAACAGAGAAAGGGAGTGTACCTGAATGACACGACATAATTCCTAAACTAAGTACTACGTCCAAAGAAGCAAATACTAAAAAACTAAAACACAGTTTGTACACTTCTCGGCTTAATGGCTTTTATAAAGCTTACATAAAAAATACAAAACAAAACGGTCAAGATAATCTTATATAAAAAAAGTAATGAATAGTTGAGAGAGATTATCTTGACGTTTCATCAAGAGATTTAGGTACGTTTGCATTCGAAATGGTGGTTAAAGTTTAGGGAGGGGAGATGGAGCTAGTTCGCTGTTAGCCCATTTTCTTTCTTTTTTTTTCTTTTTTTTTTGGCAAAAATTAATAAAACCCTAATCACATGATTAAAAAACAAATACAAAGACATAAAATACTCAGACACACTCTGCAATCATTTATTTATTAGAAAGCCTCTCTCTCTAGCTACTTCAATATCCCTAGTTGGGATATTATTTATTTATCACTGAAAGCAGTTAATAAGTTATTAATTATTTTTAGGATCTCCGGCAATCTTCTTGCTTACATCATAATTGGAAATCACAACCTCATTTTCCAGAGCATAAGAGATTAACTTTATATCATCCTTGGCAGGATCGTCAAGCACTAACCCAAACGAACCACCGCCCTCAACTTTGTGTGTATATGTTTTCTCTTCGGCAGCAAACTTCCAAGATAAATGAGATTTTCCATCATCCCAAATGGACATAATGACATAACTTACGTACCTTCCATCAGGTAACTCTCCTACATAATAAACCTCTGCTGGATTTTCCTTATTCCTCAGAATCAAAGATCCTTCCTTAGCGTCCTTTCCAAAAAGAACATACTTGGTGTCATCTGGACGATCCTTGTTATACACCCTTGTAGCACCGGGCCAATCGGAAACCACCAGTCTCAAATTCAGCACCATCGAGCCTGTAACAAAGCGATAGAAATTTGATAAATGTTTTAATTGTATATACCTTTTCCTAGCTTCCTTTCTTCCATTTATATAGCCAAAAATGAAGAAGGCATATTACCTAAGTGGTTGCTTATGGGGATAAGATCAAATATGAAGAATCTTGCAAGAATAATTGGAGTCCAGGTGGCTGTTGTATGTCTCAAAAGTGTGGTGTTATCAACAATCTTCTAACTAAAATTTTAAGAAAAATCATACTTGCATTTCTCCATAATTTTTTTTTTTTTTTTTTTGTGTTTAAAATAGTAAAATTATTTTACATATTCAAAATTTACTTTTTGAATTTACTATTTTATGTATAAAAAATAAAATTCGATATTGAGGGAAAACTGAAGGAGCGTAACTAACATTGTTAAAATTTCAAATAAACTCCTATTATATTGAAATTCCAAAACTAATCCTATATTACTCTTAATGTCATCTTCTATTGGAATAAAACCATCCTTACTAATAACATGATTTCATCAAGAGCATGAGCAACTCAAATTGCAAATGAGATTGATCAATTCACAGGATTCGAAATAGAAAACTTCGTAATTAACTAACATTAAGCATCCCTATCACCATATATGCAAAATGCTGAATGACCCTTGTCAAATTTAAAAATCTCTTAAAAATAAATTTAAAAATCTTTTAGGGTCAAAAATATTAAAAATCTCTTAAAAATAAATTTAAAAGTGTTATTTAATTAACACTTTCAAAATGACCCTTGCTTGACAAATTTTGTTCTCAATTCTGCATGGGTGGTCAACTCACCACGATTGAATAATTTAAGATAAGTTCTAATTATTATTTTTATGGTTAACAACATATACAATTAAGTCTAATCAATGACCACACACTTAATCCATACATTAATAAAAGAGTTGAAAATAAACAAAACAATAAGCTCAATCAACACAAACATTTATTGACGGAAAGGAAAAATCTTGTCAGAGAAAAATCACTCTGATATAAATTACCACATGAATTTATTAAATAGAGAAAATTTACCGTGATGGTTTTAAGATCTATGGCAAAAATTTTACCGATTCAAATAGATCTACAATAATAACCTCAAGAACTCATCGAACATCCACCAAAGAGTCTTATACAGAACCTTTAAAAATAAATTTAAAAGCGTTTTTTAATTAAAACTTTCAAAATGACCCTTGCTTGACAAATTTTGTTCTTAATTCTGCATGCAGGTGGTCAATTCACTAGGATTGAAATAAGATGACTTCGGCTTAACAACAAGCATCATTTAGTTTATTTATTGTCTCTAAGGAGCTTCGCTTTGTGGTTTTCAGGATCTCACCTTGAAATCCTGAGTTCGAATCCAGAGAATGCGTTTTTGTAAAAGCCTGGGACAGTCAGTTATTTTAGCTGCTCTTCTTAAATCCGAAATAAATGATTTGGCGACGGGGTTTCCAATAATTTCAAAAAAAAATAATAATTTAGTTTATTAATTGAAGATAATTTGGGGAAAAATGTGAAGTTGTATTTGAAAATAAAATGGAGAGTATTTATTCGAAGAAGATGACATGAATGTGAATAGCAGTAGATGGTTGTTTCGTAATTTTAATTAATTGGATTTTTTTTAGAAATTTAAAGGAGTGTGAGCAGCCATACACATAATAAAAATTTTAAATTTAAATAATTTCTTATCCTCATATTATTGGACAACACTTTTATGATAGAACAATATACAAATAATTATAAATGCCAAAATTATTAGAGCATAATATGTATTGTGTATCTCTTTTATAATGGAATAATATTTTTGGCGCATTTTGTGTTCTACCAATACATGCTCCTATATAAGTTTTTGTCTTTATTCATTCAAAGCATTTCTTTATCCTATTAGGCATCTTAAAAAAGCTTTTTCATATTAAACTTTGTCAATAGTATTTTCCAATCTCACAATATGCAAGTAATGCATATGCCAAATTTGGATGAGGGATCAAAATGTCTTTCATCTCGAACCCACGTATCAGACATATCCCAATAAACATAGAACAGTTTACAGTCTTCAATCTGCGCACATGATACCTCCACACCATGCATCTCAGGGGTGGAAACTCATGCGGTCTAAAGGCTTCTAAATACCGATATGAATTGTGAAGCTTTCAAAATTATTATAATAAATGAGTAATATTAAACAGTGCATTTAAATAATGTTATAATAGCTCAAGCAAATCATGGGTCATTCCCAATAAATTACAATTTAATATTTTTTTAATAATATTATGATATGTCAAATAAGTCATGGTAACTAGATTCTCTTGTTGACTTTTCAAATAATTATATAATATGTATACACCCACATGACACACCATAGACCTAACAAAAATTATAAAAAATAAATAATCAGATAATAAAGAAAAATGTTAAAATATAACGAGTTCATTTTTATATAATTGGCCAAATGGAACAAGTCCATTCATATGTTAGTGGACATCTCTTTTATGGTCGAACAATATTTTTATCGTATTTTGTATTCTTTTGATATCTAAATTTAAATAATTCCTTATCCTCATATTATTGGATAACTCTCTTTTATGATAAGAACAATATACAACTAATGTAAATGCCAAAATTATTAAGGCACAACACGTAAATATTCTTAAAGTGAATGGTTTTTCGTATTATTGGGCAATTGAAACATGTCTATTCGTAAATTATCGGGCATCTCTTTTATGGTCGAATAAAATTTTTGTCATACATGCTCCTTTATAAGTTCTTATTCTCATTCATTAAAGCATTTGGTTTATCTTTGTTATGAATCTTACAAAATCTTTTTTTTAATAAAGTTTGTCAATAATATTTTTCACACAGTCTATAAGTAATATATAAAAAATTTTCTAATATTAAATTTATTTATATAATACTTTAGTGAAAATACGTACTTCTAATAAATAGTTATTAGGAAAGTCATAAATTGAAGGAATAAGTCTCTTAAAGTGATAGGTTATAATCATTTGAGTTGTAAGGATGCATTGAAGAAATATAACCCTTTAAAGGATTGCATCCTTAAGCCTAAAGGTATCTCTTCAATGACATCACTTCATCTTTAAAAATAAACCTTAGGTTATTCATTTGGCATTCACTTGAAAAAAAATTAATTGTTAAAGTTTAGAAAGAGAGTATCTACCATTATTCGTAGTTCGTGTTCTTAATTCAATGAGTGTCCATAAATCAAGAAATCACCAAGAATCATAAGAGAACATTAGCCACAAGATCCGTATTGCACTACGGCGAGACTAATAAGTTATGAAGGATATAATAAAAACTTGGCTTGGTATAATTTATATTTTCTATAGAATATTTCACGGGTTTTTCTAATCCTTGAGTATGTATTGATTATATGATTGCATGTTTATTATTTATTAGTTTTCTTGAATTATGCATGTTAAAAAAAAGAATTACAATATATCCGCCCAACAATGTTAAGGATTTATTATTTAATTTTGTGTTGAAAAATTTAGTTTGTATATGATTCGAATTCACGCATACATAAACTATTGAAAGATAAACGAAATCTGCATATAAGTCTGGTGTTGTCATTTCTGTTAAAGAACAATCAGAGAATGCAATCCAATTATTATTGAAACAGAAACTTTCAAATTAAAAGGAATACAAACCAATCCAGTAACTTAGAATGTAAGAAATAAAAATCAACAACAGAACTTACAATGTAAGTAATCGAAAAGAACAAAACAACAAACTGACTTTGTAAGATTGAGGCTAGCGTAATGCTATGTCCTATAGCAGAATTTCGTCCCTACTCTCGTGCTTGTAGTTCTTCGGACGTCTGCCACCAGGATTCAACAATCTGGAAGTCGAAATTCTGCACTGAAAATGACCCTTGGCGAATCTACTTGATATCTTTTTTATTTTATTTTTCCAAAGATCAGATGTGATCATGAACGTTTTCCATCAAAAAGTGTATCTTCAAATACATACTGTTCTTTTTAAATAGACAGTTAGAAACAGTTGAAGTTGATGCAGTGTTCATGTCTTTTCAGCAAGGTTGTGTTCTTTTTATTTAAACTAAAATTTAAATCCAAAACAAAACAAAAAAAAAAATATTTTTCAGGGAGGCTAATTAATCACAAGAACCCAAGAGCCCCAAGGCCCAAGGCCCATCTTTTGACTAATTAATATATATTACATATATATTAACTACCATGCCAACCATACATCCAAGCCATGCATCAAGGCCCAAGCCCAAGCCCAAGCCTTTAGAATTCCAATTTAATACAAGTGTGTAAAGTCCACTTATAAACTTTGTATATTCCCTTTACATTTCCTATGTGGGATCATTATTGTTATTTGATATACAAACTCTTACAATTTCGTCATTTATATCATATAAAATTATGTGTATCACTCATTATGAACAAATAAACCCCACTGTTTCTCAAATCCTGTCATGTTTTGTTTGTTTCTCTGTCACTATTTGACCCCCTCACTACAAAAATAAGGTCTTTAACGTCGAATCATATCAACGC
>SKCR01001214.1:0-130791 GCA_019454045.1 Zanthoxylum bungeanum
CTAAAGCTTGTTGATGTTTAAAAAACAATGCCACCTGGCCCTTTTGATTTTATCTCTTCCTTTCAACTCATGAAGGTATCTAGTAGTATATTTCAAGCAAGAAATTGTACAAAAATACATATTTCACGTTCCTTATCATTTTGTACCGAATGTGTGACCAGAACCTGTGGGAAAACTTATTTCCTTACCAGAAAAAATATCAATTTGCTTGTTACATCTGCAAGGTTTAGATAAGCGTCGATCTTTGAGATTTTGATGTGAAGTGGGGGATATTCTTGAAAAATGACCTATGTACTATGTATTGTTTTACTGCTGTTATGACTCCAGTAAAAGTTTACCTTTTGTAAAGAATAAAAGATGGCCCATCTTTTTTTAATATTTTTTTTTCCTGATTGAGCAGAACCAGTCTAGATATGGAAGAAAAATATCTTATGCTTTCTTTTGTATCATTTAGGTTTAGAGTAACTGTTCCTAGATTCTGAAATTTAATTCTCCTATAGTCCATCTAATCTTGTGATCCGATATTGTGACGTGGACAGTAAAATGTCCAAACAGGTCTTTTTTCCCTTGATTTAGTTCCTAATTATAAAATTGCTTCTAATAATGCCAAACACAGCCATAAGAGATCAAAATCCTCGAGGAATGTAACTATTTATTTGATTAGATGATTGGAAATTACAGAATAGCTAGATCTCAGCTTGTACAATCAAATAATCTCTAAGCATGAGCTGGTTGTGCTGACTGGAGTTATCTAGTGTACCGAATGAATGATTGTGTCTTTTTCTGCTGTAGATACTTACAACTTACATATGTAGGTACTATACTAAACTTGATTGACTCATTCACTTATGTATATTTTGTCATGTTGTATGATTCTTTCCTGCCATTTTTATTCTGCCTATAGCATTTTTATCATTGGATTAGGATGTAAAACATTTTACTATTTCAAATTCAAATTTTGAAAGCTGTAAATTCACATTTTGGCACCTGACTGAAATGTTTTAAGATGTGAAAATGATGAGGGCGATGAGCTCTTTTCTTGTAAATTTTTTGCAAGGTGGCAATAAGAAAATAGCTAAACAAGGAGACAAGTTACCTCATCTTCTTGTTAGGTACATCTTCAATGTGGACGTCTTTTTCAATTTTATTTACCTTGGGTGAAAGTACTACTTTTAAAAGATTACTGAATGTAAAACATAAAAGATATGCACTCACATTGCGTGGTGAAATGAAGGTTAATTGAAACATTGTAATGATTTGAGCTACGGACTGAATGGCCTCTTACCAAATGTTCTCCTTGTAGTAGAAGGTGAGTATAAGTTGAGTTAAAAAGTTATGTATGTCATTGAAGTTGTGATACATTTACATTTGATCTTGTCGAAAATAAAGTAGGAACCTCAACTAAGAATCGAGCTTAGTTATTATGATCTTTGAATTTCATCAAGAGTGTGATTTCAATCCTTCGGAGTTACTTGATTATTGAAGTTGCAAAGTCCAGTTAGTAATTCCTTGTATCTTTTGAGGGCTGGGTAGCGTGCGGACAAGCTTTACATGTAAAAACATTGTGCTTTAAAGACTAGAGGATGAGGACAGGATTTTCAGTATTGTACTGGGATTAGACACTTGGTGGGTCAAGTTTCAGTGTGATCATATTTTCCATTCATTGCTATTATAACTATTGGCAGCTACTCCCTGTGATTAAGAGTCCTCAACATTAAAAAAAAACCGACCACACTTCCCCAATCCACACAAATTTCTCCTCAAATTCTGTGTCGTATCAGAGATTTAACTGTGTTTCTCAGTTTTTCTTGTTTTTGAATTAGTGATTCTGCATCGTTCTTGAATGCCGATGAGTAATTATTTACTGAAATGAGACCCCCAAAGCATGTTTTGATGTTATTATATGAATGTTAGAAGCAAATTTCTGTATAAAAACTTAGGACCACTTGATTTTTATTTTATTTTATTTTTATACAGAACTTCTCTGCCTCTCCAAAGGACATTCACAGGACTAGGTGGCATATCATGAAAAGGAATAGAAACATATGAAGCCAAGGCTGTGGTCCCTGAACTGAAATGCAAGTAAAGGTGAATGGGGACAAGCCTCGATTTTGATCAAGTAGGATTTGATTATCTGTTGAAAGGGAGGCTCCTTGTGTATTATTATTATTATTTTTTTGTCCAGAATGCATACGTACCTCTGTCTAGAAAACCTGCACACACACTGTATACCTAACCTTCTATCACATGGTGCACATAGCTCCTGGCCATGGCCTTGATTTGGGTCCTTCCGTTTCAGAATCTTTAGGACATTTTCACATCAACGTGTCATTATTAGAATGATTAAAGTGCAGTATTGTATGGGGTTTTCTAACGGAAAATTTGAAAATTAGACAGTCAAGGGAGAGCAACGGTGTTGTACCAAATAATACTGAATTATAAATATACCCGTGAAGATGAGTTTTGGTGTAACAATAAGATCATTCTATTGTGATTTGGAGGTCACACGTTCGAGTTGCGGAAACAGTCTCTTTGTAAAAAAAGCAAGAATAATACCGCGTACATATTGAATCCTCTTAAAGGCCACAGTGTGAGAAGTATTGTGCGTTAGGTAGATATATCCGTATTTTTTCCCATTTGTTGTAAGACAAGATTCTGATAAATGGGTTTTGTAACAACAAATTTATATTTATATTTTTATGTCTTTCAATTAAGCTTCCTCATTAGAATGTCTGTGTTGTATGGAGAATAGAGAATATTCACTTAATCTCCAGCAAGGGAACTGTGTTTGGAAATTAGTGGATTTTCTCAATCATGAGGACTGAAAGTAGGCAAGAATTTGTGTTGCTGGGCTCTGCCTTGCCAGCCTAGTTGTCAGGCATAATGGTCCAATTTAAAATGCAACTTACATCACTTGAAAGCTCTAAAAGAGGTAGGGTTTGATGATATATTTGAACTAGAAACAGATCTTTGATTATATGGAGGACCATTTTCAAAGCAGTTCATTATCAAGTTTTTCTTTTTGTTTTGTAATAATTTAAATTTAGGGATATCTGCATCCCAGACATGTTAGATAGTCAGAGGTGAATTTACCCATTTTCTCTTATGTCCATTGCAACAGCATACTTAGAAGAGCCAGAGGTGAATTTGTCAAACAAAAATGTTAATCCCATCATTAAACCAAGTCCAAAATCAAATTCCAATCCTTTGAAAGCAGCCCAACCCCAACTCTGGGAGAGGTGTATAAATTTATAGGATAGCTTAGATGAAGGGTTTTGATTTTAAAAATTGGATTGACCCGATTCAACTCGGGATTTTAAATATTTATGAATTTATCCTTATAATTTTAGTAAAAATGCCCTATTCTAACTTGAGTAATTCTATATCGTTATAAAATACAAATCAAAGAACATCTTAACAATTACTCTTCAGATTTATTATTTATTTTTAAATTTTGAATTTGTTTTCCATAAATTTTGATATTTTTATTCTATTGACCCGACCTGTGACGGATTTTTTTCTCTCATTTTTTGGTGTTGCGGATTAATTTTTTTCCTTGATATGGTCGGTGTGTATTTTCTAAAATGCCAACCCTCCAAATAAACACTCCTGCAATATAGTACCCCCCCCTTAACTTAGGATATTATAGTTTATCAATAACCATAATGCAGCCTTGCAATCCAAGTTAGTGGGCACCTCATGAGCCAAAACTATCCATATTCAAATTTGATTCAGTCTTACGAAATTAAAATATTGTATTAAAACAAAGGATAAAACTGTCAATATTTTATCACAGAAGGGTCACATTACAGATCCCCAATAAAAACCCACCTCGTGCTTCAAAAATAACCTACTGTTGAGTGAGAGACTGTGTGTGAACTGAGCACAAAATTAATAATAATACAGAGGTGTGTGGCCATTTCGTCATCTTTATTTCTTTAAAAATTCCAATTCCCAATAAGAGTTGGTTCTGCCTCTGGGTCATGGTCATGGCCCTGGTGAAAACTTGAAAGTGAGTGAAAAAAAATAAAAAAAAAAATCAATAAATCAAACCTACTGTGATTCAGCTGAACTAAATCTGGTTCATATATTATTATTAAAATATACATGTTAAAAAAATAAAAACATTATTTTAATAATAATTATAAATAGAATAGATTAGAAAAGATTAAAATTATAAGATTTTATCATTCTTATAATCCAGATTTAGTGAAAAATTTGGTATGGAATCCAAATTCAAAACACAATCACCCATGGTGTAGGACTTCAAAATCAAAATGAAGCTGATAAATACTACTTCATGGATCCGCGTTTTCCGCTTCTTCAGCAGCGTCTTATAAACCCCTTTCAGCTTTTCTTTCTTCCTCAAACTCATACATTCTACACTCACTTCTCTTCTGTCATTTTCACTTTCTTTGTGTCCAAGAAAGGCCAAAAAAAAAAAAAAAAAATGGGCAAAGAATGGTATTGGGGTAGTGGTAGCAGTAAATCCTCAAACTCCAAAAGAGCAGCTGCAAAAGATTGTACTACTACTACTGGTTGCATGAGTGCTGTCTTTCAATTCTTTGATTTTCACCATTTTCAGTTTCCATTGAACCATCACCACCATGCTGCTACTGCTGTTGCTTCTTTCAAGCCCAACAACTCTTCTCTTGCTGAAGATCATCCCCACCACACTATCCTCAAAGTTCATTCATCAGGAGTTGATGCACCAAGAAATAGCTTGGAGTTAGAGGACCCTCCATTGTCTTCTTCACATTCAACCATCTTGAAAGAAGATGAAAATTTAAATATCTCAGTAAGTATATGAAGTTTATTTTTTTGAGTATTTCCAAGATTCTTTATTTTGAAAAGTGAGTAATCATGATAATAATAATTAATGATATGTTGTTGTAATTAATCTTAATCTTTATTTTTGAAAATGTAGATGGGCATTCAAATCAAAACAAGATCATCATCTTCTAGTTCAGAAGTAAGCTCATCTCCTGGAGCCAAGACTCCAAATTTAGTGGCAAGGCTAATGGGTCTTGATATTCTTCCTAATGAACCCCAGTCGCCTTCTTTTTCATCATCATCATGTCATGAGACACCAAACAATCTTTCAACAACAAAATCAAATTTGCACCACCATTTTCGAACCAGGCAACAACAATATGGCAAGCTAATTAGCCATAGACATTCAGTGGACGTTGGCACCCGTTCTTTGCCTGAGACTCCAAGAATCTCTTTAGCTCGAAGATCAGTCGACGTTGATCATCATCATCATCATCATCACCGGCTTTCACTTCAAATCAACAAAGAAAATATTAATGTAGGCGAAGAGCTTGAATTCTCATACTTGAGAAGGAAGGAAATCAAGCAAGACGATGAATATCGAAGCCCGAGTCATTATGCGAGGAAAATAGCGAAGCAAGTTAGAGAAAGTGTAAGCAGGAAAGTTGGTCTTGACATAACAAACACTTTGAGAAACAGAGGATCAGAGCAAGCAATAACAGAGCGAGATGATGAGCAAAAGGCCAAGAAAAATTCCTGGGTTTTGAACAAAGTTGTTGACCAATCAAGCCCTGGGAAGCACTCATCATCAACTCCTTCTTGCTCACCAAGACTCTCCAGATTCCTGGAACCCAAACAGAAAATAACCGCATCATCAAACACACATTCACAAACAGAACAAGCCAATAATAATGTTATTCAGCCACAACCCATGGAAGTTTTGTCATCAAAGTCCAAGTTGCTACTGGTGCAAGAGCAAGAAACAACAAACCAATACATGATCAATGAGCAAAGACCCGCCAAGAAAAGCAAGAAATCGGCCGGTGAGAAGTTCAATTCACGGCTCAAAAAGCCTCCACAAACAACTGACATTATCAGAAACAAGCAAGAGGAACCATTTGTTCGTCCCTCAGCAGCCAGCAGAGCTAACTTCCCTGACAAAAAATGCAAGCAAACTCCATTGTCAAATGATCTTCTCAATATCACAGTCCCAACTCTTCTCCCCGTCAGGAAAGACACTTCTCCTCCAGCAACCAAATTACCTCCAAAACAGGTAAAAATTTTCATATCTTCTTTAAAAAAAATTACAACGAAACTGTAATATTACCATCATCATCATTTTTTTTTTTTTTTTTTTACACTCCGTATTACAGGTATTAAGTGCTCAGAGCTCAAAACGTGACTCACAGTTATCTAGTAATACGAGCCAAACGTACAAACATGAAGCGACCCGTATGCTCGTTGCCCAAGACAACATCAATGAAAGACCTAACTTTGCCACCACCGCAGAATATGAGTACGTTACTAGAATACTAAAATGTACCGGCATAAACAAAGATACCCAAGTGTCATTCACTAATTGGTTCTCTCCTTCACACCCATTAGACCCTTGTATTTTTCATCACCTGGAAAACACGAACCGATTGTCCGGTCAGTTGACTCATTACTGTAACAGAAAGTTAATGTTTGAGTTAGTTGATGAAATTTTGGTCGATATTTTGAAGCCTTACATTAAGATGAAGCCATGGGTTAACGTTAGTGGTTCCAGTGAAATAAATATTGGACGTGATTATATTGGTCACATGCAAGGGTCTGCATTGATAGACATGTTGTGTAAGCAAATTAGAAGCTACCCTTGTGCGGATTGTCGGTTTCTTGAAGACATTGATGGGTTGATTGACAGAGATTTGCCCCAAATGAAAATGCAGAAACGGACAGCATTTGAAGAAGAAGGAGAAGGGGTGGTGATGGAGATTGAGAAGGACATTTTGGACACGTTGATACATGAAACTGCAGTGGAGTTGAAACGGTGGCGTATTGTGGAAAGAAGGGTCAGGGACCGAAGGCGGGTAGAGAGACAGGAAGCAGAGGGGTCACATGGGTGATTCACGTGATGAGATGCTACTCGTCGGGGGGTGGGACCAGCTTTTGGGACTTGTAAAACTGGGGGTGTTTTTTTATTTTAGGTTTTTTTTTTTAGAGAAGTTTGAAATAGTCAAGGGATATTTCAGTAATTTGGTGTAATTGCGTCTGCAATTTCTGTATGTTATACTTAGTTTGATGGTTTCTTGTATAATTCTATACTTATTTTGTTGGGATATTTTGTCAAAAATTATTTGATATGTGATAGATATTGATTTTTTTATTATTATTATTAATATGATAATATACAAAAAATTTATCACTTATAACATGAACAGTGTATTCTATCTGGGTAATATCACTTAAATGTAAATGTATTTATAATTAGGGGTGGGCAAATGGTTTTGGTTTAAACCAAATAGAATCGAACCAAATTGAATTAAACTACACCAAACCAAACTTAAATTTATATTTAAAAAAACAAATGAACGCATAATCCAAACGGTTCCGAAACCGAACTAAAAATTTACGAAAAATAAACCAACCCGAAATATAATTATTATTTTTCTATGTTTCTATACAATATATATATATATTATATATATATATATATATATATATATATATATATATATATATCTATATTGAGATTTTAATGTTATAGATGCCTAAATTTAGCCATACTTTATTTAACCACATGTCGTCATACTAATGAATCTTCCTCAACAAGTTTCCTCAGAGGATCTGTGACGGATAAACAAGGGTCTAATAGAATGAGGACACCTATCATGATGCTCTTAAATGTACATTAGTAGTAGACGAAATAAGTTAGGATGATTCTCGGAAGTAGACCGGGCCACGGTTCCGGTTCCGAACCAGAACCGAACCGGTTCCGGAATCGGAACCGTGGCCGACCGGTTCAGTTGGGGTTCGACCCCAACTCGAACCGGTGGAACCGTAAGGTTTCGGTTTCACCGGTTCAACGGTTCCGGTTGGAACCGTAGGGTTCTAACAGGAACCCTAACCCCAACGGCTAGTAGCTATTGGGGGAGGGCAGGGAGCCGTTGGCTCCCTGTAGGACACAGAAATCGGCGACGCTGTCCCGAGCTCGCGGCCCGGTCGGGAGTACAGAGTAGCCCGCGAGGGACTAAACCGGAGAAATAAATGGAGTCGCCACCCAGTGTGAACTGGGAAATGATTTAAGGCCGCACTCACCCCTCGCAAGGGAAGACCTCAAACCGTTGGGTTCAGAATGGTCCCTTACTTATGCCTCTTGTAATGAATAGATTCACGCAATAATATAATCAAGTCTACGCAACATACACATGCAAGAATAACATATCTCTAAGTTTGCATACAACATATATCTAAGTTTGCATGCATAGGAGTAGAACATATATCTAAGTTTGCATGCATAGAAATAAATCGACATAACGGTAAGCACACAATTTCATGAACATATTAAATAAATAAATGCGGAAAGATAAATAATAACGGTAAAAGCATAAATATTAAAGAGAGATAACTAAGCATGTGATGGGGAAAGGAACAACTAAGGAGACAAACATGCATGAAACATGATGAAGGAATCTACCCAGTGCTTGCGCGTTCGTGTCGCGTTCGTAAACGCGTTCGAACGATAAACAGAATATCCGTGTTCGTATAACGTTTGATAACGAGTTCGAACGGGATAAGACCAGATGCAAGATACAATAAAATGCATGCGCGTTCGAGTAGCGTTCTGAAACGCGTTCGGATGGAAATGAGACAGAATGTCCGCGTTCGTATAGCGTTCGGAAACGCGTTCGAACGGGGTAAGACCTGATGCATGATAAAACAAAATACATGCGCGTTCGAGTAGCGTTCTGAAACGCGTTCGAATGGACTGAGGCATAATGCATACGTTCGTGTAGCGTTCGGGAACGCGTTCGAACGAGATGACCAAAATGGCATCTGAAATGACACAAACACATACATGGATAAACAAATACATAATGTAGGACCTCGTATGCCTGATTTAACATATTCCACATTCAATCAAACGTACTTCGTCCGTCGCGGTAAAACATCGTGGTAAAGGTAGCCTTTAGGCATTTCCCTCTAATAGAGGACCTTCAATCCACCCTAGTTAGCCCATGCGCATTAGATTAACAATAAAGAAACAACAAATAGAAAAGGAATAGCGGAACAACAAACACAAAAATGCCTAAAACATGATAAAGGAGCCAGTCTAGAATGCCCGCGTTCGTGTAGCTTTCGGAAATGCTTTCGAACGGGGGCGAGGCAAAATGTGTGCGTTCGAGTAGCGTTCGGGAACGCGTTCGAACGGGATGGCAACAGTGGCATCCATAATGCAGTAAACACATGCGGGAATGTTTCCCCAAGCGGTACGTGGAGTTTTATCCCAAGTACAGACCGCACTACCGTCCATTCGGATTCGGCTACGGAATTTATGTCTGGGTTTCCATTCGATATACCACGAGAGGCAACATTCAAGCGTAAACACAATGCAATCATAAAAAATGGACATGAAGTATGATAATGCATATAACAACACATAAACAAAGAAAGAAACATGCGGAATGAAAAAGAGCTAATAATATGAAATAAATGCGCGATAAATAGATAAAAGAACGTTAAAGAAAGATGTGACCAAGAATTTGGTCATCTTTGATATAGGACCTCGCACACCCGGTTGGACATATTTCATGTCCAAAATATGTCCAACCGAGCGTGGCGCATCCAAACTGTAAAATAAAAAAAAAGTAATAAAGGGTGCCCTCAGGTCTTACCTTTTAAGTTGCTCCTTGGAAGTGCGTCACGTCGTCGCCGGAAGGGTTACTGCTCCGTAACTTTTCTGGTTTTCTGGTACAATGTTTTCCTTCGTCGTTCCGCTGTTCTCGCTGCTGCTTTCTCGGTCTTTCATCACTGTTTTTAGCTGTTCTTTTGCCGTTGTTTAGTGGTTATTTTCAGGACTGGTTTTTGGGTGATTTTGGGTCTGGTTTTTGGGTGATTTTGGGGCTGTTTTAAGGTATTTGGGGCTGCTGTTTTAGGGTATTTGGGGGAGAGTTTTTGTGTTGTTATTTTGTTGGCTTAGGGTCTTTGGCGTGAGAGAGAAGAGGTGCTTGGGGTTTTTTTGTGTGGATGCCGTGAAATGTGTCTCTAGAGAGAGGAGTGAACGTCTAAGGTTTTACTTCTTTTATCTTTTTTGAAGGTTGCCGTGAGTCTCTAAGGGGTTAAGGGTTTGGAATTTTGGTTTCTTTTATAATGGTGCACTAAGGTTTCTAGGTAAGGAATGAAATCATGCCAATAAGGGAGGTGATTGGATTTGATTTATTTGGTTTAGGAAGGGTGATTTGTTTAATTTAGAAGGGGATTTGATTTAATTTAATTTGATTAGGAATGATATTTATTATGATTTGATTTGATTTGTTTTAATTTAATTGGATTTGATTTAATTTAGACATGTGTTTTAAATGTTTTAATTATCTTTGGATGGGATTTGGTGGGCTTGGCTTTGGATGGGCTTGGGCGTGTGGCTAGCAGTAAAACATAAATATCGATGGTCGTTCGAACGCGTTTCCAGATGCTACACAAACGCCCGCAATCTGTTCACCGTTCGAACGTGTTTCCGAACGCAACACGAATGCACATGCAGTGAACATGCGAATTAAATCTGACGACGTATTTATTTTCGAATCTCCCATTCCGACGTCCGTTTCCCGCGACTTCCGTAACTTATCGAGTAGTGCCTCCATACGAGGCTCATCATTGGACTTTCATGCAAAAATGCAAGTGTCTACAGTCGCCCCCACTTTGATGGGACTTGTGCAATGTGTGACAGTGACAATCCTATCAAAGTCATGCATGCATTTTTTTTACTTACCTGGCTTACCAGCTGTTGCCGAACTTACTTGTTGTTTTGAGACACTTCGAACTGAGTTGATTTGGTGACGAGGTGCTGCGACCCCTGGGTCTTGTTCCCGAACCACCGAGTGGGTTTTGTTCCCGAAGTGAGCTGAGGGTCTTGTTCCCGAATTGAGATGAGGGTCTTGTTCCCGAATTGAGATGAGGGTCTTGTTCCCCATTAGAGTTGTGGTCTTGTTCCCAAACTGAGTTGTGGGTCTTGTTCCCGATCTGAATTGTAGGTCTTGTTCCTGATTGTGGGTCTTGTTCTCAAATTGAGTTGTAGGTCTTGTTCCCGAGTGTGGGTCTTGTTCCCAAATTGAATTGCAGGTCTTGTTCCCAATTGTGGGTCTTGTTCCCAAATTGAGTTGCGGGTTTTGTTCCCGATTGTGGGTCTTGTTCCAAAATTGAGCTGAGGGTCTTGTTCCATATTTAAATTATGGGTCTTGTTCCCGATCTGAATTGCGGGTCTTGTTCCCGATCTGAATTATCGGTCTTGTTCCCGATCTGAATTGTGGGTCTTGTTCCCGATCTGAATTGTGGGTCTTGTTCCCGATCTGGATTATGGGTCTTATTCCCGATCTGAATTATGGGTCTTGTTTCCGAACTGAATTATGGGTCTTGTTTCCGATCTGAATTGTGGGTCTTTTTCCCGATCTGAATTGTGGGTCTTGTTCCTGATTTGAATTGTGGGTCTTGTTCCCGATCTGAATTATGGGTCTTGTTCCTGATCTGAATTGTGGGTCTTATTCCCGAACCGCTTGTCTTTGCCAGTTTTTCCTTTTCTTCAAAACCTACGAAAAAACGAGACAAAGATTGCGTGCATGTGACGTGTATGCATGTATGCATGGATGTGTTTCATATTCCGTTGGGTTCGGCCTTCCTTGTGCTCTCTGGCGTCCTTCGCCTACTAATGTCTCTGGTCGCCACTGGGCATGCTTATAGTTTCCTTATGCTAGTTTTCTTCTGGTGATTGATCAGTTTTCTTTGGTCCATGACTCAAGATTCTGTTATGTCCTTTATTCGTGAGGTGGTAGACTGGTCACCCCCAGACTTGGATTAGCTTTCTGCTCTCATTTTCTTGCATTAGGCCAAAGTAGATGATGTAATGTTCCAGACTAACATACTATACTGCCTCTTACGAAATAGTCTCAATAGTTATACATATTATCGTCCTCAAAGGATGCTCAATGTCGAAACCAGAGAGCCTTCAAAGTACTGGATGCAACTCAAATCCGACCGTTTGAATAAATGATCTGAACCAGACTCAAAGTGTGTGTGTGCTAAGGTTCTTTTACAGCTTAATCCTTGGGTAAGCCAACTCAATGATTTTGTTTCAGAGAATGGGATCGAGGGGTCAAACCAACCTAGATGTCTTGATAATGCTCTGTAATTACTTTTCCGTACTCAATGTGATATGATTTTCTTTTCCTTTTCTTTTGTCTTTTTTTTTTTTACAACACATCTACCCTTTAAGGTAGCATTTCTCCTCATGGTGGTCCTAATACTCGCCCATGGTAGCTTTACGCTTATCGGTTATAGGTGGTTTATATTTCTTTCTTTAGAGACTTTTCTTTTGTTTCCAACCATACCACATATGGTAACACAAGTAATTCAGGATGGACATCTAAGCGAACTGTCATTCCTCAATCCGCACTCTCTTCAACTAGTTACCTTGCCAACTACTCAGGCTTTCACTGCTAAGATCCTATAATTAAGTGCTCGCGAGTGTAGTCAAGATCAACTACTCAAAATATCGGATAAGAGTACCTTTCGCACTTATCGTTTCTAAGGTTTTCACCCTAAAGCAAACAATTTCATCATCGGACTTATGCCTAACTATTAAGGACTAAGAACAAACAATTTCTTTTTTTTTTCCTTTTTTTTCTATCTCTTTTTTTTTCTTTTTTTTCTCTTTTCTTTTGTTTTCTTTTTTTTTTTGGGCCCACCATGGTCTTTCTATCATTGCCATAAAATTTTCTGTTTCTCGGCTTCCTTTTCCCGATATCCATGTTTGCTAAACTCTTTTTTAACAAGTCTTCTTTTTCCTAACCAAACAGATATCTATGATGGCTTTTAAGACACGGAGTTAACATAATGTGTGTATGCATGAGATGCAAGTGGTTTTCAAAAGCATAAATGGGAAACTTCTATAGGATATATGACTATGGTTCACATGCGGGTTTATAGGAGTGTAGACAAAGGCTCCCAGTGGCGAAGGATTGCCCACAACTAGGTCTCCCCACTCAATGGTTCGAGCGACCGAGTGAACGCACCTTTTTTATACGCTAAGGTACGTGCCAACGAGTGATGATACATGACTGACTGCCAAATGGATTTCTTATTGAAGATTCCCCAGAGGGAGGGTGGAGCGGACTCTCTTAAATACCCAAGCCTCTTAGGCTCTTATCGCCTTGGTGACATGAATAAACAATAGGTCCTCCAAATTAGTCCATCACGGTAAGTTTCGAGTAACTGATTATCTAGGTGCCTTCACATCTTTTCCTTATAGAAAGGTAGTGAATGAAGGAAGAGACCAAACCATTACCTAGCTTTAATAATGCCTTTAATTAAACCCCTTTCAACCCACAATAGACACGATTAACTAAAGCACAAATCACAAACATTATAAGACATTATTTCGGGGCCGATTCTCTATCCCCAGTGGAGTTGCCAGACTGTAGGACACAGAAATCAGTGATGCTGTCTCGAGCTTGCAGCCCAATCTGGAGTACGGAGTAGCCCGTGATGGACTAAACCGGAAAAATAAATGGAGTCGCCACCCAGTGTGAACTGGGAAATGATTTAAGGCCGCACTCACCCCTCGGAAGGGAAGACCTCAAACCGTTGGGTTCAGAATGGTCTCTTACTTATGCCTCTTGTAATGAATGGATTCACTCAATAATATAACTAAGTCTACGCAACATACACATGCAAGAATAACCTATATCTAAGTTTGCGTACAACCTATAGACATAATGGTAAGTACACAATTTCATGAACATATTAAATAAATAAATGTGGAAAGATAAATAATAACGGTAAAAGCATAAATATTAAAGAGAGATAACTAAGCATGTGATGGGTAAAGGAACAACTAAGGAGACAAACGTGCATGAAACATGATGAAGGAATCTACCCAGTGCGTGCGCATTCGTGTCGCGTTCGTAAACGCGTTCGAACGATAAACAGAATGTCCGCGTTCGTATAGCGTTTGATAACGAGTTTGAACGGGATAAGACCTGATGCATGATACAATAAAATGCATGCGCGTTCGAGTAGCGTTCTGAAACGCGTTCGAATGGAAATGAGACAGAATATCCGCGTTCGTATAGCGTTCAGAAATACGTTCGAACGGGGTAAGACCTGATGCATGATAAAACAAAATACATGCACGTTCGAGTAGCGTTCTGAAACACGTTCGAACGGACTGAGGCAGAATACATACGTTCGTGTAGCGTTCGGGAACGCGTTCGAACAAGATGACCAAAATGGCATCTGAAATGACACAAACACATACATGGATAAACAAATACATAATGTAGGACCTCGTATGCCCGATTGAACATATTCCACATTCAATCAAACGTACTTCGTCCGTCGCGGTAAAACATCGTGGTAAAGGTAGCCTTTAGGCATTTCCCTCTAATAGAGGACCCTTAATCCACCCTAGTTAGCCCATGCGCATTAGATTAACAATAAAGAAACAACACATAGAAAAGGAATAGCGGAACAACACACACAAAAATGCCTAAAACATTATAAAGGAGCCAGTCTAGAATGCCCGCGTTCGTGTAGCGTTCGGAAATACGTTCGAACGGGGGCGAGGCAGAATGTGTGCGTTAGAGTAGCGTTCGGGAACGCGTTCGAACGGGATGGCGACAGTGGCATCCATAATACAGTAAACACATGCGGGAATGTTTCCCCAAGTGGTACGTGGAATTGTATCCCAAGTACAGACCGCACTACCGTCCATTCGGATTCGGCTACGAAATTTATGTCTGGGTTTCCATCCGATATACCACGAGAGACAACATTCAAGCGTAAACACAATACAATCATAAAAATGGACATGAAGTATGATAATGCATATAACAACACATAAACAAAGAAAGAAACATGCGGAATGACAAAGAGCTAATAATATGAAATAAATGCGCGATAAATAGATAAAGGAACGTTAAAGAAAGACGTGACCAAGAATTTGGTCATCTTTGATATAGGACCTCGCACACCCGGTTGGACATATTTCATGTCCAACCGAGCGTGCCGCATCCAAACTGCAAAATAAAAAAAGTTATAAAGGGTGCCCTCAGGTCTTACCTTTTAAGTTGCTTCTTGGAAGTGCGTCACGTCGTCGCCGGAAAGGTTACTGCTTCGTAACTTTTCTGGTTTTCTGGTCCAATATTTTCCTTCGTCGTTCCGCTGTTCTCGCTGCTGCTTTCTCGGTCTTTCCTTCCCCTCGCTGTTTTTAGATTTTCCTTTGCCGCTGTTTAGTGGTTATTTTCAGGGATGGTTTTTGGGTGATTTTGGGACTAGTTTTTGGGTGATTTTGGGGCTGGTTTTGGGTGATTTTGGGGCATTTTAAGGTATTTGGGGCTGCTCTTTTAGGCTATTTTGGGGAGAGTTTTTGTGTTGTTATTTTTTTGGCTTAGGGTCTTTGGCGTGAGAGTGAGGTGCTTGGGTTTTTTTGTGTGGATGCCGTGAAATGTGTCTCTAGAGAGAGGAGTGAAAGTCTAAGGTTTTACTTCTTTTATCTTTTTTAAAGGTTTTCGTGAGTCTCTAAGGGGTTAAGGGTTTGGAATTTTGGTTTCTTTTATAATGGTGCACTAGGGTCTCTAGGTAAATAAGGGAATCATGCCAATAAAGGAGGTGATTGGATTTGATTTATTTGGTTTAGGAATGAGGATTTGTTTTAATTTAGAAGGGGTTTTGATTTGATTTAATTTGATTAGGAAGGATATTTATTTTGATTTGATTTGATTTGTTTTAATTTAATTGGATTTGATTTAATTTAAACATGTGTTTTAAATATTTTAATTATTTTTGGATTAGATTTGGTGGGCTTGGCTTTGGATGGGCTTGGGCGTGTGGCTAGTAGTTAAACAGAAATATCGATAGTCGTTTGAATGCGTTTCCAGACGCTACACGAACGCCCGCAATCTGTTCACCGTTCGAACGTGTTTCTGAACGCAGCACACGAACGCACATGTAATGAACATGCGAATTAAATCTGACAACGTACTTATTTTTGAATCTCCCATTCCGACGTCTGTTTCCCGCGACTTTCGCAACTTATCGGGTAGTGCCTCCATACGAGGCTCATCATTGGGCTTTCATGCAAAAATGCAAGTGTCTACACTCCCTGCCCTCAAAATAAAAAAAATGTCGTTAAGGCATAAAAAAATATTAAAAATTATAAATTCCTAATATATCCCTAATAACGGTAATAAAACGGTTATATTTATGGGCATTTTTGGTATAAAAAAAAATTCTAAAACTCTATAAATATGATTCATTTTTCATAATTTCAACACACCAAATTCTCAACTCTCTCAATTCCTACAATTCTCTTATTCTCAATTCAATTAGTTATTATCATTCGCAATTAGTCAATTTTCTTATTTTTCTTACTTATTTCTTAAACGAAAAATGGTAAGCTCATCTGAGAACATCATGTCAAATATGCCAACCCAAGAGAGCGGCCATAGTGTCGGTTCACAATCACAGAGAAGAGAAGTTAGGAATTGTTCCTCAGATGTTTTCAAAATTCATTTTCATTTAGAAAATTAAACGATGACAGTTCAAGAGCGGTTTGCAACTATTGTGGGGTTTCCTACAAATTTCCTAGTGGATACGGCAATATGATCAAGTTACCTGGAAAGACATTATCCTGTTGAACTTGGAATTGATACGATGCAAACTCAAATGGCCAGGTACGCATCATCTAGTAGAGGTACGAGTGCTGTAGATTTATTTAAATATTCTGATGCAAAAAATAGAGAAGAATTTGTGAAATTAACTTGTATGGCACATCTTTCTTTAAGCTTTGGTGAAAAACTTCATTTTACTAATTACGTGCATAATGCTTTAAATCCTTCTGCATGTAGAATGACTCGAAACACAACAAAACGTCATATTTTTAAATGATATAAAGATGGTATTTTAAATGAAATATTTAAAGAGATGAAAGGTCGTATTTCTATATGTTCTGATATTTGGAGTGACCATTGGCAAACACACTCATACATGGGTGTGACTTGTCATTGGATTGATGCATCATTTACCATGCAAAAATGACTTATTGCATTTAGTGTTTTTGATTACCAACATACTGCACAAAATATTTATAGAATGATAAAGGTAATTTTTGATGAATATGGTTTAGTAGAAAAAATTTTAACAATTGGATTTGATAATGCATCTGCAAATACTGCATCCATCAATGATTTAAAATCCTTATGTCAACCAAATTAGGGGGTCGATTTTTTCATATTCGTTGTACATGTCATGTCCTTAACTTATGTATTCAAGATGGTCTGAAATTATTATCACATTCCATTGATCCTATTAAGACGACATTAATTGTATTTGGTCATATTCTCAAGTTAGGAGAGAATGGACGAAGTTTTGTAAAATAAATGGTATTAAACAGATTAAATTTTCAAGAGATGTTCCAACACGTTGGAATTTAACTTATTTTCTTTTATGTCAAGCATTTCAATACAAAGATGCATTATGTAGTTTTTTCTCAACATGTTCAAAATGTCACAATTTATCCTAGTCAATGGGATATTTGTGAAATTTTTTTAGCTATTTTAAAAGTTTTTAATGATGCTACTTTAATTTTTAGCGGTATTTATTATCCAACAGCACATTTATTTCTTCTTGAAAGTTTGAATATTGTTGGTGCTCTCGATGAACATGCTGAAAGTAGCGTTCCTAATGATATTGTTTTGTTAGAAGCCATTACTGTTATGAAGGTAAAATGGTTGAATTATTTTAGAGAAATTCCTTTACTTTATCTTATTGCTGTTTTTTTTTATCCTAGATTTAAATTAGAAGGGTTGAATGGTGATTTACAAGCTTACTATGGTTATTTAGGAATATTAGATGAAATTGATATTACAAGATTAATGATGAAATTAAGAAATGATTTATTGAGTTATTTAATGATTATATTGTAAGATATAACTTAGGAACATTAGGTGAATCTAGTAGTAGCGAGCCGGTAATTAAAACAAGACTTAGCGCAGTGGATCGTTGGTTATTGCAACGAAATAAAAAAGCTAGAGATACAACAACTAATAACCCCGAATTATATAATTATTTATCTACAAATTTCGAGTTTCCTACTGAAAGTTTAGTTAGTAAAAATTTAAAATCCTTGATTGGTGGAACCGACATCAAAATATATATCATGTTTTATCAATTATTGCTAAAGAGATATTGACAGCACTTATTTCCACCGTTGTGGTTGAGCAAGCCTTCAACTTGGGAGGCAATATATTGGAAGCTAGACGATCTTCATTATATCCAAGCACTCTAAAAGCAACAAATTGTGTGGATGATTGGACTCGAGCTGATTTGAGACAACAAGAAGATGCCCCCGATGATTTTGAAGATTTGTTCGATAATGCATCTGCAACAACAAGTGCAAGCGGAATCGGAGCTGGAGGATCAACTGAGAATGATGTTTGATAATTATAAAATTGTAAATTTACAAAGGGGAAATATCTTAAAATTGTAATGGAACTATGTGAGCTTTGATTCCTCTCACCCCTGTAGGATACGTAGGCAACTTAATTTTTAAAAATTTAAGCTCATGCTCTTCAATGTAATAATTTTATTTATTTATTAAATTAATCTCATTTATTTTAATTTATTTTCGAAATTAAAAAAAAAGGTTCGAACCGAACCGGTCGGTTCCGGTTCGGTTCAAGGTTCTGGTTCCACACTTGTGGAATCGGAAATTGGCCGGTTCGGTTAGGTTCCAAACCGGAACCGAACCGCCGGCCGGGTCTACTCGGAAGAAACTCGACCTACAAAGTAACTCGAACATGACTCCGAAATAACGTCATTTCGAGGTCAATCCACTCTGGGATTTGTCCAACCCGAAATTAACTCATTCCTAAGAGAATTTACTTCGAAATCTATTAATCAACTGGAGTATAGTACAAAGGTACTCCTATTCATATATTAACACTATGAAGTACGTTAGGCCATGCGCCGTAATCCAAAATTAGTGGACTTTAATGACAATCCATTTAACTAAACATGCAAGCTTAGTTTAGCATGCATAATAACAAGTATAATCACACTAAATCTTATATTTCATCATGACATATGACAAATGTATAGTATGCACATTAATGAAATTGAGTGATGGACAAGTGTTAAATGGAGAATATGGTTATATAAGCCAATGAAAAACTCTAGAAAGAGGATTCGAAACTCAGAATATTGAACAAAAAATTAAAAACACTAATCCAAGAAAATGTTTTAGTACTTTAAAAGTAATTTAAAAATGAAGATTTTAATCACAGAAAAGGCGTGTGTAGGATCCTATCACTAGACTTGAGAAAAAAAACAAAGACCATCTCCAACTAGACCTTGAACATCAGGCCCAAGACCTTGGAAGGTATGGATTCTCAATATTTTTTCCCGCCTTCATCAAATTGGCACCGTCTGTGGGGAGAACATGGAATTATCATGTTCTTCCTAATGAAATTTTATGGAAAATTGCTACAATATGACATACCTACATCATTTATCATTAGCATGAAATGCCCATATGAAAATTGAAATTTATGTCATTCTTGTATGAAATACTTGCATGCACATGCGAGTACGCTGACTAAGAAACGAAGGAAGTTAGCTCATAATAGCCTAAGGCTGACAACCTAAACTCTTTCGCACGATTGTATTTCGTAGAAATCTAAGATGACCCATGCATTGAAAATTAGAAAACATGCGATATGTATGATTGGTTGGCATAAAAAACATGTTGCATGCATCATTATTTATGAATTTATGGGAATTACAATGATAAATAATGTATCATGCACCTATGAAAGAGAAATCAGTTTTAATAGTACTTGTATTTTTGGAAATTTGCATCGAAATTAAAACTTTTGAAAAAAAAAATAACTTTCCAGAGCCTTGTATAGGGATGGCAAAATCCGGGTCCGGATCCGGGAGCATTTTCATTGCCCTGTGTCCGGACTCGGACACGAGTAAATATACACTGGTCCGGACCCGGGTTTACCCGATCCAGATATGGACACCCATTTTTTATTTTTTATTTTTTATTTGTATTATTTTTATTTTTTATTTTTTATTTTGTCAATTTTATTAGTTTTATTTCAATTCTTGTATATTTTTTAATTATATTATATTATATTTTTATATATATGCATATTATTTTATATTTTATACTCTATTTTAATTTATTATTATTTAATTATTTCTTTCTGGACTCGTGCGATCCTAAGTCCGGTCCGGATTCACCCAGGTCCTAATTTTTAAGACTGGGTCCGGATATTTTAATCACGAACTCGAGTTCACCCGGACCCGAATCATCCTAGTCCATGCAGATCCGGGCCAGGCCTGGGTCTGCCTGCCTTCCCTAGCCTTGCATGAATTAACACGTGTGTGATAAGGAGCTTACTAATCACCACCACGAAACCTTTTGAAAAACTAATGTGTGGAGAATTTTGAAGGTGAAAAGTGAGAGAATTCTAATAAACCAACAACAAGAATAGACAACCAACAAGAACATGGGGGTTGGTTAAGAGAAGTAGGATTTTGAAAAGCAACGAGAATCATCAGTTGATGTGGGAGCACATGTAGAGACAGAAGCTAGAACTACGTTGTTATGATGACCACAAGTTCTACCCTTACCATCTTATTCGGAGGCTGAAGTAGTGCACCGGGATATAATGAGGCAAGAATTGAAGAATGTGTTAGGAACATCAGGCCAAACATTATTATCACTAGTGTTTCAAGACAACGTTAGTTAATCAGCTAGGAGGATTATTACTTCTCTATTCACTCAACAGATATTGAGTGTGGAAAATCCAAAGAATGTACAAATCCCCACCTTCCGGTTATTTCGAGTGAATACGTATGGTATTTTAAGGCTTTTCTGACTTGCTTAGAAAGATAAGCACTAGACTGGTTGGGATCCCTACCTCCCAACTCCATTGGGATTTTCCAGACTTTATGTGAGAAACTATTGGCACATTATGCCAACTTTAGATGCCATATGAAGACCATTGATAACATCTTTGGCATGAAGCAGAAGAAGACAAAAACTATAAAATATTTCCTACACAGGTTCAAACCGACCCTGTTTAAATAAATGATTGTGACGGTAAGCTTGCTGCAAAGATATATGCCAAGGCTCTCCGGAAGAACTCCCGCTATGCAAAGTACATAGCCAGAAAAGACTTCCAAAACATAGAGGAAGTCAACCTTAAGACCTAATAGTGGATTAGAATAGAAGAATATGAAGATTTCAGGCAATTGGAGGATCAATGAACCGTTGCCATCACTGTTGGGAGAACAGCCCTACCAAAATCGAGCAAAACACATTCCTAGACACCCGCAACAAAAAAAAGATTGACCTTAAGCCTCCCAAAAATAAAACACCTAAAGTCAAACCCAATAAAAACCCTAAAATTAAAGTAAACCAAATCGTCCCAATGACATCCCTCTAAATATAACCCTGTCAAAATATGGTATAACACTGTATTTTTTTATGCATATCCCGATGATGAGTCTCTTATGGGGACACACCCTGAATGCTTGGAAAGTTGTGAGGATGAATGTCAGAAAGAAAAGAACTCTGAGAAATATAACCAAAAGCTAGTCGAACATCACATATGTCTGGCCTACCTTCTCTCAGACCAGAAATTCCGGTCGGACATACATATGAAACCCTAAATCAGGCAGGAGACAACTGTCAGTGAGTGTGTTAATTGCCAATCCTTGCAATCATGGATCTAATTGATGTCCAACCGGATATGCAATTCAAAATACATATCCGGCCAGACATATAATTCAAAATATATGTCAGCCGAATATATATCGAGTTGTCATTGATGAGTGGTAAATATATCACTATTTCCCACTCATTTGACCTAATATTTTGTATAGTTTCTTCAGTTTTGTGAATATTTTTGATGTTGTGTTTTGTATTATTTTGTAGATAAATAAAGTTTCAGGACTTACTGGAAGCAATTCAGGGGCAAAACAGTGAAAAAGGGACAAAAAGGGCAAAACTGTCTTTTGGGCGTCGCGACGTGTAGCAACTCCAGTGTCGCGAGCGCTAACGTGCGCCGAAGTTTGCTCAAATACGTCGCTTGCTAAAATGCGCCGGACATGTGTCAACATCAATCAAATCTGCTAAAATACGCCGGACACGTGTCACCATCACATGCTGCCGACAATCATCATCATCGCTAACGTGCGTCTGCCACATGTCAACATCACAGCAAGTCATGCTAACGTCCGCCGGACACGTGTCGTCATCCCATGCTGCCGACAATCGACATCGCCACATCAGCATAATCATTCAACTGCCGACAGCCGCCAGGACACATGTCACCATCTCCACGAAGCCAGCGACACGTGGCGGCAATCAACGGCGCGTCGCGACGCGCGAAGTCCGGAGATGCCTATAAATTCAGCTCGATTTTAGAATTCAAATCATACTTTCCTAGAGTCCTAATAATGGACTAAGGATTGTATCTTGTTTGTTTAAGTTTTTGTAATTTAAATTAAGCATTTTTATTTTATTTATTTAGTTTGAGCACTTTTAAATATGCACTTTTACTTTCAGTACTTTTAATTACGCACTTTTACTGTCAGTACTTTTAATTATGCACTTTTTTTCAGTAATTTATTTTATTTATTTACTTTTTATTTCTTTTATGTTAAGTAGTTAATTTACTACTGGGGAAGGGTGAAGCTTTTTACTTTTATAATTAGATTAATATCCCTCAATTATAATATATAAATTATCTAAAAAACTGACTTAAATGGATACCGCCTTATTGGTCGGTTGGACTTAATTAAATTGATTTTAACCTGACTTAATGGGATACCGCCTATATGGTCGGTTGGAATTAATTAAATCTGACTTAATCAGGATACCGCCTATATGATTGGTTGGTAATTATCACGTAAATTTATATATTATAATAAGGGAGATTTATATATTAGAAATAGTAAAGGTAGATTAATCTCACTTAATTTATAATATGAAAATCGTAATTTAATAATATTGATTAAAAGTTGATACCGTCTTAATGGCTGATTTTAATTATGTAACATAATGTGACACCGCCTATATGGTCGGTCTTTAAGTGACAGATGATTACCGCCTATATGGCTGGTTTATGGATAAATAATAACACCACATTTATGGCTGGTTCAACTTAATTGGGTAACACTGATAATTTCCATATTATATAAAGTGAGATTTCTAAAAGTGGATCCCCTAACCCCAGTATTTTATTTTTATTCTAGGGAAGTGATGAAACACAATATTAACAAGCTTAATAATTGATTTAATTATATTATGGGTAATTCTTTAGTTTGTTTATTGAATCTTAAGCTTAATGCTTCTTGTTGCCTGATCACCAATAAGACTGATGTGATAAACTTAAAATGAACTTGGAAAATATATTTTAGGTTTTAGCCTTAGATTCAATAGCTCACGATCTTCCTTGATGATAGATAACCCTTTAATAGATTTCCTTACATGATAGGAATATACCTGTCGGGCGGGGGTAGCCACAATTGGAACTTGAACTTAATGAATTCGTGTAACTTGGTTAACATAGACATATGATTAATTAAGTTATACTGGGTATTTGCATCTGACCATCGACAAAGACTTTTGCATAATTTCGTGTTCCATGTTAGCAAACTGATTTATTACACAAATATAAGAGAATCAATTCATCTTTATAAAAATATTATGTGGATCACAACCCTAGATATTTGTGTCGTTTGTTTATTTTCCTTAGTATTTTCTTTTAGGTGGTTTATTTATTTATTCAGCAAATCACATTCAACCAACCTATCAATTAATCATTCTCTTATCCCTTTAATTAGATACTTGTAAATAAATAGTATCAATAATTAATAACAATAGTAGGAATTAAGTCTTCGTGGGATCGATATTTTTATACTACTTGAACGATACGTGCGCTTGCATTATACGCGTGTGATTATGCCGATCAGTCATTCAATGTGCAGATATTCAATTACTGGAATCACGGGCATAATAAGTACTGATTATGTCCGGCCGAACATATATATCAAGATATACATCTGGCCGGATATGTATCTAGTTGTAACTGACGATATAGGTGAAAGAAGAAAGAGATTTTGTCTCATATTCCCATTTCCAGACCCATCCTCTCACTATAAGAAAGAGGGCTTCCCCTTCACAAATCATCAAGAAATCATATCCAATACCAAAATTCTGAAACCTTGCATCCATAAGAACGAGAGCAAAAAATCTACTAATCCTTGGAGTTCCACCCTCTTAGCAAGAATCCAGCAACAACCCAACATTCAAGAAGTGCTTCTGAGTCAGACGATACACAAAGGTACGACCTGAGGACATCTTCCTTTACTTTCATGTTTTCTTGAGATTCTGTACTGACACAGTATCTCCGACCGGACGAGTATCACGTCCGATTGGATATGCATAAATATTCGGCTATTGATAGATATATCATACCGCATTTATTGCTTCATGTAGTGTAGTAATTGTATGTGTTAGTTTATTATTGTTTTGAGTTATTATTGTTTCACGATTTTGTTATTTTATTGTTGTCATTATCATGTTATAGTCACCACATCATTATTGTTTTATTATGTTATTGTCTCTATTTTTGTTTCATTATTATTATGTTATTACTTTGTTATTGTTATTGTTACTCATGATTCTGCAAAATCTGCCTCTCTGTTTTGCAAAGGACATCCAGTCAGATATACAATATGTCCGGCCGAACATTAATTGAAAAAAATTTATCTGGTCAGGCTTCTTCGAAGCTATGCAGGAAAGATATATATTTTTCTCTATTAATCCGTTTTATGAGTGATTTGTTTACTGTTATTACCATCATTATTATTTTGATTATTATTGCAAGATACGTGTGATGCTGTAATTTTATAATTTCTTCTTTATGAAAATATATCCGGTCAAATATGCAGTATGTCAAGTCGGACATACATCGTTCTGCTTAATTAATATTCCACTTTGACTGTCATTATTCTTGGACATTTGTTTTGCTTTCTTTATTTCTTTTATTATGATTATTTACGCCATGTATGCTTATAGACACTGTATTTTTACGTATAACCCGATGATGAGTCTCCTACGGGGATACCCTCTGAAAATTAGGAAATTCTTAGGATGAACGCTAGGAAGGAAAGGAACTCTGGGGAATATGGCCAAAAACCAGTCGGATATCACCTATGTCCGACCTACTTTTTCTCTAGCTAGTAAATTCGGTCGGATATTTCTTGAAAAAACCCTAAATCTGTCAGTGTAACACAACTACCGTTGAATGAGCAAATTACCAGTTACTAAAGTTAAGAGACCTAATTATGTCTGGCTGGACATATAATTCAAATTTAACATCCGGTCGGACATTTGTCAAGCTGTTAGCACACATGCGAAATTCAAATAACTGGAATCACAGGCTTGATTATGTCCGGTCGGAGGTATATCCCAAACCCTACATCTAATCGGATATATGTCGAGTTGTGTCTGATATCTTTATTGACAATCACTGCAGATAAAGAGGAGAGAAGAAGAGGATTCTGCTCTCTATTCATTTCACAGACTTTCTTTTTACACTATAAAAATGGCCATCATCCATCACTTTCAGGGGCTGGTTGGGAATCAAATGAAGAATACCCTAAAATTCAAAAATCATTAATATTGGGAGAGAAAAAAATACCAATTCTTGGGAGTTTCTTCCCCATGGTGAGAATCTGACGACTACCCGATGTTCTGAGATGTCTTTAAAGCCATAGCATACTCATAAAGATACGACCTAAGTGCACCATTTGTTAATAATTCTTCGCATATGAGATTCTGGTTTCGACATAGTATCTCCTACTGGACGTACACTACGTCCGACCGGACATGCACACACCTCCGACCAATGATATATATCCGGCCGCTTTTACTATTTTCTCTAGTTAATTTCATGCTTAGTTATTGTCATATTACTCGTTATTATTCATTTATGCATGATTAGTTGTTTCGTTTTACCGCTTTAGTTGATAATTCGTATGCATAAGGTTTATTGTTTAAAATGGGATTAATATTCATGTTTTTCTTACTGTATGATATGTGGATGAAGTTCGGACAGACTTGACTTATGTTCGGCCGGACATGAATGATATCCAACCATATGATCCTGTGGTATATAGGATAGGAACCAGACATAAGTTCCATAGTCGATTTCGAATGGACTGTAATATTATTCGCACTCAGGATACAACTTCATATACTACTATGGGATGGCCTTTCCATTACTGTTATTATTACAATGCATGATTTTTATATCTGCATATGAATATTTCTGTGTTTTTGGACTATGCAGAATGTCCGGCTTGACTTCGTCTAAATCCGACCGGACGTGAACAAATATATCAGGTCGACCTTAGGTCATATCCGACCGAACATATACCATGTTTAGCCAGGCCCACTTGAGACATGTTGTAATTTGTTTTATTATTATTGTAATTATTTATTTGCACACTTGAACTTTATTATTTTATCGCATTTCATTTTATCATGTTTGCGCCTTGTATGTTTTTTTTTTTTATAAATTGTTATTGCATGTGATTGCATTATAAGATATGGGGATACATCTTTTAAGCGTAAATATTATACTTGCATCAGTAAGGGACCATTCTGAACCCAAACATGTTTAAGGTTGGACCTTGTGTGGGGTATAATGCGACCTTAAATCATTCACAGAGTCTTTTACAGGGTTGTGACTCTATTATTTTCTGGTTAGTCTCCCCGTGGGACTATCCGTACTCTCTACGGGTTGTGAGTCCAATAATATAGTGGTCGTCGACGTCATAGGCATAATGGTAAATCTCACTTCACTCCTACAAATGGCGACTCTACTAGGGATAGAGAATCAGCCCCGGAAAAATATCTTGTAGTATTTATGGCGAGATTGAGTAGAATCATGTCTTCATCTTTTGCATACCTTTTTTAGCCATGATAGCATTGCATATTGAGAAATCGATTTTACTCAAGACAGTGGATTACTATATGATGATAACCATCACTTATTGGCACGTACCTTTGGGTATTAATGTACTTTCACTTGGCCAATCGGACCCTTGAATGGGGAGACCTAGTTGTGGACAATCTTTTATATCCTTAGGTATAAAAAAACGTGTGTTCACCCGGTCGATTGGACCATTGAGTGGGGAGACCTAGTTGTGGGCAACCCTTCACCGACAAGAGCCTAAGTCTTACCCTTTTAAACCCACATGAAAGCCCATAGGTGTTATTATATAGAAACCTCCCTTATGCCTGTGTTTTGGCCCCCAATCATTTGAAGTAGCTTGAATATTTTATCGTGAGATGTAAAACTTGTTGGGCCTTTTCAATTGAGATAAGTTTTCATTTTATGATAACATTTCTTTTGTAAGAAATTTGAACAAACACCAGCCTCCAAGAAGTGGAGTAAGACACATAACGCTTTGTTGAAGTCTAGATTTGAATGCTACAAGACATAGAGCAACCAAAGTCACAAGGATATGACATGGAGGCGATACTCGCTTAAGAAAGAACACTAGGGGCGAGGCCCGCCTAAATGTAGTAACTATGAGCGATTTATGCCGCTAGATTTTGAAAACAACGACAATAGAAGCAGACTTTGGAACGTTTTGGGATCAAGAAAATATTTGGAATGGATGCAGACCTTGAATACCTTGAGGTAAGAAACAATGGCCTCAAACAGTAGAGGAATTTTAGAAATGGACCGCCCTAGAAGACGAAACGAGTTGACAGATTTGGAACATTGGAGGAATTGGAACGCGAATAGATTTGGAATACCGACGGACTTGGAACACTGATGGGTTTGGAATGCTGATGGATTTGGAATACCAATGGACTTGGAACACCAACGGATTTAGAAATCCGAATGGATTTAGAATACCACTGGGCTTGGAACACTTAATAGATTTAGACCACCGGTGAAGTCATATAGACTTGGGACGAGAATTAGAAAGTAAGACAGATTTGGAAAGTTGGACAAATTTTGAAATTGAATTGGAAATTTTTAATTGAAAATGAATTGGAAAAAGACGTTTGGATTTTGAAATTGGAAATGGATTTGGAACACCAATAAGTTAAGGAATGAATTTGAACAACGAAAAACTTGGAATTAAAATTGGGAATGGATTTGGAACACCGCCAGATTTGGAACAACAAATGAACTCAGGAATGAAGACAATGGAATAGAACCTCTCAAAAATAAATGAATGGACGCCTTTCCCATTTAATCAATCTAGTGCGATCAGGAACTTATTCGATCACAGTCAGAGTCTTTATACCAACAGCGGCAACTATCAAGGAAGGTAGCGTATACGGGTACTTGGGATTGAGTAGAGCATAGGTTCAATAACCGGGCTTGGAAAAGAGAATAAGAATCTCATTGAACAAGAGGCTGACTGTAATATTTTCTGTAATGTCTTATGATTGATTGAAATGCTCTCTATTAATCCAAAAACCAAATGAAGTAGAGGATCTGAGGGTCCCTCATCTCACGCACCAAAGGAATTAGAATGCCGAATGAATTAAAACGCTGAAGGAATTAAAACACTCAAAGATTTGGACGGAATTAAAACGCCAAATGAATTAGAATGCCAATGAATTCGGAACACTACCAGATTTAGAAAGTTGAAAGAAATTAGAATGCCAATTGAATTCAAATATTTTGATGGAATTAGCACCGAAGGAATTGTAAATGGATTTATAAGGCCAATGGGCTTGGAACTATGGTGGCAATTTGGGTCATGATTCGTTTATTCGTTCGATTCGATTCGCTTTAAAGCGAATACGGGTTTGGAAAAATGGATTCGTTTAATAAATGGGTCAATTCAATTCGATTCGTTTATTAACGAATCGAATCCGAATTTGAGGTCATCAATTCGTTTATTCGTCAAGGATTCGTTTATTAAACGAATCATAAACGAATCGAATCCGAATCGAATTCGTTTAATACCCGTTTACTATTATTCCAAATTTACCCTTAAAATTTTCAAATATGGTTTAATTGTACGAGGGATATTTTAGTAATTTAAGTTTAACCTAAAAATTTAATTGTACATAACCAAACCATTGCAGCCGCCGCCTACTTTAACCTAAAAAAGTCTAAAACTCTCTCAATCTAAATTCTAAACCTAAAACTATCTCAATCTCTAAAACTCTCGCCACTTCCCAACTGAAAGCAGATCTACGAGCTGCAAGCCTGCAACCAGAACAAGGGAACAAGGTGTGTTATTGTCGGGTTCACATCACTGTTAATTTTATGTTTTTTTTTTGCCTGTTCTTCGATCAATCTCTTATTTCACTCTTCGTTTTTTTTTTCTTTATGATGTTTTATTCTTGGGTTTTTTCTGTTTTGCAAACCTGGAATGGCATCCAAGAAAACTTGGTAGCATTTGTTTTTTGTTAGAAAATTGAAATCTAAATAGATATTTTCAGAAATATCCAATATACTAAACAAATATGAAATTGAAAGTATTAAATCATTTGAATTATTGCACAAGAATACTTGAGAGATTGTCACTCACAATTGATTTAGCTTTTCCAAAGCAGAGATGGATGGTGGAATGGGTCATTCAAGTCCACTTCCTTGAATTTCTCTGCATTAAGTCATAAAAATAAAATAATAACTTTTCAAGGCCTGACTGTAAGTTGAAATATTTTTGGCATGTAGAGGAGCTTACAATCTGTCGAGTTTCTTCCAGCTTTGAAAAAAATCTGGTATAGTCCCATTGAATTCATTATCATTGATCCTACTGCATTGTCCAACAAGATCAAGAATGGAATACTTCTTACACTTGTGCCAAATTCAAAATAACCTTTAACTCAGACTAAATTTTTGAAAAGCTTACAAGTCTGTTAAATTTTTCAGTTGCTCAAGTTCCATTGGTAAATTTCCGATCAATCTATTGGACGATAGCCTCCTGCAATAAAATGAAGATTTATCCAATAAATATGCTGTTGTATTTGCTGATTTTATTTCTGCAGCTGATTTGGGCTGTTGTATTTTTATTGTTAATTTTGCTCTGTGCTTAAGCTTCCATGTATTTGCTGATTTGGGCTGTTGTACTTGCTATATATTTGCTGATTTGAGATTTATGCTGCTGTGTTTGCTGACTTATTATTGCATTTACTTCTTTTTATTTACAGGGAAATGGATGCCAACGAAAATGATATGGTGTACACAGTTGATGATTCTCCAAGCATTGATGATTTAGATAATTCAATTGAAATGGAAGAGGAGATAGAAAAAAGTTTGCCAACAACAAATGAAACACAATCAATTTTGAAAGAAAAGGGAGCACGATCAAGGAAACTAACTTCAAAAGTTTGGTCTTTGTTCTATAAGTTGACGGATGATAATGATAAAGAAGTTTGTCTTTACCGTCTCAATATGTATTGATATTTTGATCAAAATGTGTTTTGAAGATTTTAAGTGTTATTAATTATTATGCAATTGATTTGTAATTTGAATTTTGGAGCTTGTTTTATGGATTTTAAGACTATAACAATGAATATAGTATGAAATTGATGGTTAGATTAATAGATTTTAACATTTTGTATTTTATTTTGATTAAACGAATCGAATACAAATTTGATTCGTTTAATTTTGATATAAACGAATAAACGAATGGAATGCGAATAAAAACGAATCGGATGTGAATAGTAAACGAATCGGATGCGAATGGTAAACGAATAATAAATTCAATTCGATTCGTTTGATTTATGTAAACGAATAAACGAATCGAATACGAATATTCGTTTATTAAACGAATCGAATTCGAATCCTAGTATCAAGATTCCTTTAATAAACGAATCGAATTTGAATTTAGTGCATTACAATTCGATTCGTTTAGAATTCGTCACGAAATCGATTCGCTGATTCGTTTTGCCACCCCTACTTGGAACATATTTGGAAAGCAATATGGAGTTTAGAACGCTAATGGATTTTGAAACCCAGATGAATTTGGAAAGCTGGAAGATTTAGAATGCCGATGGAATTGGAATACTAATAGATTTGGAAATGTATCTGGAATGCCAATGGACTTCTCAAACTGATCGAGGCATCGGTGGACCTGTTGGTTCGTCAATTATCATAGTAGAGATCGAGGTATCTCATAACTGATCGAGGCATTGGGGGACCGAGGGTCCAACCACTATCAGAACATAGATCGAGGCATCTCACAATTGATCGAGGCATCGGGGGACCTGTAGTTTCATCAATCGTCACAATAGAGATCGAGGTATTTCAAACCGATCGAGGCATCATGGGACTTATGGGTTCATCAATTATCATAATAGAGATCGAGGTATCGCACAACTGATCGAGGCATCGGGGGACCGAGGTCTAATCACTATCAGAATAAGGATCGAGATATCTCACAATCGATCGAGACATCGGAGGATCGAGGGTCCAACAACTATCAGAACATAGATCCAAACATCTCATAATCGATTGAGGAATCGGAGGACCGAGAGTTTAACCACTATAACGACATAGATCAAGGCATCTCACAACCGATCGAGGCATCGGGGGATCGAAAGGTCCAACCACTATGATGGCAGAGATCGAGGCATCTCACCATCAGTAGGTCCAAGGGCTTACGTAATAATAATTAAACTACAACATAGTCAGGTAAGTCTGGCGATGCCCGACGAATCAGGTAACTAAATTTGCATACATGACTTCGATAGAGTTATCACTGTCATACACTACACAAGCCTACCAAAGTAGGGGCGACTATAGACACCATAATCTTACACATATTGGGATAATGAGTCTCCTACAGGGACACCCTCTGAAAATTAGGAAATTATAAGGATGACTACCAAGAAAGAAATAAACTCCAGTGAACACGACCAAAAACCAATTGAGACATTACCTATGTTCGGCCTACCTTTTCTCTATCTAATAAATCTGGTCGGATATTCCTTAAAAAACCTTAAATCCGACCGGACATTACACAACTTTCATTGAATGAGTAGATTGTCAGTTACAGAAGTTAATAGACTTAATTATGTGCGGCCAAAAATACAATTCAACTTTAACATCCGAACGGACATGTGTCGAGCTATCAACATACGTGTAAAATTCAAATAGCTAGAACCACAGGCTTGATTATGTCTGACTGAAGGTACATCCCAAACCCTACATTCGATCGGACATATGTCGAGCTGTGTCTGACATCTTGATTGGCAATCACTGTAGACAAAGAAAAGAGAAGAAATGGATTCTGCTCTCTCTTCTTTTCTCAGATTTCCTCCTTACACTATAAAAAGAGCCATCATCCACAACTTTCGGAGGCTGGTTGGGAATCAAATTGAGAAAACCTAAAATTCAAAAAATAAAAACCTTGGGAGAAAAAACAACATTAATTTTTGGAGTTCCTTCCATCTGGTACGAAACTAAAAACTACCCAACATTTAGAGGCATCTTCAAAGCCACAACATACGCATAAATATATGACCTGAGGGCACCATTTTTTAATAATTCTTCGCATATGAGATTTTGATTTTTACACAGTATCTCCAGCTGGATGTACATTACATCTGGTAGAACATGCACACATATTTGGCCATGGATTTGTATCCGGCTACTTTTACTGTTTATCTAGTTAATTGTATGATTTTTTATTGTCATAGTACTCGTTATTATTCCTTTATGCATGATTAGTTGCTTGTTTTACCGCTTTAGTTGATAATACGCATGTGTTTAGTTTATTGTTTAAAATTTTATTAATATATGTTGACACTGTATTTTTATGCATTGCCCGAAGGTGAGTCTCTTATGAAGACGCCCTCTAAAAATTAAGAAATTGCAAGGATTAGTATCGGGAATGAATTGAACTTCAGGAAACATGGCCAAAAATCGACCGGACATCACCTTTATCCGGCCTACTTTCTTTCTAACAAGAACATCCGGCCGATTGTACCTTTAAAACCCTAACTCCGGCCAGACGAGATTCCATAAAAAGTATGGATTCCACCTTTTTGAGGGGAATGAGGAAAACACAAGATTCAGAAACTAATAATCTCGAGAGTTTTTTTAGAGAGCGAAACCCTAGAAAAACCCAAAAAGTAACCACTCACATTTCTTTGGAGTTCCCTTCAACCTGGTACGAATCCATCAAAGACCCAACACTCGGGAGGATCTTCAGAGCCACTACAGACTCAATGGTATAACCTGAGGGCACCATCTTTAATATTTTGACATATTTGAGATTCTGCTTTGACACGGTATTATAGGTCGGACATACACTACGTTCAGCTAGATATGCACACACCTCCAGCAAAGGATATATATATCCGGCCACTTTTACTGTTTTCTCTAGTTAATCGCATGTTTAATTATTGTCATATTACTCATTATTATTCCTTTATGCATGATTAGTTGTTTCTTTTTACCGCTTTAGTTGATAATAAACAAGCTTTTAGTTTATTGTTTAAATTGGGAATAATATGCATGTTCTGCTTACTATACGATTTGTGAATGAAGTCCGACCATACTAGTCTTATGTCAGGCTGGACATGAATGATATTCAGCCATATGATCCTGTGATATATAGGATGGAAACCCGAACATAAGTTCCATAGTTGATTCCGAATGGACAGTAATATGGTTCGCACTCGGGATACAACTCTACATACCACTGTGGGATGGCCTTTTCATTACTGTTATTTTTACTGCTTGTTATATCAGTGTATGAATGTTTCTGCGTTTTTGGACTACGCATAATGTCCGACATGACTTCGTGTAAGTCTGGCTAGACGTGAACAAATATATCCAACCGACCTTAGGCCATATCCGGCATACCATATACCATGTCTAGCCAGGCCTCTCTGAGGCCAGACCTACTTGAGACATGTTTCAATTTTTATTATTATTATTATTGTAATTGTTCCAAAGGCATTTAATGTCTATCAAACAAAGAGCTGCGACATGTGTCAACATAAATAAATGGTCTGATAGAGGGAGTGGATGTAGATGCCTAAATTTAGCCTTACACTATTTAGCCACGTGTTGCCACACTAATGAATCTTCCTCAACAAGTATCCTCAGAGGAACTGTGATAGGCAGATAAAGGTCCAATAGAATGAGGACATTTGTCATGGTATTGTTAGACGTACTATACTAGTAGACGTGAAAGGTTAGGTTCTTGGAAGAAACTCATCCTCCGAAGGAACTCAGAAATGACTCTGGAGTGACGTCAGTTCGGAGTGACGTCACTCTAAGGTCAATCCATTCTGGGACCTGTTCAACTCGGAATTGACTCATTCCGAATAGAATTTACTTCAAAACCTATTAATAAATTAGAGTATAGTATAGAGGTACTCTGATTCATATATTAATACTCTGAAGTACATGAGGTCGTGCACCGTAATCCAAAGTTAGTGGACTTTAATGGCAATCCACTTAACTAAACATGCAAGCTTAATTTAACATACATAATAACTAGTGTAATTACTCCAAATCTTATATTTCATCATGACATATAACAGATGTATAATATGCACATTAATGAAGTTCAGTGATTGATGAGTGTCAAATGGAGAATGAAATCTTAATACGCAAGGCTATATAAGTTAGTGAAAAACTCTAGAAAGGGGATTCGAAACTCGAAATATTGAACTGAAAATTAAAAGCACTAATCCAAGAAAACATTTTAATGGCTACGTACAGTTAAAAGGAGGATGATCCAAACACAAAAATGGCGTGTGTGCAGGATCCCATCATTGGATTTAAGAAAAAGCGAAGCCCATCTCCGACCAGACCCTGAACATGAGGCTCAAAACCTTTAAAGATATAGATTCTCACTATTTTTCCCGCCTTCAAATGCATATCATAATAAAATTATCATGTTTTCATATTCTATTCCCTTAATAAAAATATAATTAAGCTGAGATGATTAAATGAAATAAAAGATTAAAAAGAACTGATTAATACATATAATTCATATAGAGGTACAATTGTATATGCACAATTCTTCACAAATGTATAATAACATTTCCAATTTGTTACTTTATAATTTGATATAACTGGTTATAATATTCAAACATAACCAAAATGAATCAAATTATCAAACCAGACCAAATTGAACCAAATTAAATTGAAATTTAACATAATTGGATGAAAACTCCAACAACCTTCATATGGAAAAAAAATTCTACAAGCCTCTTTTGATGGCAGGTAGAAATGTCCAACTTAGTTCATTTATCTATATTCTTATGATAATTAATCTAAGTCAGTCTCATTAAGTTCAAATTCTAATACTAGCTACGCATGTCTTATAAGTATATTCATATCCTACACATAAATAGATTTTATGAATACGATCACGAACTATTAATTCCTAAGGCTAAACCCAAATTCTCTTTTACAAGTTCCTTAGGATTTACCAGAACTATCCTATTGGTGATCATGTAATAGAACGCATTAAGAATAGATAATAATAAATAATCCAAACACAAATTCAAATGAATAAAAAGATGCAATTTGAATTAAAGATTGTGCTTTGTATCCATTACAACCCTAGACTAATGAATTAGTTACACAAGTTGTTCAATAAATGTAAATAATTCATTATTACACGACAAGAATTCATAAATAAAACTAAAAGAGATAAATGGTATAAAGAACACATTTTGAGTTTTTCCGCTTCACTCTCCAGCACTAGTTGAATCTTGGGTTCTTGTCTTGCTCTGAGTGTTTTTCCTTGTTTTGTGCTCGTATGATTTTTTTAGGTCTAGGCCGGACTTATTCTTTTATAAGGGCCGATGAGAGCTATCCTTTTTAAGAAATTAGAGTTCTAATCGTACCGGGAATTGGGCTTGCATCGCGACACAAGATTTATGCAAGGTTAGTTGTGACGCTTTTTGAAAGAAGTTAGCAAATTATATACTTTAGTTGCTTGTTTTTTAAATTGGTCAAAATGTAAACTGATGATGTGCTCAACCCATACAAAATGCAGGCTTTATGCTAGTTATTATAGTAGTAAAATATAATTTAGAGTTAAAATAGTTTTATTCCATTATTTGTCTTTTAATCAATTTTTATTTTTAGTTTTAATTTTTTGTTATTAAAAAAATCCACTAGTTAAAATCAAAGGAAATACTGATAAAATAATTCATTAAAATCAGTGAGAGTCTGAATGGAATTAAATAATCCATGGATTTATCAGAATTCATAAATTATAAAACAGTTTAAAACAATCAATTAAAATCTTAATTGAATACACCCTCCTAATGTAACATCCCGCCAAAGTCAAAACGTTACTGGAAAGAGACAGGAATAACTCATCTCCATGAGCCTCAAAACTAATGAAAAATAGACATGACGCGCCCTAAATATGGGCAACCTATATCACAGTCTAGCAATAAAATGACCTGTCAAAACATCAAATAAGCAGAAAGGACCTTCAGTCCAACTCAGAACAAAACAAATCACATCATCAATACTCAGGGCTCCGTGCCCGAATCAAAACATACAAACCAATTCTTTAACTATATACAATGACATTGTGCATTGCAGAATCCAAAACATAAACAATAGGTACAAACTTCTATACACAAATACATTCCCATGACTATAGAGTAAGTGACTGCAATTTGGATGATCTCACGTCTGAAGCATGAGTATCCAAAGATTTATGGTTGACGATCTAGTTACCAACCTGCAAAATTAACAAACTAATTTGATGTGAGCTAGAAGCTCAGTAAGTAATCATGCCCGTACAATGCATGACAAAAGTATATAAGTCAAACATAATATAACATTTATTAACTAAACATACATGAACTATCATATTGTTACGAATTCAGAACCTGTATGTGAGCTGATTTTTTTTATCCATTTTCTAATAATCCTTCAAACTTTCATTTATCTTTTAGTAACTGACATGAAAACAATACCCAAAGATTTATTTGTGGTAACACATATGAGAAATTATCCCAATTAGTAAGTATTATTATACTCTATCAGTCATATATTAGAACCATATCATACCTACATATGTCTTTACAAACTTAAGAACATCTTTTATATTAATCTTAGGTCTATCACTTAATAATTCCATATGTTTGATTTTAGAATCTTTATATATATATATATATATATATATATATTCACCCACTTTTGTAAACATTTCCAGTATTAGAGCTTACATACATATATTTCCAAACACACTAATTATAGATATTCAAATATCTTACATATATTCATGCCTATACAGTTTCAGAAAAACTTAACTTATATTGATCCTCAGATCTTTCACTTACCCATCATACATACCTGAAAATCGTTCACACACTAACACATTCATATACATATCCAAACAGATAAAATGTTATATAATTGACAATAGCAATAATACATGTCTCTTAAACTGCTCAAGAACACATGACTAAACCATAAACCTACATATATGTTGACATATGCACTTCAATTCTTGAATCAATGACCATACGCATATATACAAAACGAACACAAATTCTTATGCAAGCAAATTACATACGTCATCAAATTCAGACGGAGACAAACAATCACAATCACAATCAATCCATTCATTTATTTTTACAAAGGTAGGTTCTACAATAATATTCATATACATCATCAAATGGAGAACATAAAATATCCATTTTAAAATCATTTTGAAAACATATTATAAGATTCTTTTGTTGTAAATAAATCATTTCCAAAAACCATATTCTGGTAAAATCCTTATCAAGCGTCCAAGACCAACTCAACTAGACGAAAATATAACAAGTGTCCAATATTCAAATCGCGCACACAGACCAGACAATGAATGGATCAAGCTCATGTCGACAAACGGTAGCGGGTCGATCCAATGTAGTTGGACAAAACCTTAAACAAGCGCCACAATGGATTCAAAAATCTTAAAACCGTAAAAATATAGATCAAACGTCGTGGTGGAAACATATCATATCGTAGCATAAATGAAATTTGATGTGTCTTATTTTAATGTGTAATTCTTCTGAAATCAATCTTTCCCCAAAATACAAGTATGTCTTAATCAAAGATAAATCTTTTGAGAACGTGAGCGAATATCGAATGCATATCATTAAAAATAATTCTCTTGTTAAAAAACTTTTCAGAACACTTATCAGTGAGTAGTGAACTAGCCATTTTCTGATGGTTAGGACCCCATAACAAGCTCCTTGATGAAAATATAATCATAAGTCATAAATAGTGAAAATAATAGTTAAGCGTCAGGACGAAAACATATCATCAAGCGCCTTGATGAAACATATCTATAAATCATAAAACATGAAAACGTTGAACAGGCGTCAAGGCGGAAATATTTCATTAACAAGCGTCTCGATGGAAATATTATGATAGTTTATATAACATTAAAACATATAACAAGCCGAGATGGAAACATATTTTTTATCGTTAACTTATCAAACAAGTTTTCCAAAGTTTTTGCATATTGATCATTTAAAAACCTTAAACCATAAGTGTCATCAAAACATCAATCGAAAGTATCCTAAGAATAGAGAACAAAAGTATCATAAAAATAGAAAACGAAAGCATCCATTCACATGTAAAGCACATCACAAAATACATATTTACCCATCATCAATTAATAAGAAGCCCACAGGTCAGACACAACACAACACATTTCAAAGCTATCAAGCATTATCACAAGACTCGTACATCAGAATATAATATTACCACATCACACACATATCAATGACATATTTCTAACTTAGTGTGTGTGTGTATCCATAACCTAAGATTTATGCGCAGTTGTACCAAACCTGTGGTGGTTTATTAGTCAACTTAAACTTTTCATTTCCTTATAGATACATTTACTTATACATTCATATATTTGTACACATATATATACACATACATATATTTACATATTTCCTACGGACAAACAATAGTCAATGTGTTGGTATACATAACATGGAATACTTACATGGTCTCGCGATCACTTACGATCGTAGTCAAATCTGTCAAAATAACGGCGGATACAATTAGAACCGATATTATGCTGAATTACCGACTCAACAATAACAAACTTTCAGATCTTCCCGGAACAATCAAATCAAGTATGATTTCGACGATTTCAGTTTCATTACTTATAAAACATCCAATATAACATATTCGTAATATTAGATTCTATTTCCGGCTAAAATTCAGAAAACCTTCCGGAAAATTCAAAAACGTTGCGGACAAATCCAAAATTTTTATGTCCTTTCCATTTGACCTGAAACACATTTAATACTCTTATTACATCATTATATATTTTTCTATATCAATTAAGTACCTCAATTATGCAAATTACATATTTTCAGAAATCTTCCATAAAAGCTTTTGATAACGCTACAGAGGGATCTTGGACCCTCCGTAACTTTTCAAAACCATTTATGTATTATCATATCATTATGATTAATTTATATCTACCATCTCGTTCATCAAAGCACAAACACGTGCGAAATTCGATTTTACTAGAAACTCGCTAATCCTACCAGATCGATCTAATTTATTCCGATTTCACCCTAATTCCACCAATAATACAATTTCGATATATTCTAACTTATCAATTCCAATTCAACTCAATAGATTACTCTATGACACTATTGGAAGCATCCAAATATAAAATAAGAAACTTGAAAATATCAAAATTTTAACCGAGAGGTCTTACCAAAATTTTGGGGTTACCGGTAGACTTCTTACGCTCCCACAAACGCATAGGAATCGAAAAAAATTGAATTGGAGCTATTGTTCAAATGGATGCTATTGTTCACTGTCTCTTTTCCCTTATTTTTCTTGCAACCAAACATAGATCGGAGAAATTGGCAACACCATCTTATAGTACTTTCCGAGGGCTTCGATTTGGCAGGTGGCTCGACACGTGGATCGAAGCAACGAGCCAAGATCAGAACTAGGATGTGCCCGCGTCTTCTTTTTTACTTCGCCGGAATCTAGCAGCAACGCGCCCACCCGAGTGCACTAATCGGTATTATCGAAGCAACGAGCCAAGATCAAAACTAGGATGTGCCCGCATTTTCTTCTTTGCTTCACCGGAATCTAGCAGCAACGTGCCCACCCGAGCGCACCAATCGGTATTATCGCGCCAGCCATCGGTGGCCGGATCGTGGATGTTGGCCACCACTATTCAATAACGACATGGGGGTCGTGTGAGGGGTGAAGGGAAACTTTGATTTTGTTTGCAATTTCTGGAAACTTAGGGTTTATATAAGAAATTTTTTAAAAATTACAAAATGGCCTCCACGAAATTATAGTTTGGCTCATATCATTAGGCTCTTTCGGAAATTCATATTTTTAAGGCTCTTCTTTTGCAAATTTTAAAAAGTTCTCAACATGAAAATTATTCCTTTTCAAAAGACCTTTTTAATGGATTAAAAATCAGCTCAATCTATGTTCATTTACTATTTATGTAGCCAAGATATCGAAACTTCCTCAAATAAAAATATCCTGAAAATACGTGTAACCGGTCCTTTCAAATTACATGATTTTCCAAAGCTTCAAAACACCACCTCAAGACATTCTGACTCATAAATTTCAATATTAAAACTCATATAATCAAATAATATTTCGTTCCGAGATCTAAACTTCGATTCGAGAATCTTCTAAAACTGTTTTGAAAACTCGAAATATTACATCTAATATTTGAGAAGTTGTTGTCAATTATTACAAAAAAATTAATATTGTATAGATTTAATGGGTCATTTTTAATAATTTATTAATTATGTATTTTATACATATATTTTTATGAAGAATTAACGTAAATAAATTATGATAATTGATGAGTGGTAATTATATCAGTATTTCTCACTCATTTTACCTAATATTTTGTATAGTTTCTTGAGTTTTGTGAATATTTTGATGTGTTTTGTGTTATTTTGTAGATAAATAAAGTTTCAGGACTCTCTGGAGGTGATTTGGGCCAAAACAGTGAAAATTAGAAGAAAATGGCAAAATGGTCATTTCTCGCGTCGCGACTCCTAACGTGCGTCGAACAGTGCTAACGTGCGCCGGGTCCACAAGTCAAAATCTGAGAAAATTTGACTTTGCTAACGTGCGCCGTGCCACGTGTCACCATCATAGCCGATCTGCTAACATGCGCCGTGCCACATGTCATCATCCTACGGTGCCGACAGTCGCCACGTGTCACTCCACGTGTCTGCCACGTCACCGGTTGACCGAGTCAAACCGCCATGTCATCACCACGTCATCATGAACCAATCACAGTGTGCCACGTGTCGCAATTCTACGGTGCCGACAGTCACCATCGCCACGTGTTGCCACGTCAGCATCAATTATTGACTCACTTATCCGCAATTGACACGTGGCGATAAGAATCTGAAATCAGCCAATCAGAAGCCGCCACATGTCATAATGATTGAGATCCAACCACCTTGCCACATGTCACCTTATCACCTTATCCAGAATCTGAAGCCGACGAACCAGAGCGTGCCACATCGACAAACAGCACATCGTGACGCGAGCTGGGCGGCGCGACGCCGGACCCCTACTGACGCCTATAAATAGAGCTTGAAATTTCAGTTTCAGATATATCATTCTCTCTAAATTCTCTCATGTAAATAGAGAGTTTTCTATCTAGTTTCTTTTAAATTTTAGTTTTGTAATTAATTTTAATTACTTTCTGTAATAATAGTAATTTACTTTCTTTACTTTTTACAGTTTTTACTATTCACCATGAGGAGGTAACTTCCCCCTACTAGGGTGAAAGGTAATTCTTTTACTATTTCTATTTAGATTAATCTCCCTTAAATATAATATATTCACTATTTAAAATATTGACTAAATAAGGATACCGCCAGATTGGTCGGTTGGTAATTCATTTTAATCTGGTTTAAACATGACTAATCAAGGATACCGCCAGATTGGTCGGTTAGTAATTAAATTTTCTTACCGCCTATATGGCAGGTTTATTTTGGTTCCGCCTTTATGGTTGGTTGGACTTAATTTGACTTAATCAGGTTACCACCTATATGGATGGTTGGTAAAATAATCACAAGTTAATATATTATATTAAGGGAGATATATAAATTAGTAGTAGTAAAAGTTGATCCTTTTACCTTAGCATTTTATTTTATTGCAATTTACTTTTCAGCTTTTACTTTTCAGCATTTTTACTTTATGTCTTTTATTTTCAAGTTTTTACTAGCCCTAGTTATGTGTTGTAACTAAATTAGTTATCTGGGGTTGTGATGAATTTTAATATCACCGGTTTATAAGGGGTTATTTTATAGTTTGAGTAATTTAAAGGTTTACTTATTAAGCCTTAAGCCTAATACGTCTTGTTAATTGGCCACCAATAAGATTGATCTGCTAACTCTAAAATGAACTAGACATAGGGATTTTAGGTTTGAGCCTTAGACTTAATAGCCCACGATCTTCATTGAGGATAAATAACCCTTTAATAGATTTCCTTACAGGATAGACATATACCTGTCGGGCGGGGGTAGCCATAATTGGAACTTAAACTTAATGAATCCAGATAATTTAGTTGACATAGACATATGATTCAATTGGGTTAAACTGGGTATTTGCGTCTGACCATCGACAGAGGCTTTCGCATAATTTAGTGTTTCAGGTTAGTAAACCGATTTATTACACAAACATAAAATAACCACTTCATCTTTAAAATGATATTGGAAGAAATCACAACCCTAGATAGATTTTAATATTGAATTTTCTTAAAACCTAATTTCGAACAATTTTATTTACTTATTTTTAAATTTAGAATCATCAAAATTTCAATTCAATTAAACAACCTGTTAGATACTAGTAATCATTTGACCTCATAAAATTAATGGCTTAGATATTAAGTCCTCGTGAGATCGATACTTTTTATACTACTTGAACGATACGTGCGCTTGCGTTATACGCATGTGTTTACGCCGGTCAATAATTTAAGTTATTAAATCATGTTATGACTAAATAAATATTTATTTAGGATTCATTTATCAAATGAATCAAATATGAATCATTATATTAAGATTCATTTGTTAAAAAAATCAAATATGAATTAATCCATCACATTTTTATTCAAATGCGGGTGACATCCACGATCAAAACATGCATTCAGATGATTCATCAGTCAGTTCAGTTTGGGGGGAATGCAACTGAAGATCCTAATGCCCACATCAGCAACTTCCTGAAAGTTAGCGGCACTTTCAATTACAACCGAGAAGCTGAAGAAGCAATGAGACTGCATGTTTTTCCATACTCCTTGAAGGACAGAGCTAAAGCTTGGCTACATTCACTAGTAGTAGGGAACCTGTAATGCTGAAGAAGCAATCTAGTAGTAGGGAACTCGTAATACAATCAAGACTTAGCGTAGGTGATTGTTAGTTACTACAACGAAATAAAAAATATAGGGATAACACGACTAACAACCCAGAATTAGATAATTATTTATCTACCAATTTCGAGTTTCCTATTGAAAGTTTAGTGAATAAAAATTTTCAAATCCTTGAATGGTGGAACCGACATCAAAATGTATATCTTATATTATCAATTATTGCTAAAGAGTTGCTGGCAACACCTGTTTCAGCATGGGAGGCAATATACTGGAAGCGAGACGGTATTCATTACATCCAAGCACTTTAGAAGCAACAACATGTGTGGATGATCGAACTCGAGCTGATCTGAGGCAACAAGAAGATTCCCCCGATGACTTTGAAGACTTGTTCGACAATGCATCTGCAAGCGAAACGGGAGTTGAATGATCAACATGCACTGATAATGATGATTGATCAGTAAATAATTGTAAATTGCCATGAGGAACTATCTTAAAATTGTAATGGAACTACGTGAGCTTTGATTCCTCTCACCTCTGGAGGATACATAGGCAACTTAAGTTTTTAAAAATTTAAGTTCAAGTTATTTAATTTAATAATTTTATTTTTATTTTTATTTAGATAAGAATTTTATTTGTAATTTAATGTAATCTAAATTCAAATTCATAATTTTAAATAAATTTTTTAATCTCATATTTTTAAAAAAATCATTATTAAAATTTGGAAAAAAATTAAAAATAAACTGAATGGAACCGGAACCGAATCAAGAACCGAATCAAAATTATCTGGTTTCGATTCCGGTTCCACACTTGTGGAACCAGGAACCGGCCGGTTCAGAATCGAACCGGACCGGTAGTCGGGTCTAATTGAAATTAGAATTTATTTTTTTTAAAAAAAATCCATTTTTGCAGTAATCACTATGTATGAACTTTAAATTTGTACTCATATAACAAGATGAGAAATTTACAGAGAATTAATTAATATTAACCTTTTTAGCTTAAACAATATCTATCACAGTCCTCAAGGGGTGTGACTTGGTGGTGTATGGCTCAAGATCTGACATTCAGGTTTTAGGTTCGAATCTAGGGAATGCGTTTCTTATAAGAGCCTGAGACAGCCGATAATTTTTATATGTTTTACTTAAGCCCGAAATGGGTGGTTTGGCGGCAGGATTTCCAATTATTTTTAAAAAAAAAATCTATCACAACTCTGTTGTACTACCATCACAAATCGACCATTAGTCAATTTAATGATAATTATTGATTGTCATGATTTATGAAGAGGACCAAATATATTCTTTTAAGGATCGGCTAATATACTGAGGGGTATGGATACTGGGTTTAATCTCAACCTTTGGATGAAAATCTAAAGGCTGAGATCAAACCCAGCCTTTTAAAATATTAAAAAATTTAAAAAACCGGTTACCTAAATACTTAGTAACATGAAATTTTATACATTAAATATGAAAATTTGGGACATTAAACTTGAAAACATAAGCATTAAACATGAATTTTATCTTTTTCTATACAGACAAAAGATTTGACATTGGTTTGATATTGACTTCGTCCCACTTGAAATTTTTAGTATTAATATAAAATTTTAGACATTAAACATTAAAATTGGATAATAAACATGCAAAATTGACGAACCTGAAAATTATCAGCATTAACGTGATGTTTTGGTTATTAAACATGAAAATATAGCATTGAATATGAGAAAATATTTTCACACATAACATAAGAGTTTAACATTTCATATGTATACTATTGCTATATTAAACACGAAAATAAGACATTAAACATGAAAATAGCGCATTAACCTGAAAATTTAGGTATTAAATATGAACATAGGACATTAAATATATAATTTAGGGTATTAAACATAAAAATTTATAAAATTACTGGTTTGTGAGCATTAACTTGAAATTATCGGCATTAAACATAGAATTAGGGCATCAAATATGAAAATTATAATTTTATTATACTGTATAACATTAACATGAAAATTTGGACAATAAATATGAAAAATATGACATTAAACATGCAAAATCGGAAATATAAAATTTTATTAGCATTAACATGAAATTTAAGGCATTAAACATGAAAATAATTCATTGAAAATGAAAATATATTTTCACACGTGACATAAGATCTTGACATTTCATACGTGTACTATTGGTCACCTGAAATTTCATAATATTAACATGTAAATTTGGACATTAAACATGAAAAGTATGACACTAAACATGAAAATAGTGCATTAACATGAAAATTGAGGCATTAAATATGAAAACAGGGTATTAAATATGAAAATTAACTTTAGACATAATTTGACAAATTTATTTTATTAGTTTTTTAAAAATAATTTTATTATATTTTATTAATATATTATTATTATTACTATTATTTGCACCAATCGATACAAATTACTTGCGGATATGGGTTACATAAAGTACTTGGCGGCCAAATGACAATCAAACACAAGAGACGCGCTGAGACTGCGCGTCTCCAAGAATTAGTGTCCCCGTACTGGTAGTCATTCATAGACTTGGCTAAAGTTTCAGTTCAGAACCGGTTGGAACCGCTCGGTAGCCGTCGGGGGGCCAGCCCAACGGCTAGTAGCCTTTGGGCTGGGTGGGGCAAGGAGCCGTTGCGGCCAAAAAAATTAAAATTTGGGGAATTCCCAAATTACCCCTAATAATAGTAATAAAACTGCTAATTTTATGGGCATTTTAGGTATCACAAAAATATTCTTAAAATGTATAAATATGAGTCATTTTTCATTATTTCAACACACCAATTTCTCAATTCTCAATTCTCTCAATTCCTATAATTCTCTCATTCTCAATTCTCTAATTCTGTAAAATTTCCAAAAAAAAAAAAAAAAACAAATGTCAAGTTCATATGAGAACACAATGTCAAATATATATCATGTATTATCAATTATTGCTAAAGATATATTGGCAGCACCTGTTTCCATCGTTGCGGTTGAACAAGCCCTTAGCATGAGAGACAATATATTGGAAGTCAGACGGTCTTCATTACATCAAAGCACTCTAGAAGTAACAACATGTGTGGATGATTGGACCCGAGCTGATCTGAGGTAACAAGAAGATGCCCCTGATGAATTTGAAGACTTGTTTGATAATGCTTCTGCAAATGCAAGCGGAACTGGAGCTGAATGATCAACAGGCACTGATGATACTGATGATGATTGATAATTAAATAATTGTAAAATTACAATGAGGAAATATCTTTAAAATGTAATGGAATTACGTGAGCTTTGATTCCTCTCACCCTTGGAGGATACGTAGGCAACTTAAGTTTTTAAAAAAATTTAAGTTCAAGCTCTTTAATTTAATATTTTTTTTTTTTTAGATAAGAAATTTATTTGTAATTTAATGTAATTATGTAATGTAAGTTTATTATATAAATTCAAATTCATAATTTTAAATTATATTAATTTATCAATCTCAATATTTTTATTTTCAATAAAGTAAAAAAAAAAACCTGAATGGAACCGAACCCTTCTCGGAACCGAATCGACCCATTTTTTATGAATTCATAGAGCTATACAAAGCAATGAGCAACAAAGGTAGCATTATCCGATTATAACAATGATGGTTGTTCTCCCTAAATATTTTTTTAGTATGTAATTTTTATTTTTTAAGGTCCAAAATAAAAAATTTAAAATATAAGTTTTGAATCTTCAAAATAAATTTATCATTTTGGATTTTGACGCTTAGGAAATACTCAAGTATTGTTCAGTCACTGTTTTGCATGGATAGCCATAATAGCAAGCGAGATCATTGATTTAAAAAACCGAAAATGTAATATTTTGGAAGTAAAGAGGAAAAAAGATTTATATTAAAATATTAAAATGTATACAAATACAAGAAGAAGAATCGTACAGATTTGATTCTTTCATTTTATGTGGTGGTAGTTTGAGCATGTAAAGTAGTAAAAAGACAATACTCAAAAGATGGATTTTGCATGGAACCAGACACAATTTTACGTGCATTTTTAAAAAGCTTAACATAAAGTTGTAACTGTACAGCCAAACGCTAATGCAGCCAAGATGCCTCAAGTCAAAAATAAGCATAAAATGGCAGATAAAAGAAGGAGCTTTACATCTTTTAGCTACCATTTAAACTATTATTATTTATTTATTTTGAGCTAATCACATATATTTACAATGACTAAATTAAAATATAAAAAAAAATACGAACTCCAAAAACACATTGCTTTATTATCTTTTAGTTTGGGCATTATTTTATTAAAATGAAATATCTCTAGATGAGGCAATTAGTATTTTATAAAATGCAGACGTCTGTTTAAAGATTAAAAAAATTGCATTGAAAATTATGTGAATGTATTAGAGTCCATGTTTTTTGTCACTTAATGGGTGTCTGTATTTTATTTAAATATAGTTCAAAATTAGTTTAAAATGATCTGTTTTGAGTTAATCGATTCTTATTTTGTTTTGGTCTTAAGAATTAAAAAAAAATACAAAGAAAAACAAAAATAAATAGAACCGAATATTGTGCGGTTCTAAAATGATGAGATTCGATTCAATTCAATTCAATTCTAATTTTTCATCACTTCTTATGATCAAAAAATTTGAAAGTTTCAAAAATTTATGTAAAATCAATTTATGTAAACCATTGTTGATCAGTATGGCTTTCTAAGTTGAGCCACTTTTGAACTTGAATAATAATAATGACATATAGAGTTGGAATTTGTTTTTTGAAACATTGGAAAGTGTTGGAATTTGTTTTTTGAAATATTGGAAATTCCGCCGTCAAATCATTTAATTTTAACTTAAGCGGAACATGTAAAACCTCTGACTGTCTCAAATTCTTAAAAAAAACGCACTCATTGAATTCGAACCCATAACTTAAAGATCATATCCTGAACCCCACGCCACCAATCATCTGGCCGGCCTCCTCCTTTCTTTAAACTAACATATTGCCATACTGCCATTTATGAGAACACCATATCATCTGGCCTCCTCCTTTCTTTAAACTAACAATTCAAGGATTTAAATTGAATAAGATGGGAAGGAGACAAAATCAAAATATGGCAACATGTAGGGACACAAATGCAATGATTCATTCCTTTTAAATTTTTGAAAGTGAGTTATTAAATTTCAGGCCCCGCCATTGATATAATTGACAGGATCATAGAAGAAACAGAAACAGAAGAAGAGAAGAGAATAAATTTATTAAGAGAGAGAGGGAAAAAAATAAGAAAAATTATAAGATATGAATCAATTGTTTGTTGTATCATCATGAGCTTTCCTGTTCATTAGTTGACTGCCCATTCTTTTATGCTTATATCTTTATCTTTATTTTTATACATAAAAAATTAATATTTTTATTTATAAACGCCTCTTTTTTTCTTTTTTTTTTTAAATATATATTTCTTCTTAAAACCTACACATGATTTTTCTTTTATTTAAAATATATAAATTATATTCATCATTCATCCTCAAATATTTTATTATTATAAAAAAAATAATATATAAATTTCATTTAACCCGTGCAAAGAGCGGGCCTACCCTAGTTTAGATAGAATTTTAATTTTAGACCTAATACTATTGTAGGGCCATTAATACAAATTTTCTCGTTAAAGAATTAAAATGGGAACTTTTGGAAAAACAATTGATATTAATAAAAGTTTTTTGAGCTAGTTAAACTAATTTGTGTGTCAATTTACGTGATTATTAGGATACAAATAAGGTTAGAAAATTATTTACTATATTTTTTGGTGAATAAACATAGGTTTTTAACAGGAAAAAGAGAAAGAAAGAAAATTCATGTATGGGTATTAAAAAAATTCGACCCCCTTTAATTTTGTTTATGCACTTTAAAGTTTTTTTTTTTGAATCGTTGGAAATCCCGCCGTCAAATCACTTTGTTCCGGTTTAAGCGGAGTAGTTAAAATCCCCGGCTTAAGAAAAGTAGGTAAAATCTCCGACTATCCCAGACTCGTACAAGAAACACACTCTCTGTATTTGAATCCAGAACCTTAAGATCAGATCATGAGCCCTATACTATCAAACCACGTTCCTTGAAGACTATTTGTGAATTTCTTTTATTATTTTTAGGGTTATTTACATTTTACTATTAAAGTTATGATAAAATAACAATTGGGTATTATGAATATTAATATATTACACTTTACTACTAAACTTATATAAAATTTAACATTTTACTACTTTTCCATCTAAACCGTTAGTTGACCGTCAGTTGAACTTTAAAAAGACTGTTTTATTCTCAAAATAAAATAAGGATTATTTACGTTTTACTACTAAAGTTATGATAAAATACCAAATAGGTACAATATTGAATATTAATATATTACACTTTACTACTAAACTTATATAAAATTTAATATTTTACTACTTTTCCATCTATACCATTAATTGACTATGACATCATGTTGACATCGCAAGGATAAAAAAGTCTTAACCCATAAATTATTATAAATTGTAATCCATTTAAAATATTTTGGTTAATATGAGAATGTTAATTATTATATTATTTTGGTAAATTAAATTCTTTATTTTGTTGGGTTATATGAACAGTTTAGAGATTGAAATATTTTTATAAATGTGATTGTTGATTGCATCTTTTTTTATTGTTATATATAAGATTTAGATATGTTTTTTTAAAGGGTATAATTATAATTTTCACGTTTATTTTATTTTGAGGATAAAATAATCTTTTTAAATGCCAACTGACGATCAACTAACTGTTTAGATGGAAAAGTAGTAAAATGTTAAATTTTATATAAGTTTAGTAGTAAAGTGTAATATGTTAATATTCATAATACCCAATTGTTATTTTATCATAATTTTAGTAGTAAAACGTAAATAACCCTTATTTTTATTTTGCTGCTTATTTGTACGTTTTTGTTGTTTAATAAATTAATCGAGATTTAAATTTGAGATCTTTATTCAGATCTTAAACTGCGATTATAAGTTTATGGTGTCTTCGCATACATTATAGAGAATTATATTTTCCATTTGAATAAGATCTTTATTTACAGTAGTTCATGAGAGTTGGAAAGTGCCAAATATTATGTCCGACTCGAAAACTTTCACATAATTGAACACATATAAAATAAAAAACAAAACAAAAGAAAAACATTTCACTACAGGATAAAAATACTTCACTACGGGATAAAATTATTATTATTTTTTTTTTCATTTTTAATACTTATGTGCTATGTTATGTACATATATCATTTTTTTTAGTGTATTTTGTATGTTAAGCATTTGTATACTTTTGTAAACTATTAGATAGCCCCCAAATATTTTTTAATTGTCGTCCCCAAATAATATCAACCAAGGGTCCTAATTTTTTTATTAAAATATTATACTATTACTAGGGGTCTCAGTATGTAAAAATAATTTAAGATTCCGATGACCAACTCTTTATACACAATAAGTATTTACAAAATAATTATGTTTGAAATTGATAAAAACTGGGTGTGTTATCAAAATCACTGCCAGTTAAAAATAGTACTCTAAATCCCATCATCAATACTCATTAATTCATTCGCAGGAGGACCTAATAAATCTCCCTGCCAATCAAGGTAACCTCATTCAGAAATCATTTATCAAATCTATACTTTTAATGATACAACAAGAGGAAATTAATTATAAACCTTTTTCTATTAAATATATTTATGTGTCCCCATTTCTATTCTCATTTTTTTTTTTTTTGAACTTACATTATTAATCTCTTTAATGTTGAACCTTTCCACATTTCAGTTTTGTCAAAATAAATATTTCAAGAGTCATCATTTTCATTTAGTATTCCAACAATTTTTCATGGTTCTTGCAGCTTCAGAATTTTATACAAGATTTTTCTATCATACAAGTTTAATATATCAATATGGATACGGGACTTGGATACAAAAAATCTGTAACTTGTAGCCATTTGTTAAGTAGTAGGTTTTTCTTACTTGAAAAACCTATAGAGATATAGGAAAACAAAATCAATTTAGACTTTTAAAAAATGAAATAAGCCCAGTAATTATATACAAATGATATAGTAGTATATACATAAAAATAGTATTAAAATTTTATACTTGTGAGTAGCAATACTCAACTGTAAAATTGTATTCTTTCAGGCGATCCAGAATCAATGATTGTTTCATGGAGCTATCTCTATTCTGACAGGAAAAAGAAAATATTTCTCGATGTAATCTTTATGGTTACTTGCTGGTGTATTTGGTTTGATTGTAATCAACACATTTTTAAATTATCTGTGAGAAGATTCTAAGCCTCATTTCAAGTTGGGTGTCCCTAAAATATTCATCAGCTCTCTCCTCGGTGACACTAGCTCAGCTCACTCCTCTCCAAGTGCAAGAATGGCACTTAAATCATTTTGAACCCTATTTCAAAAGTATCATAAATCTTCAGGTAACTATTGGCAATAGCATATGTTGAAGTATTCGATACTGTTAATTTTTTACCCAGTGAGCTTTGTACATTAGTTTGAGCTTCTGTGTGTTTTGTCTAGTTATTTTCAGGTCATCTTTATTTGCTTAGTTGTTAATAGTCAAGTTTATCTTCTTGTATAGTTACATATTTCATAATTTGTGAATATGTGTTTTAATGAAATACTCTCCTTTATTAAAAAAAAATATAATTATCATTCCAAAAAAAAAAATACTTTACTTTAATTGTTAGTGTGGACGGTAGAAAATCTCGAATTCTGATCGAGATTCGAGACAAAATCTTCTCAAATAAAAAATTATACCGGATCCCTATTTTTTGCCTAAAATTTTAAATATCCTATTAAAATTCAGGATCTTAAACCTTTTAGTCCAAGATTTGAGATGATTTTACATCTTGATTTAAAATTTGGCATGAGATTCGGCATGATTTTTTTTTTCTCAAATTCATAATTGGGAAGGATAGAGATGGAATACCGATCCATCCCGAAAGATTGCCATCACTAGTTGTTAGTGTGTATACTTGTCTCATACTTAAAAGCTAAATTAAGAGTTGATAGTTGCTTCAAGCTTATATTCTTAGCCTAAAGATTGGTCATGGACCTTTATATGGCATATGAGCTAAGCTCATATATGAAAGATGCTCGGACTAAATTTTTATGTGATAAAAACTAAACAGAAAACTAACCTACATGTAACCGGATGTGATAAAAAAATATTTCACATCGACTAAGAACGATTACTGATAACATATAAATATTGTTGATCACATATATCTAAGTCCAAAATATATTATATACATGTGATTATAGTATGGTGGCAATTGTGACCATGTTCAAATAATAGAAAGTGAGCGGGAAATTCAAATGCAAATGCAAGAAGAAGTTGAAACACAATCCTATGCATGTGAAGTGGAAATGGCAATAATTGCTTTTAATAATGATGAAGGAGAAGAAAAAGATCTGAGAAGGGTGATACAGTTGTGTTGACCGAGTCTATTAAATGATGTTGGAGCTCTTCAGAGTAAGAATTTGTTCTGCTTACACATCTGGCAACTTCTCTAACCAATTGCATCCTTTTTTAGGGTTTCAGTTATATAGCCTATTTAATGCTTTTGTTTTCGGATTGATTGTAAAAATGGCATTCAATACGGTAAACGCAATTAATGTTGGATAAAAAGCCGTTGCATACATAAAAAAATCTGTTGATTATTATTATTATTATTTAAATATGATTACGTTAACGTTATAGAGAGACAAATAATTTAAAATTGTACTTTTATGTTCTTAAAAAAAATCTCTTGTTATCAAATCCGGGTCCGGTCCGGCTCGGGGTAAAAAAAATTCGGGTCGGGTTAAAATAAAAAAAAATTTAAATTTATATATATATATATATATTATATATATATATATATATATTTTTAAATATGTTTATAGAATTTTTATTTGTTTGTAATATTTACATTGTTAATTTATCGATGAAACTTTTGATTTATTTGTGAATTATTAATTTATATAGTGAATGTATTTTGTATTTGTATGTTTTTAATTTTTTTAAATTTTTTTGAAAAACGGGCCAGATAAAGCCCAAACCCAAATCCGGCCCGGAAGACACTCGGGTCCGGGCTTTTTTTTTTGGCCAGGCTCGAGCCGGACTTATCAAAGCCCGAACCCGACCCGGCTCATTGCCACCCTTAAAATGGGCATGGTAGTGACTAATGGGAGGCCACTTCATTAATGTATTTTGACAAAAACATTGCTAATATGACTACACTATTGTACTTGTTAGACTCGGCCAAGGTTCCGGTTCGGAACTGGAACCGAACCGGTTGGAATCGGACGGTTCCGGTTCCAACCGGTTCCGGAACCGAACCGGAACCTAACCGGTTCGGTTAGGGTTCTCACCTTGACCGAACAGGTTGGAACCGGAACCGAAAGTTAAAAAAAATATTTATTTACTTGGAACCGTAAGGTTCCACAAGTAAATCTCAATTTTGTTTTATTAATAATAATGAGGTTTAAAATTGCAATACTAAAATATGAATGTCCACATCCTTTTTATAACCAACTCTTGGTTATTGACTTCTTTATATAAGCGATGTGGGACACAATAACCAAGTAACAAATATCCCACATCGCTTATATGAAGAAAACACTAGCCAAGAGTTGGCTATAAAAAAAAATTTATGTTAAAAGAATTTTATAAAAAAAATTCTATAAAAATGATGTGATAGTTTGAAAAAACATTACGATTATAGAATTTTTTTCTAATTTTTAAAATTTATTATTAAAAAAAAAAACCAAAATGGAAACCGTAACCGAACCGGAACCGACCGGTTCGGTTCCGGTTCGATTTACGGTTCCGGTTCCACTTAAGTGTGGAACCGGAACCGAACTGGAATTAACCGGTTCGGTTTCGATTTCACACTTGTGGAACCGGGAACCGACCGGTTCGGTTCGGTTCCGAACCAGAACCGAACCGCCGGTCGGGTCTAGTACTTGTCAACATCTTACTCTCTATTGACTACCACAAAATTTTTCACGCGATTTCAATTTTTATTTTGTCGTCACCCTCAATTTTCATATACCAAGTTTAAATACTATTAGTTAGTAATTTGTAACTAAAAACTCTGAAGAAACAAAAGCTTAAGGGTGCGTTTGGTGACAACATTTTGTAAGCGTTGTTTATTGTAATTATATTTGGTACTGTTGAAATCTCTATTTCAGACTCTAGGTAACAATACTAATATCATCGGCATATGAACTTTCACTTGCTATTGATCTACGATCATACTTATTAGAGTGGATATTCTAATGATGGTGATATTGATCTCATTGCATAGAGTCGGAGACAATGATTCCAACAATATCAAGTATAACATAAAAATTATACAGGCAAATTGTGGACGGTGCTGTATTGTAAATATACCCGGCTAATACTTTTTTTTTTTTTTTTGGAATAGTTTGAAATCCCGCCGCCAAATCACTTTTTTCGGGCATAAGCGGAACAGGTAAAATCCCCGACTGTCCCAGATTCTTATAAAAAACGCACTCTCTAGATTCAACTCAGGATCTCAAGGTGAGATCTCGAATCCTACACCACCAAACCACGTTCATTGGGGACTTACCCGGCTAATATATACACTGTAAATATACTTCAACTCGAGGGTTTCCTTCCAATTTTGGGAAACAGACACTACAGACAACGATACAAAATTGTATATGTTTGAAATTAGTTGAAAAATAAAAGCTACTGTGATCCCTCTGATTTTATTTATTTATTATTTATTATTATTATTATTATTATTATTATTATTATTATTTTGGTTTTGAAAGGGAAGCTGAAGTCATATTCAGAATCAGTATTTGCGCAAAACTTGGCAGATTCCACCTACACAATATTCCTGACGACTTACTTAACCACTAACAAATTTGAAAAACTCTAAAATCTAAATTGAACCTATCAGCATAGATTTCAGAAAGAAATAATAATAATATTATTAACAATAGAACGGCTACTATATTTTTGAAATTCAAAGTGGTCCTGCTAGTAGGGAACCTCTATATTAATAATATAAACAATAAATGGCTCCAATTATTTTAGATTAATACGATATGAGTGGGCAGCATATGATAATGAATAACTAGTATATAACTATACAAGAGAGAGACAAACAAACATGATTACATTAACTAACTGCAAGTAATCGTCTGTGACTCTCATTACCAGTTTATTTTAAGCTTTTATATTAATTAGGGGTGTTTATAGGGTCGGGTATGCGGGCGGGTTTCTTCATTTTAAAATTTAATTTCGGGTCTGACCCGACCCGACCCGAAATTTCGGATCGGGTCACGGGTTTAGTTCAGCAAACTCGGGTCTAACCCGACCTGACCCGATGTAATGATATTATATTATATTATAATATATATATTTTTAGTGGTACAATTTTAATAACTCGAAGGCATTGCACAAATGGTAAGCTTATTTGGATATGTTAAAGAAGGTTGCATGTTCGAATCTCACAGCTTGCGATTTGGGAAATTAATTTTTCAAAAAAAAAAAATAAAGTGTTTGTAGAGATTTGAACCTGAGACTTCTTTGAAAGTTTGTTAATTGTTAACCATTTTATGTTGACCCGACCCGCGCGGGTCACCTACTCAAATTTCGGGTTTCAGGTCAGACGACCCGAATGACCCGACCTGATCGGGTCAAAAAAATTCCGAAAAACCCGACCCGACCCGACCCCTGAACACCCCTAGTATTTATATGTATTAGGTTCTGCTACGAGTTTTTAAGTTCTAGCCGAATTTTTAAAACATGTGGATTCTACTGATAATAGATGAATTTTTAAAGTATGTGAAACCTACTGATAATATCTAATATTTAAGGCTTAAAAAGTACGTACGCTAGAACATATTATAAACTTGTATGTTTTAGATTTGATTTTTGTGATGTAAGAGTACTTCAATTTGATTGATATGTATAAATTATAAGTGACTAAAAGATTGTTGAGGGTTAGAGCCGCTCTACGCTGTTAAAGAAGATAATATATTATTAGTGGATTGGTCATCACATTTGTATTAGAACTACTCCTAACCAAAGCATGTGAATGTCACATCCAACAAGAAGGTTGATGGTGACATCTCACATCAATTTGGAAAAAATACAAATAATGTGCTTAAAAGAGGTGACCCCTTAATTCGCAAGAGGCTTTTCCTCAGAGCTGCAAAGTGAGACCACCTTATTGACTAAAACAAAATCGTAAGGAGCTATAGTCTTGGAGTTAGGCCACCATGAGTTGCAAAAGCAAATTAAATTTCAATGCATACATTGAAATAAAAAAGAATCCTTTTAGATTAGGCTTATACTAAAAACAGAATCTCGACGGATTAGAATTTAACAGTTCGGCTACCATGAATTACCAAAGAGGATAATATCTTACTGATGGTCGGATAGACGGCTCATCTGCCTGTGAATGCACTTTGCACCCGTGCTCATACTAATTAGAGTAATAATAGAGTATAATGATTGATATTTAATAGGTGAGATTTCCCATCCTCATCCAAACCTTTAAAAATATAAAAGGAAAAACAGAAGACTAATCCACACCACACTATGGTCGTAGGAACATATCCCAGCTGCATTACTGTTAAGGAACTGGGATCCTCTCCTGATTTAGCTTTCATATTAGCCAATATAATGATGTCATGTGATCATAATTAATAAAGAAAAAAAATATTAATTATACAAGAACAGTATAAAAGTGGCATCGAATGATTAAAAGCTCGTGAGAGCTCACATTGAGAGAACCCTCGACTAAAGTTACTATTTTCTACTGATCTACACAAATTAAGAGACTGAAACCCTAGCTACCATTCTAGCTAAAGCCCAGCCCAATAGGATGTCACATCCACAAACCAAAATGCCAAGAAACCAAGAAGTTTTTCCGAAGTCCCAACTGGTGCTATTTGTTATATATATTAAAAAAAAAAAAAAAAAAGGAGAAATGATTTTGAAAATTACTGCTCAGCTTTTCAGAGGAGTTAGAAACATATTGACTTGTAACTACATTGACAAAACAGAACTCCACTATATGATACAAATGATAAAATTAATTTCCATTTCAGAATTACTTTACTAACATTTTCTAGCCCCAAATACAACCGTGTAACAAATAACACTCATGCTGAATTATTTCTGGGTTATTGGGAGACGGAGAACACACCAAAAATAATCCAGAAGGGCAATTATTCTCTTTAAAAAATGTCATATTCAGTGCATAAGACTCCTGCTATAAATAGTGTATGAGAAATGTCTTGAAGTATACAGTCTTACCTTTATTTTTTTCAAGAAGGGGCTGTTTTCAACTTTCGAACCAATGATCAAACGGATAACAAGTTAACGCTTGACCATTTCGGCAATTATTCTAGGAAGCCACCGCTGTTGGCTATGTGATGCGCCTTTGATCAGGCAGTCCGATGAACAATTCAGTCTCAACGTCCGAACTCTGGCAACTTGGGCTGCAATGGTTTACAGCTTCTTTCTGCTGAGTTGATGGCTGCCAAGGCTTTTTTACTCCACACTAATATATCAAAATGTAACAATTTTAATCAACAGTCGCTTAAATTTTTCCGAGCAAAGTGCCATTGCTACCCTATATGCTTAACTCTGTTATCAGATTACCTAATGTGAGTTTCTGAACTTTCTAATGGATACATAGAATTTTCACATTTCAACTCAACAATTTTGCTTTAGTAACTGCCATAAGTCACTGATCAGTTGTCACATTTTGATGGGAGCCATGGGTTTAATAAGATGATACAATCACCATGGTCATGAAATTTCCTGATAACAAATGTGTATGCATAGTATACAAATTAAAAAATGATCAGATGTAGATGTTCGTAATTTATTAAAAATCGAATAAACTCCTCTTAACATCAGGACTTGCTAAAAGATTGATCAAACTTGGGTATTGGACAAATTCTTTCTTTTAACATCTCTTGACATTTTAAGAGTTGTTAGTCCACCTTTTAACAAGCTACATGAATCCGAAAGAGAAAATGACTCAGATATATGCATTACTCCAAGATGTTGCCCTCTTTATAACTATGTTAAATAACTTGCCTGATCCAAAAGCTTCAACTGATTGGTAAAAGACCAACAATATTATTAAAAATAAAGTTTTACTGCCCGCTCATGTGAAACGTGAATTAAAATTTGAGAAAGAAGCCCGTAAAAAGACCAAAAGATAAGAGCTCGTGAATCAAAAAATTGAAAAAATAATTGAGGTAAATTTGTACGAACTGAATCAAATTTGAGACCTTAACTTTGATACTATGTTAGTTAAACTGCTTGATCCAAAAACTCAAGTACACAGATAAGGAGCCAATAATGATATTAACGAACAATCATAACAAACTGAAACTCGAAAATTGAGAAAAAAAAGTAGATAAAACCAGCAAATCATTTAAACAGCATCTCAATTTATTGAGCATGAAAAGAAATGACAATTAATGGCAATTATTAAAAAAAGAAAGAAAGAAAAGGATGACATGTTCACCTTTGTACATAACCTGGCTTTCTCTTCCATCAAAAGTCTCTCCTGGATTACAAAAACCAGCAAAAAATGGTTAGAAATCGCAACCTAGACAAGTTCTGCAGAAGTGCACATTCAATAAAACCTGAATATTTTTTAGTACTTTTTCTTTTAGTTGCCCAATATGCTCACTGAATAGCTGAGCCTGAAACATAAAGGCCATTGCAACAGTGTTAGTTCTCAATCATCTCTTTCTTATTATTTGGACACTGAGAAGTGACAAAAAGTTTAAGAGATAAGGCTGTTGCATGCCTTTCTATCTCTGATGTTGCGCAAGCTTCGTTCTATCTGGCTGTCAAGCTCTTGTAGTTCTTCAATGGTGCATGAATCAAGATTCTGCCCTAGAAGCTTACTGTGGCTCACAGTTACAAACTTCAGAAACTCTTGTTCTTGTATAAAAATATTTATGCACCATTTACATGAAGGAAAGAAACAAAGCCGGCTCTGAGGGATAGGCATCATAGGCCATGGCTATTTAAGGAAAAATTTTAAAGAAAAAAATTTGTGGTTTAAAACATCAATACCTTTCCGATATTATTATTAATTAATAATTTTAACATAACTTAGGATCTACACTTTTATGAACTCACCTATAGCCGCTCAAACCTCATAACCGGCCTTAGAAATAAAGATTCAGTTCAGTTTAGTTAATAACCGTTGAGAAACTTCGATATACTCAATCTGCTTGACCATATTTTCTATTTCTTGCTTCAATTGCTGCATGTGAAATTAAGTGGTGCAAGAAAATCATTAAACATCTGGTTGATACAAAAAAATACAATCAAACAAGCTGTCTATTTAAAAAACACTACACATATTGTATTTTCAGAATTTACCATTACAAACCACTTCCACACATTATACAGCCACTATTGCCATCTTCAAACAATTACCACCATCTTCATTCTACCAAGTACCACCCCATAAATCTTTATTATCATTGTGTTATTTCATTCCATTCTTTAGATATAAAACGCAAATGGCAAGAGTATTTATAAGGATAATATCTTTGAGGGTTATCTCAATGTAAACCATACCAAAAACTATCAACTGCTAACTTCTTTTGCAGCTAAGAGGTTAAGCTTCAGTTTATTTGCTTTCAAGCACTTATAATGATGTGCCCCCCAACCTATAAACTTACATGAGAATGACACAATTATAGAAATCCATGGGCTTAAGTCATACTACAAAGTTGGCTCATAATTGAGAATTGTCTTAAACTTATATATTTAGATTTCTCTTTGAGTTGTGGCTTAAAAAGCTGCAAGTGCTGTAAAATAAAAGCTAATAGTGTTTGGTAACTATGACTTTTAATTAATCATTGTGGTAAAAATGATAAAGGTATTATAGGTGTTTTATCAAATGGCAGTGGGATAAAATCACTCTATCTTTCAAACCACAAACGCCAATGTTCACCAAACATTTCAGAACTGTAGCTTAAACCCCCCCACACCTCCTCACCAACATAACCAAATAAAACCTTAGTCCAAGATCTACTCTCTACCGATATATTAATATTTACATAAGAATGATAGCGAAAGTAGAATGATGTACTAGTTTTGTTATGTTATTGAGCATTATTCATGTCTTACAATATGTATATTCACTGCCTTATTTCCTTTGGACATCATAAAAGTATTTAGATTCAAATTTAGAGGGTCTAACCTGCATGTATTGCTCCATTTCAGGCCGGTCACTTTGCCCTTCTTTTGAGTATTTATAGTATCGTTCAATCATATTTTGCATTCTGAAGCATCCAAACGAAGATTGCATCAATACATCTCTCGTTTTTAGATGAAAGAAAACACAGAAACACAATGCAAATAAACTCAATTGTTCTTCAATATTAATAAAATAAATCATAGTGATGCAGAAGTTGAAGTGTCCAGCTGTTTTCGGTGGTTTTTTGGTTTTTGCTGCAATCATCAAAAGTTTATGACCACCACTGTCAAAATTTGATGCAACCACTAAACTTACTTTTAGTGGTGTTTTATTTTTTTGTTGAGTTTTTAGTCATGTATTTGGCCAATAAATAGTGCTCACATTTGAGAGTTAAAATTATCCCCAACACTAGCACAAGTGAGTGTGTAGAGAGAGTGTAAAGTGTGGGGTTTTTATTCAAATTTTATAATACTTATAAATTTTATTCAAGTAGTAATAGAAACAATTATTTTTCCTTATAAATACTCTCTAGTAATCAGAGAATCTCAACAAGTGGCATCGTGAGCTTTGGTTATACGTTGGAGATCGTGAAGGTAAAGAATGAATTCCACTTGGCAAAATTTGAGTTTCGCGAAAGTTCTCAAAAATCAATTTTGAACATATCATCAGCTTGTTCACATCGAGACGAGCACATAGGCATTTCCGGTGATCAAACGGAGACCAGAGCAAGCCACACGCACCGCACGCGCCGACCAAGGTGCTGTCCACGCGCTGTCACGCATCATCCAAAGTTTGAAGACGTTGACGTGTCTGCCACGTCAGCACACAGTCATCATCACATCAGCGCACAGTCGGCGGCCACTTCAGTAAGGAGTCTGTCATGTCATCAACACGTGTTCTCCACGTCAGCAAGCATGTCCCATTTTTGCCACGTCAGCAGCCATGTGTCTGCCACATCAGCATCCATAGTAAATTTCTTCGAGCCCCCTAAAGTCTATGAAATTTACAGTTTGAACCCATAAGATTATTTACACTGCAAAGATCTATTCTATATGATCGATGAGAAATGAGTGAGACCAGATTCTGTCAAAGAGAGTAACTGGAATAAACTCAACAATAGAACTCTAGGTTAGATTAGGCAGTGTATCAGCCACAGTGTCTTCCACCACGTAGCACAAGATACAGATGCTTACGATATGTGATTGAAGCTGGAAGACATTTACCAGGCTAAGACTGCTCGGAATAAAACCTTGTTAATGAGGCGTTTGGTGAATTTGAAGCTACAGAGTGAAACTTACGTTGCAGAACACATCAATGAGTTACAGAGCCTAGTGAATCAGCTTTCTGCAATCATTGTTCTAAAACGCGTGACCAGGTGCTCGCCGGAATGGGCGGCATTTTCTGCCCATTCTAGCAAATTTTGGCTATAAAAAACGTTGGTCAATGGTCGTTGACCTTTGTTGACCGCCTCAAATTTCGAAATTGAAGCTGTTATCCGGTCGAATTTTACACCATAATCCTAACCCTAACCTTAATTTTATAAAACTAACTCTTTAACTCATCAATTTTAAAAATCCCTAATTTGATGTATAAACCCTAATTTTAAAAAAAAAACTTTAATTTCTTTAATTTTTGTTAGCTTTTTCATCAAATTGATCCTCTATAAATATTATCTATTGCTCTAATAACATTTCCTTGTGATTAATTTGTCAAAATCACACCAAATCTTAAACCTAATTATGGAAATTCTCTATTTCGGATTAATTTCCTAGGCCCCGCCCTAGGCGCTAGGCGCTGGATCGCCGTCTGACTAGCGCGTAGCGCATTTTAGAATATTGTCTACAGTAGAAAGGTGATTGAAAGATGGAGTACAAGCCTTCCTACTACTCAATTCTATTCCTGATAGCTGAGAGACATTGGTGGTTACTCTAAGCAATCGGCTCCAGGAGACAAACTTACCATGCCTATGGTAAAAAATGTCATGTCGAATGAAGAGTTTAGAAGAAAAGACGTTGGCTCAGAACAGACAAAAGTATTCATCATGGAGAGTCGATGAAGACATCGAGAAAGAGAAAGAGGGAGAGGCAGAAGCACAACCATAGGTAGATTCTCATATGGAAGGATGTCTACCGAAAAGTGCTACCATTATGGCATAAAATACCACTTAAAGAAGAATTGCCAAAAACTACAACGAGAGCAAGGCTGAGGCAATTTCCAACCGAAAAATAACAAATGAGAGACACTAATAGTTGTCCAAGGAGATGTAGCCATATACTCCATGCATGAAGAGACATGCCTTCACACGACAACCTAAGATGTTGAGTGGGTGATAGATACTGCAGCATCCTACCACTTCACCCCTCACATAGATTTCTTCACAACATACAAAACATGAGACTTTCATTTAGTGAAGATGAGAAATATCAGCTCATCTGAGATAGTAAGAATTGATGATATTTAATTACGAACAAATATCAGGTGTACATTAACCTTGAAGGATGTCCTGCATGTTCCAGAACTTCGGCTGGATGTACTCTCGGGGATAGCCCTTGAAAACAAGGGTATGCCGTCACTTCAGAAATGACACATGGAGAATGAAAAAATATTTCATGGTTGTCGCTCGAGGACATGTTTGCGGTAATACAAGACTCATGTGAAGATTTGTACAGAAAACCTCAATATAGCTGAAAAAGGCTTCTCAGAATCTGTAGCACCAGATTTGCTCAATTTGTTGCACTCTGATATGTGTAGTCCCTTTGAGGGTGATTCATATGCGGTAACAAATATTTTCCGAATTTCATTGATGATATTTCTCGGAAAGTATGAGTGTATTTCCTGAAGACAAAGAATCGGGTCCTAGATCAGTTCAAGTTGTTCCACACCATGATAGAGCGTGAAATAAGGAAAAAACTGAAGTGTCTTCAAACAGACAATGGAGGCGAGTACAGTTCCAGCAAGTTCGATGCCTACTGCAAAGACACGACATTCGACATGAAAGCACTGTTCCACGCACCCCATGGAATAATGGTGTAGCTGAAAGAATCAACCGTACCATTATGGAGAAAGTCAGAAGCCTGATTAGTATGGTTAAGCTGCCAAAGCCATTATGAGAAGAAGTTATTTGTGCCGCCTACTACCTGATCAACAGATCACCATTTGTACCATTGAATTTTGAGATTCTGGAGAAAGTGTGGTCTGGTAAGAATATCTCATACTATCACTTTAGAGTATTCGGTTGTTTAGCCATTTCACATGTATCCAAGAAGCTCGATGCAAGGACTACTTCGTGTATATTTCTGGGCTATGGAGATGAAGAATTTGGATACAAACTATAGGATCCGAATGAAAAGATGGTCATCAGAAGCCATGATATAGAGTTTCTTGAAAATCATATAATTTAACACATTGAAAAGTCCAGATGTCTTCCAATTTCAGTGTCGACATAAATCCAAACCCTGCACCAGCACAATTGAACACAAATAGTGTGTATGATATTTCAGAAGCAGAACTAGCGAAGGCAGATGAGGATGTCAAGTAGGGGGAGACAGTCCACTCTATCAGAATCTACAGAAGAGAGTGCTGAGTAGGGAGAGTCGCAATCCACTCCACTAGAAACTATAGGATTATCCACAGATTTGGATGATGACAGAGCTCTTGAAACCAGTAGACCTTAGACAATAAGATCTGAGCGAGGTCGAAATTCATCAATCGGATATCCAGAATCCGAATACATTCTGCTTACTGATAGGGGGCCAGAGAGTTCCCCACAAGGTAAGAAAACACTGAGAAACAAATGGGTGAAGAAAAATACCAGTAGAAAAGTATTGTGCAGACACAGTGAAGTGTATTGTGCATAAACACAGCTAACATGTCAAAAAAAGTGGTTACACGAGATATGCAGAGACATAACTGAAATACTTATTTGATGACAATCGTTTCGGATGCAGTTGGAGGGGGAGAATTGATATGAATCCAACATGCATTTGTGAATGATTAATTTGTTACAACCACCATTAATCAATTAATGGCTTTTGTGTTACCACCCGTAACCACTCAATTAATGGACAATTATGGCAACCACTCCACTAATTTAGTTAAGTTAGAAGGCAAGTCATTACCTATAAATTGAGCTCTCATTTGAGAGTTCAAGCATCCCCAACAAGTGTTTAAGCTCCATGTCAAAAGAACTTAGAGAGTGAAGTGTGAGGTATATTTTTTTTATAACAAAATTTGTAATCTTTATAAATTCTATTAGAGCAGTAATAGAAAGAAATTCCTCATAAATACTTTTCAGTAATTAGAGAATCACAACATAAATAATTTATTGCTAAATATTTACTGACGTATTTATCTTCCTTCAGGAAATTACAATTAAGATATACCATCGATAAAAGGTGGCCAAATCGTCAATAATTTGTCTCATCAAACAATGTTACAACCCAATATATAAAGGTCAATTAATACAAAATAATTAATGTGATAATATTCAATTCATATACAAGGATTTAATTAGAAGGTTTCTAAGAAATAACCCTGAATATTGAACAAAAGAGATGGTGCAATCAGAATTGATACGGTATATATAAATCTCCTAGACCACTTCAATGCAATGTGCATAATGCTCATTTAGCTCATAAGTTTACCGAGCATAGCCTAATAATCTGGTGAGACCTACTGTCACATAAAATTATTCACTGCTCTGACGTTTGATAAGATATGCAATGCAACACAGATGATTTCATTTACCATACAAAGTACACCGTGCACAGAAGTCACAAAAAATAGTACAAACCCATCTAATATAATTATAAAGCAAAGGAATTGTTAGGAATCAAAAATTCCAATTGATATTGAACATGAAGCCTGGTTTTGCAAAATCCAGGGGCTAAAGCCGAAACCAGTGGTCATGTTGATTTTTCAATAATTAAGCTTTTGCAAACCCTAAATGATATTGCCTCGTAAACAAGTACTTGCTCCAGAGGTAATCATGTCTTTCAAATATATAACCATCAAAAGGGAAAAAATTTCATCTTCATTATTCACTCAACCAAAGAACCGAATAAGGAGATTCTAAACAGATTGTCAAAATATGAAAATCCATCATTGATGAGCAAATCCTCGGAGATTGTTTCCAGAATCTTCATAAAATGAAATAATGTCAAATCATTATTCAGTTTAATCAGATAATAATAATTAAAGCCTAACATCACTATACACAAGCAACCAGTACAAGTGCAACTACCCATAGTTGCTACCACACGCATTCATTCATATACCAATATAACAAATACGAAGCAAGAAAATTAAATATTAAAAAGAATTGGACTAATTTTGAAAAAAAAAAAAAAAAAAAAAAAAGGAAAGAAAAATTGAAACTTACTCAGAACTTGAAAACTCAGAGAGTCTCCCTTTTTGTGAGAAAATTATAGCTCCAACTTCAGCATCACATAGAACCGAAAGCTCACAAGCCTTCTTCAACAACCCGTTTCTTCTCCTAGAAAATGTCACTTGCCTGCTTGTAGCATTCTCTATTTTCTTCATCTCAATTTTTCCTCTTCCCATGACCTATGATGATAATTATTATATTAGTTCATCATCAAATTTGAAACCCTAGTTCTAGGAAAATAAGTACAACCCAGAAACAAAAAAACAAAAAAAAAATATGTACAAAAGGAAACCCTAAGAGTTGAAACGCAGAGGATCTTTTGATTGTAGGTTAATGTACCACTCTCTTTATACTCAGACCACAGGCATCTTTCTTTCTTTCTTTCTTTTTTCTTTTTTTTTTGGTTGCCTTATTTGATCATTCTCTTTTGCATATTAGCTTTCCCTATCAAGTTATTGACCCACAAAAAAGGAAAAGCATTATGTGTGAAAAACAAATAACCAAAAATATATAATAAAAATAACCAAAAAAAGCAAAAACAAAGAGAGATTCATAAGTCGATAGCATATCTTGTTTTGGTAAAACTAAGAGAAGGGGAAATAAGGTGAAAGAAAGACTTTTATGTTAAATTGGGTATAATAATGTTTTTAAGTCTATGAAATATGCTACGGAAGTGTATTAAAATATTTTTAAATTAAAAAATAATATATATATTAATTGTATCAACTTCATCGTACAATGATGTGCGTGAGAAACCAATAGATGATCGACAACGCAACGTATGTGGCTCAGGCTGTGTCACGTGGCGCACCTTCTTTGGGAGAAATTTTTTGGTGCAATAGTGGTACCACATCATCCATGCAACAAACAAATCATTCATTGCCACGCTTGCTAAAAAATTAAAAGACAACTAAAAAATAGATATTAAATTATATATGTCATTTTTTAATTCGCTGAGGGTACCACGTCACTCATACCACTGTTCCACAAAAGATTTACTCCTTCTTTGGAAGAGCCATCATTCTTTGATATATTTATTTTTCATTTTTTGTTTGTGTATTTGAAAACCACCGGTAATTAGCGAAGGTAATGGGTTGGTACATATGTGTCCACAAGAAAAAATAACTGAAATTGAAAAATGAATCAAATCGAAGTTATAATTTTTTTATTTTCTAAAATAATTATTGGATATTTTAATTAAAAATTCGAACTTAATCGAATTAGAATAATTTTTTAATTAAAAAATCAAACCGAGTTAATTGATTTTTTTTTTAAAATCTAATCATATGTTATTATTTTATAATTATATTTGTTACATTATTTAATTTATTTAGTGTTTAGTGATGATTAATTTCATGAAATATTTATAATTTTTTACTTTTCTTATTATTTTTTTATTTTCCTACATATTAAATAATTTAAGTGATAATTATATCTTATGGAAAAAATTTATTAATGTAGTTGTGATGATTAGAACAGTTACAGTATAAAAAAATTAAGTAAACGTTAGATTCAATGAATGTTATTAATTTTTCATTATTATTAAAAAATTAAAAAAACCGAATTGTACCGAACGGAACCGACAATTAAAATAATTATAATTTTTTAATAAAAAAAATCATATACTTATTATTATTATTTTTTTAAAAAGCTAAATAATTATAATTATAAATTTTTTATAACCATACTGAACCCATATGTGAAATAGATACGAGAGGAGTCCTAAAAGATTGGGCAAAATCTATCACTCTTAAACCCATGTGTGAACATCAAATTCAACTCCCGCGCGAGTTTAAACAATTCAGAGGTCGCCCAGCACTACGTGGTGATGGTTGGGAAAAAATAAGACTCAAACATTTGACATTTTACCCTTTTACAGGTGTAATTTGTCAAATGTTTGAGTCCTATTTTTTCCCAACCATCACCACTCGGTGCTGGGTGAACTCTGAATGGTTTAAACTCTCGCGGAAGTTTAATTAGATATTCACACAAGGTTTTAAGAGTGATCATATACAGAGTTTGTCCATATTAAGCAAACTATTGTATTAAATCATTTCCGAGTAGAATATCTACTTCAAGATTATCATAAGCGTAAACTCATTTAATACTAATCATTTTACTACCTAAGAGGACAAGTAAATTATTATCATATTTAGTAATACTGGAATCTCTAGTGACACATTTGATTGTAATTGGTTTTCCTATTATCATCCATCATTTCCAAAGGAATTCTTTTATCAGAGTTATCTCTGATCCTATATCTATTAATGCACATGTCGCCATATTAGTATCTATAAATCCTAACTAGATATATTCAGATAAAGGAAAAATGATCACATTTGGCGTTTATTTTTTTATTTTTGGACAAAATATGATTTCACCATTAGTTTTAAATTTAAAACATTCTTTGGTTATTTTAAATTCTTCTAGAGAATATAAAAATGAATTTCCTAAGAGGACATGATATGTTCCTCCAGCCATTTTACTATCAATATAGCAAGGTATATCTATTCTTTTTCCTTGTAGTATCATAGGTACTATGACACTTAGATTACAGCTAAACATTATTTCATCAAAGTTTCTATAATCATAAGGTTCAATAATTTCTGTTTTTAGGCAATAATTTTTATCACTTGCAATATGGTAATTGCTTGCCCCATGTGTCAATAAGGATATAAGGTCCTTTAATATATTTAATTTCATTAAAATATTCTTCATAAATTTTTAATGTTGGTGCATGTCTTTTGACGTTTATTAAATTTGTATTTAATATTAATATTGTTTCTTTTGATACTATGATTCCTAGTATATTTATCAAAACTATGTCTTTTTGACACAATTAATTAATTATTTTTATATTCCATTGGAATTTCATTATTTGAAGAACTTCATTCATTTAATGTTGGGACATTTCCAAATTTTATACGGTAATTTTATGGTACTGCCATTTCTTGTAAGACAGATTCTCTTACTTTGCTTATATCTAAGAATTCATTCTTTATTTCCATAAAGGATTTATTTTTAAGTATATTTCACCATAATTGGTATTACTGAACGAAAATATAACAGAGTAGTATGCACTCATGACTCTGTTTTTTGGTTTAAGGAATTTGTACTTAAGTTACTTGAAATGTATACTTAATGCATCATTGAAGTTTTTGTCTTTTAGACTTGTACATTATGTAGAATAATAGATGAATAATAGCTTATTGTAAGCTAAATTTCCTTCTATTGTTCTTAAATGTGCATCTTTAATATTATAAAACCTTTCATCGAATAGATTAATCACTATTGGAATAGATTAATCACTATTGGGCTATCTATCCCTTTTTTTAAAACAGAGATTTAAACAATATTTGAATACCTGCTAAGTACAATATTTTTTCTCTCTTTTTGGGAGGTATTCTTCCCAAAATTTTATTTACACTTGTTTGTGTAAGTAAGTTTAATTTTATATTTCCCTTTGTATGAGAGATTTTGTTGGGTCGGATGTGGGGCCCCTAGGATCGGATCTCTGCCCCGTGCAGCGGAAGTGGGTATAACTCATGGATAGCAGGGATATGTGTATTTTTAAATTATTTTATAGAATACTATATTTCATTACGAGTCTGTAGGAAAAAATAGGGACCAAATCGGAGTCCAGAAACTTTAGAACGGATAAAATGAAGTTTCAGCGCTCATTGACAGAAACTGTCGGCATGTCTCGACGCTCAGGCTTGGGAGTCGCAACTCCCAATATACGAATGCTCAGCATCGCGAAGCGTAAGGGTGAGTGTCGTGACGCTCGAATCTCTGAGAGCTGAGTGTCGCGATGTTGGAGATCAGAGTCGCGACGTTGCCTTGTGTAAAATATTAGCATAGAGCATTTTTTCCTCCAATTCTAAACACTTCCAATTTTCTCCAAACACTTCAATACACCTAAAAGTCCAATTTTAACATCAAAGCCAACATCAACACATGTTATATAATAAACATACATGTATTATAAATACATATATGTATTAGTTTGAATCAAAATACAAACCAAATTAGAATCCCACAATGAAGTTACTCATGAATAATTCTAGGTCACTCAAAGGTGGTCAAGTGATTCTAGAACGATAGCCATAGCTCTAAGTTTTCAACTTGAGTTCCAGACTCTAATTTTATGTTTCATGTCCAACATGAACATATTTGACTCAATTATAAGCATTTCAAAGCATCCATATACAATTCATTAGCCTAATTTCAACTTCAAGCAATAAAACATAATTTTAGAGAAGATCAAACTTACCTACCAAGCTTAATTCTAATATCCAATCTTCTTCTACTTGTTGAAATATTGTAGAGAAGTTCCAAAGCTAGCAAGCTTGATTCCAAGATCCAATCTTCTTCTGCTTATTGATGTAAAGAACTTCCAAAGCTTCTCTCACAAAAACTTTACTTAGGCTAATATCTCTAATTTTTGCTTGTTTTAGCTTTCTCAAACTTAATTTTTTAAGCTCAACCTTAATTAAAAACTAGCTCAAACTTGCATTTTATATCAAAATTTATACAATTTTTAATTAATAAAAGTTATAGTCAACTTTTAGGTGGGCTTAATCCAATTTGTCTAAATATTTGTAATTAGGTGTGATTAATCACATTTGTCTACCACTTTGATTTAATTCAATTAAATTAAGACAAAGTTTAATAAATGAATTAGTTCAATGTCTATCACTTCGATTTAATCCAATTAAATCAAGCCAAATACACATATTATTACATATTTGTAATTACCAAAAAATCCTCAAATGGTAGAGATATTTATGAAATTATAATAAAACCCTCGTGTGATTTTGGATTAATCTAATAAATCAAATTGGGTCAAAGTAAATAATTAATGTTATCCAATAACACTTAATTATTTTAATTGATAATTATAATATCAAATATTATTTATTATCAAACATTATCGGCTACCCAAGTGCTCAACAAGTACACTTCATATTGTGTGACTCTTTAAGTCCGGACACGTTCGTCATATAAGCTTATCTTATATGTATGCAATTCAGCCACCTCCGAATCACGAACAACGTGAATGAACTTTCTGAACTATATAAGTCGAGGTCATCACATATGTTTAATGATCCCTCCGTCGTAGGCTATCCGATTTGTACTTAGAAAATATAGATTACACTGTCAAGTTTCCAAGGTGCACATCTTATGTCAACATGTCCACGATTCCTTACAACTAATCAAAACACCATTTCTGGTATATGCGATCCACCATAGGTAATCAGCTTTGGCTAAAGTCTTAAGAATCATGACTTACTCACATGGATACATAAACCCCTTATGGTACACATACGGGCTGACAGATCCTATCTTGATACTTACTTCGAGTGCATCGGTCCACATCCAACGAACATCTAGCGGTCAGACCATGAAAGGTCTTTAACATATATGGCATCAAAGTGTGAAGGATCATACACAAAATTAATGCTATCTTATAGTCAAATGATCACATATGCTACTCGACTTGAGGTGATTCTTATTGACGGTGGTGTGTACTTCCAACTATTAGGAATCTCTTGTGAGTCATTCAATATTCGCTCCAACGAATACCCACATGTCTATACGAGCTTCCATTGCTCATGGCACATTGGGTTAAACCAATGAAACTCCATTTCCAATTCCAATATACGACATGTGTTAGTCTTCTAGATTATAGAAATTCGATCGTATTCCAAAACCAACGACTATGAATATTTTCTTTAAGAATAGTTTAAAATAGTAATACTATCTCAATGTCAGACCACCCAGTGTCTTGTAGTACTACATGAATATTCTAAGGCCGATCTCATTATCAGTATATTTATATATATCAATCTAATATGCATAATGACATTACCATTAGTCAAGGTTGAAATGAAAATGTAGTTATTTTATTAATAAATATCAAAATATAATGTACAATGTATTATTCGGATTGACACTCCAAGCACAAACTCCAACAAACTCACATTTGCTTAGTGTTAATCCGGATGGTACCGAAATCTCATCTTCTCCACATGTTTATCGAATAACTTAGGAGGTAAAGCCTTAGTAAGCGGTTCTACTATGGTGTCTTATCTTTGAACCTTCAAGACCACTATATCTTTTGTTCAATAATCACTTTAATCACACAATATTTCATTTCCACGTGTTTAGACTTAAAATGCACTCTCGGCTTCTTAGCCTACGCAATGGCTCTGTTATTATCACAGCACAGTGTGATCGAATCCACAATAGTAGGCACAATGCCAAGTTTTGTGATAAAATTTCTATTCGAAACAGCTTCTTTAGGAGCTTCTAAAGCCGCTATAAATTCCGCCTCAGTGGTGGAATCAGTTGTTGAGCCTTGCTTTGAACATCGCCAACTAACTGCACCGCCATTAAGGGTAAATATATATTCGGATGTAAACTTTCTATCATCTGGATCTCCCTAAAAGTCAGAGTCTGTATAACCATTAACTTGTAACTCATTTTCTCTATATATATGAGAAACTTATCATTAGTAACCTTAAGATATTTCAGGATATGTTTCATGGTTTTCCAATGATCATTACCCAGATCAAATTGATATCAGCTAGTCACACTGACGTCGAAACTGATGTTAGGTCTTGTACATAGCATAACATACATAATGTTTCCAATACAAGAAGCATATGACAAGTTAGACATTATAACTCTCTCTTCCTCGGTCGGAGGTGTCATTTTCTTCGAAAGATGTATGTTGTATCAGAAAGGTACTGTCACGACCCCCTCCATAGAGCGAGCCCAACCTTAGAAATGGGTTCGCGGAATTCTTTAGTTCGAGCATTCTATATGTCATACAAATCAAATAAATATGCACAAATAATACATCTTAAATTATAAATTTAACAAAATCTCTGAATATCTCTCCAATATAATGGTTTACAACACAAGTCTTAAGAATATGAAATAATGTCCTGAATATCTAGACCAACTCGAAAAACGACTGTTGTTGGAGTTGGTGCTTGGAGTGCCAATTCGAATTGTATATTTTATTATTTATTAATAAAATAACTACATTTTCATTTCACACCTTATTAATGGTATTGTCATTATGCGTATTAGATTGATATATAAATATGCTAAGAATGACATCGACCTTAGAATAGTCTTGTAGTAATACTGAACACTAGGTGGTCCGACATTGGGATAAGTATTACTATTATAAACTATTCTTAAAGTAAATATTCCTAGTCGTTGGTTTTGGAATACGATCGAATGTCTATAACCTACAAGACTAGCACATGTCGTATATTGGAATTGGATTCCAATGGTTTAACCTGATGTACCATGAGTTTTGGAAACTCGTATAGACGTGTGGGTATTGGTTGGACCGAATACTGAATGACTCACAGATGATTCATAATAGTTAAAAGTACACACCACTGTCAATAGGAATCTCATCGACTCGAGTAGCATATGTAATCCATTGACTTATGATAATATTGATTTTGTGTGAGATCCTCCACACTTTGATGCCATGTATGTCAGAAACCTTTCATGGTCTGGCCTCTAGATGTTCGTTGGGTGTGGATCGATGCACTCAATACTTAAGTGCGAAGCAAGATAGGATCTGTCGACCCGTATGTGTACCATAATGGGTTTAGGTATCCATGTGAGTAAAGTCACGATTCTTAAAGTTTTGGCCAAAGTCGATCACTTAGGGTGGATCGCATCAGTTATGAAGAATCGTGGACATGTCGACATGAGATGTGCGCCTCGGAAACTTGACAGCGTATTCTATGTTTCCTAAGCACAACTCGGATAACCTAAGACGGAGGGATTATTAAACATATGTGATGATCTCGACTTGTATAGTTCAGAAAGGTCGTTCGTGTTCTTCGCGAATTTAGAGGTGGCCGAATTGCGTACATATTAGCTAGGCTTATATGACGAACGTATCTGAACTTAGAGAGTCCCAATATGAAGTGTTCTGCGTTGAGCACTTGGGTAGCCGATTAATTTTGATAAAATATAATATTCGATATTATAATTATTAACTAAGATAATCAAATATTATCGGATAACATTGATTATTTACTTTGACCTAATTAGATTAATTGGATTAATTCAATAATTACACAAGGTCTTAATTGTAAAATCATAATTATCTCTACCATTTGAGGATATTATGGTAATTGTAAGTATGCAATAATAAGTGGTTTTGGCTTGATTTAATTGGATTAAATCAAAGTGGAAAATATTTAACTAATCCATTTCCTAATCCTTGGCTTGATTTAATTGGATTAAATTAAAGTGGGAGACAATGGAGATTAGTCACACCTAATTATACATATTTGGAAAAATTAGATTAAACTCACCTAAAAGTTGATTACAACTTTTATTAATTAAAAATTGCCTAAGTTTTGCAATAAATAACAAGTTTTAGCAAGGTTTTAATTACAAGTATAAGCAAAGCAAAAGCTTGAAAAAGCTAAGTACAAGCAAATTCTTAGAGAAATTAGCCTAAGTTGAGAAGTTTTTAGAGAAGCTTGTGAGGTCTCTACAATATTTCATTTAGGAGAAATCAAGATTTGATCTTGATTGAAGCTTGTTAACATTGGAGTCAAGATTGGATCTTGGAGTGAAGCTTGCAAACCTTGGAGGTTCTTCTACCATTTCAACAAGAGAAGTAGATTGGATCTTTGCATCAAACTTGCTAGATAAGTTTGAACTTCTCTTAAGTTATCTTCTTTTATGTATTGGATGCATGATTACATAGCTTAATATTGAAATAAGGCTAACAAATTGTGTTAGGATGCTTTGGAAGTATAAACACAATATGCTTGGTAATTGGGTCAAAATATTTATGTTAGACATAGACATAAAATTAGAGTTTGGAACTGTAAATTAAAGTTTAGAGATATGACTACCATTCTAGAATCATTTGATCACCTTTGGTGACATAGAATTGTTCATGAGTCATTTTATTGCGGGATTCTATTTTGGGTTGAAATTTGATTCAAAGAAATGCATATATATATAGAATTTATAAATGTTTTTTAATAACATGTGTTGTGGTTGGTTTTGAAATTATAATTATTTTGGACGATTTTAAATTTTAAAATTAAAAAAAAATTAAAAAAATTATGTGTGTGCTTTTTCTCTCAGCCATATTGGCCGAGAGCTAGGCGCTGCAGTGCCACTTTGTGGCGCTGCTGGGGCAGCATGCCTATGCTCGGGTAGTTGCATCCCTTATCCGATTTTTATCCCGATTAAAATTTTCCAGATCCAGATTTATTTCTATTTTTTCCTAAACACTTGAAAAATAAAATATTATATTTTATTAATTTTTTAAAAATACACCAATGCTTGATATCCACGGTAGGGGCGATCACGATTTCAGGTTGAACCATCACCCGACCTGAATCGCATCGACCCGAAATGCACCGCGCCGTTTGAAAAAAATTAAAAATGATTTCGGGTCAATCTGAACAGAACTGTAAATTTCGGGTCGGTATGCAGTTTTGACCCAACCGCGACCCAAACCGCCCAAAATCGTAAATTTTAACTCAAACCGTGACCTAAACCGCGTAAATCACCGACTCGCTTTCAAATTAGATATTATTGTATATTTTTCTTCTTATTTAACCATGAAATTTAATATATTTAATGATCATATGATAATATGCATTATATAAATGAAAATTAGGTATTTGTTCTCCTCAATTATTATGTGAAAATACACAAAAATTTTCTTTAAAAAATATACAATCCAAACCACCGACCTGAACCGTCACGGGTTTCCTTATCAAATTTGCGGTTTCGATTTCTAATTTTCCAAACCGCGAACCCGCGCGGTTTGAGGTGAAAAATGAAAAAACTGACCCGGACCGCACCGCGAACACCCATAATCCACAGGTTAGACCCACTTCCGCTACGCGGGGGGCACCGATCCGACCCTAGGGGTTCCACATCTGCCCCAACATAATAGTATCAGTAGCAAGACTTAATCACACAACACATGTTTTTGAATCTATACCATAGTAATTTTAATTTAATTATGCATAAGACATTGGGTATTTAAAACATGTTTTAAATTAAAATTTTGACCTAATTAAATTAATGACTCGATTGTCATAAATCCCCCGTGATTATGTGATTACTTTATTTAAGTAATAGTATTTGTAATGTTGGAGCATTATTGGATGATCCGTCTTGTCAATACGGAGATGAATGAGTTCTTACTATTAATGCCCAAGACCGTCATTATTGTGAGGGTATTAGTGCTCGGAACTTAGGTCACTCCGGTAAAATATTAGATATAGCGTGATGAGTTAACACAGTCACCCAATATCATCATTAGTGTGAGGGTGTACATACGAAGCTCATTAGTGCACATTGACAAGTATACACCTAGAACATGTCTTAATTCAATATCGTCATTAGTGTGAGGATGCGAAATAGTTCAGGACCAAACTAGGAGTCACATGAAGTGATTGACCTTGGAGGTCTACCTAATGAGTTTATAAAGGCCAATATCATCATTAGTGTGAGGCTGTAGTAAATGTCATGGGATCCACTTCCCGCTATGAAATTTTGATAGTCAAATTTCTATTTTTCCGTGAAGGGAGATTACAGAATTACATAAAGTAGTGGGAGGACACTAATAAATTTAAAATTCCATAATCAATTAGTGTTATTATTTTTGAAATGAAAATATTATGCTACTGTTTAAAATATTGTCTTATAGATGGCTGCCGCTAATCCATTGATGAAACATTTGGATACAATTAAGCTAAAATGAGCCGAGAACTATTTCGAATGAGAAATTAACATATGTCTTGTCTTGGAGTTTGAAAAGTTGACTTATGTCACTATCAATCCACTGCATGTTGAAATCGATCTTACTCCACTCTAGAAGAACGAGAAACTTTTAATAGATGGAAGAATGATAACCTGAAGGTGAAATCGTACATCTTGGGATCGATGGTTCCTGATTTGCTGAGACAGTACATTGAAGTACCGGATGCTTGGTGCATCATGCAAACACTCAATGAGTTTTTCGAGGTAATTCAAGAGATCGAACTTTATCGAAGGTCTAAAGAATTATTCTTTGCTGAACTCAATGATGGAGGAATTGTCAGCATTCATGTTTTGAACATGATTGATCGGATTCGATACTTGGAACGACATGGCATTGTGATTGATGAACGGCTGGGCCGTAATTTGATTTTGTCTTCTTTGTCTGGTTCTTATGTTGGCTTTGTATTAAACTTCCATATGCATTCGATGCAAGTTAGCTATGAAGAACTTCATAACATGTTATGCACGACGGAGCATGATATGAGAAAAGGAAACCCCACTTTGTACCTCCATGATGGAGCTGGCTCTTCGAAAACTTATGGGAAGTCAAAGAAAATAAAGATGGGGAATAAGAAGATTGCAAAGAAGAACTCCAAGAAGCGCAAAGGCACAAAACCGCAAGTAACTCGTGACCAATGCCTGCATTCCAAGAAGTCTAGACACTGGAAGAAGGACTGTCCAGAGCTGATAGGAAAAACATGACCCTCAGGTACGCTTTGTATTTTTCCAAATATTAACATCTCATTAGCTTTATATGCAAATAGTGGATGTGTGTTAGACACTGGCAGTCCTACTCATATTTTCAACTCACTGCAGGTAATGAGGGTAAGAAGAAGTCTGAATAAAGGGGAGATCCAGCTTAGAGTTGGTAATGGTGAGATATTGGATGTTAAAGCCATATGAACGGTTGTTTTAGATCTCCCCAATGGATGTAAGTTAGATTTACATGACTGTTATTATGTTCCCTCACTTATCAGACAAATAATATCAATGCCAATATTAGATAAAGAGGGATATAAAATAAATATTAAGGATGAAACTTTATATTTATATGATAAAGATAATTTATTGAAATGTGAATGTTCTTTATCAAACGGTCACTATGTTTTGGAAACATATAGAGATGTCTTTAATGTATAGGAAAATACAAATAGGAAATCTGAATTAAATAATATTGAATTATGGCATATGAGATTGGGTCACATACGTGTTAAACGTCTATTCAAATTGGTAAATGATGGTTTGATTGAAAATCTTACCTTAGATCCTTATCCGATTTGTGAGTCATGTATTAAAGGAAAGATGACAAAGGCCTCATTTCTAGGTGTAGGACACCGTGCTGGAGATTTATTGGAACTAATACACAACGATGTGTGTGGTCCATTAAATCATGACGCTTATGATGGTTCAACATGATGGAGTTGGTGCTTGGAGTGCCAATCCGAATTGTACATTTTATTATTTATTAATAAAATAACTATATTTTTCATTTCATACCCTATTAATGGTATTGTCATTACGCGTATTAAATTGATGTATCGTTATGCTAAGAATGACATCGACCTTAGAATAGTTTTGACACTAGGTGTAAACTATTCTTAAAGTAAATATTCCTAGTCGTTTGTTTTGGAATACGGTCGAATTCCTATAACCTAGAAGCCTAGCACATGTCGTATATTGGAATTGGAGTTCCAATGGTTTAACGCGATGTACCATGAGTTTTGGAAACTCTTATAAATATGTGGGTATTCGTTGGAGCGAATACTGAATGACTCATTGGTGATTCCTAATAGTTGGAAGTACACACCATCGTAAATAGGAATCTCCTCGAGTCGAGTAGCATATGTAATCCTTTGACTATAGGATAACAGTGATTTTGTGTGAGATCCTCCACACTTAGATGCCATGTCTGTCAGAAACCTTTCATGGTCTGGCCTCTAGATGTTCGTTGGGTGTGGACCGATGCACACAGTAATCAAGTGCGAAGTAAGATAGGATCCGTCGGCCCGTATGTGTACCATAAGAGGTTTAGGTATCCATGTTAGTAAAGTCACGATTCTTAAATCTTTGGCCAAAGTCGATCACCTAGGGTGGATCACATCAGTTATGAAGAATCATGGACATGTCGACATGAGATGTGCGTCTTGGAAACTTGACGGTATATTCTATGTTTCCTAAGCACAACTCGGATAGCCTACGATAAAGGGATTGTTAAACATATGTGATGACCTCGACTTGTATAGTTCAGAAAGGTCGTTCGTGTTCTTCGCGAATTCGGAGGTGGCCGAATTACGTACATATTAGCTAGGCTTATATGACGAACGTATCTGAACTTAGAGAGTCCCAATATGAAGTGTTCTGCGTTGAGCACTTGGGTAGCTGATTATTTTTGATAAAATATAATATTCGATATTATAATTATCAACTAAGATAATCAAGTGTTATTGGATAACATTGATTATTTACTTTGACCTAATTGGATTAATTCAATAATTACACAAGGGCTTAATTGTAAAATCATAATTATCTCTACCATTTGAGGATATTATGGTAATTGTAAGTATGTAATAATAGGTGGTTTTGCCTTGATTTAATTGGATTAAATCAAGGTGGCAAACATTTAACTAATCTATTTCCTAATCTTTGGCTTGATTTAATTGTATTAAATTAAAGTGGGAGACAATGGAGATTAGTCACACCTAATTATACATATTTGGACAAATTAGATTAAGCCCACTTAAAAGTTGATTACAACGTTTATTAATTAAAAATTGCATAAGTTTTGCTATAAATAGCAAGCTTTAGGAATGTTTTAATTACAAGTTCGAATACAAGCATAAGCAAATTCTTGAGAGATTAGCCTAAGTTAGAGAAGTGTTTAGAGAAGCTTGTGAGGTCTCTACAATATTTCATCTGGGAGAAATCAAGATTGGATCTTGAAGTGAAGCTTGGAAGCATTGGAAACAAGATTGGATCTTGAATTCAAGCTTGCACACCTTGGAGGTTCTTCAACAATTTCAACAAGGAGAAGTAGATTGGATCTTGCATCAAGCTTACTAGGTAATGTTTGATCTTCTCCAAAGCTATGTTTATTTGTGTATTAGATGCATGATCACATACCTTAATGTTAAATAAGGCTAATCAATTGTGTTAGGATACTTTAGAAGTATAAACACAACATGCTTGTAATTAGGTCAAAGATGTTCATGTTGGACATGAAATAATTAATTAGAGTTTGGAACTCTAGATTAAAGCTTAGAGCTATGACTACCATTCTAGATTCACTTGACCACCTTTAGGTGGACTAGAATTGTTTATGAGACATTTCTAATTGGGATTCTAAAATGATTTGTGTATTGGATTCAAAGTTTACGCTAATGCGTATTTAGAATAAATTTATGTTTTTGGAAAAATATTTGATATTTTGAAAAACTAGATTTTTATTCTATAACATGTGTTTCTATTGGTTTTGAAATTAAAAATTATTTTTGGGTTTTTTGAAGTGTTTAGGGAAGACCGGAAGCAATTAGGGTCAACCCCCTATTACATCAGCTCTCTGGAATCAGAGAGAGCTGAAGCTTAACAAGTGAATTAAAAAAACAAGGGCTGCGCGCTACAGTGCTGTGCGCACTGTAGCGCGCACTGTAGCGTGTGGCGCCCTTCGCACACTCTGAATTTGTTTTCCTTCGTTCGGGAGCTTTCGGACTTCGTTTCAGTCATGGTTTTTTTCCTATACACTTGTAATGGAATATAGTATTTCATTAAATGATTTAAAATTACACCCATACTTGATATCTATGGGTTAGACCCATTTCCACTGGCCGGGGCACCGATCCGACCCTAGGGGTTCCACAACTGCCCCAACAGAATGGTATCAGTAGCAAAGGCTTAACCACACAACACATATTTTGAATCTATGCCATATCAATTTTAATTTAATTATGCATAAGACATATTAGATATGTATTGCATGTTTTAAATTAAAACTTTGACCTAATTAAGTTAATGACTTGATTGTCATAAATCTCCTGTGATTAGGTGATTACTCTTAAGTTATAGTATTAATAATGTTGGAGCATTATTGGATGGTCCGTCTTGTCAATACGGAGATGAATGAGTTCTTACTACTTATATCCAATATCGTCATTAGTGTGAGGGTATAAGTCCTCGGAACTTAGGTCGCTCCGGTAAAACATTAGATGTAGCGTGATGAGTTAACGTAGTCATCCAATATCGTCATTAGTGTGAGGGTGTACATACGAAGCTCATTAGTGCACATTGACAAGTATACACCTAGAACACGTCTTAATCCAATATCGTCATTAGTGTGAGGATAAGAAACGGTTCAGGACCAAACCAGGAGTCACATGAAGTGATTGACCTTGAAGGTCTACCTAATGAGTTTACAAAGGCCAATATCGTCATTAGTGTAAGGCTGGAGTAAATGTCATGGGATCCATTTCCCGCCATGAAATTTTGATATTTCTATTTTTCCGTTAAGGGAGATTACGGAATTACGTAAAGTAGTGGGAGGGCACTGATAGATTTAAAATTCCATAATCAATTAGTGTTATCACTTTTGAAATGAAAATTATTCTGCTACTACTCAAAAATATTGTATTGTAGATGGCTACCGCTAATCCATTGATGAAACTTTTGGATTCCAATAAGCTAAAAGGAGCCGAGAACTATTTCGAATGGGAAATGAACATACGCCTTGTCTTGGAGTATGAAAAGTTGACTTATGTCACTATCAATCCACTGCCTGTTGATATCGATCATGACTCCACTCCAGAAGAGCGAGAAACTTTTGATAGATGGAAAGATGATAACCTAAAGGTGGAATCCTACATCTTAGGATCGATGGTTCCAGATTTGATGAGACAGTACATTGAAGTACCAGATGCTTGGAGCATCATGCGAACACTGAAGGAGTTGTTCGACGTAAATCAAGAGATGAAACTTTATCGAAGGTCTAATGAATTGTTCCGTGTTGAACTCAAGGAGGGAGGAGCTGTCAGCACTCATGTTTTGAACATAATTGACCAAATTCGATATCTTGAACGACAGGGCATTGTGTTTAATGAAAGGCTAGGCCGTAATTTGATTCTTTCTTCTTTGCCTGGTTCTTATGCTGGTTTTGTATTGAATTTCCATATGCATTCGATGCAAGCCACATACGAAGAACTTCATAACATGCTACGCACGGCGGAGCAAGATTTGAAGAAAGGCAACCCCACATTGTATCTCCATGGTGGAGCTGGCTCTTCAAAGACTTCTAGGAAGTCAAAGAAAATTAAGATGAGGAATAAAAAGATATCAAAGAAAAACTCCAAGAAGCGCAAAGACGCAAAACCGAAAGTAGCTCGTGATCAATGTCTACAATACAAGAAGTCTGGACACTGGAAGAAAGACTGTCCAGAGCTTAAAACAAGACCCTCATATACGCTTTGTATTTTTCCAATTATTGACATCTTATTAGCCTTAGATACAAATAGTGGATGTGTGTTAGACACTGGCAGTCCCACTCATATTTGCAATTCTTTGCAGGAAATGAGGGTTAAACGAAGGCTGAATAAAGGGGAGATCTAGCTTAGATTGGCAATGGCGAGACATTGGATGTCAATGCCATAGGAACTGTTGTTCTAGATCTTCCAAATGGATATAAATTAGATTTGCATGACTGTTATTATGTTCCCTCACTTATCAGAAAAAATATCACTGCCTATATTAGATAAAGATGGATATAAAATAAACATTAAAGATGAAACTTTATGTTGTATGATAAAGAAAATTTATTAAAATGTGAATGTTCTTTATCAAACGGTCATTATGTTTTGGAAACAGTAGATAGAGATGTCTTTAATATAGAGAAAAATACAAGTAAGAAGTCTGAACTAAATAATATTGAATTATGACATATGAGATTTGGCCATATAGATGTTAGACGTCTATCCAAATTGGTGAATGATGGTTTGATTGAAAATCTTACCTTAGATCCTTATCCGATTTGTGAGTCATGTTTCCAAGGAAAGATGACAATGGCCCCATTTCAAGGTGTTGGACACCGTGCTGGAGATTTACTTGAGCTAATACACAGTGATATGTGTGGTCCATTAAATCATGCCGCTCATGATGGTTCCACATACTTTGTGACTTTCACAGATGACAAGTCTAGATATGGATATGTCTATCTGATGAAACATAAGTCGGAAATATTTGACAAGTTCAAAATATTTTGAAACGAAGTAGAAAAACAAACCAGTAAATTTAACAAATGCCTTAGATCAGATCGAGGCGGTGAATAAATGAGTGAAGAATTCAAAAATTATTTAAGGGAGAATGAAATTCTCGTCAAATATAGCCCACTAGGAACACCTCAACACAATGGAGTGTCTAAGCGTAGAAATCGTACTTTATTGGATATGGTGCGATCCATGATGAGCTATACAGATCTTCAGTATTTCCTTTGGGATTACGCTTTACAAACTATTGCCTACATACTTAATAGGGTTCCATCGAAAGCTATTTCTACGACCCCACATCAGATATGGTTCCGTAGAAATCCAAGTCTTAAGCATTTAAAGATTTGGGGTTGTCCTACATACGTTAGAATTGCGCAGCGGGATAAACTAGCACCCATGGGGTATAAATATAGGTTCATTGGATATCCTGATAATTCCATGGGATATCAATTCTACGATTCCGAACAACGAAATGTATTTGTTGTTCGCTTTGCAACTTTTCTTGAAAAGCAATTTTGAGAGAAAGTTGGAATTGTAGAGAGATTAAACTTGATGAGTTTGATCCCAACATTAAGGAACATGAGATGGAACCAGAGATCCAACTAGGTGAAGGATCTACAACACAGGTTCTACGTAAGTCGAATAGAATATCAAGGCCTCCTGAGAGACTATTTTTAACATCTGATGTGAGCCTTGATGTTCTCCTCTTGGAGGAAACAGATCCGACTACGTATAAGGAAGCGATATTGGATATCGATTCGGGAAAATGGCAGGATGCCATGAAATCCGAAATAGATTCAATGCATGCCAATCAAGTCTGGGACTTAGTTGAACTTCCTGAAGGAGTTAAACCTATTGGTTGTAAATGGGTTTACAAAAGGAAGCGAGGGCCCGATGGAAAGGTGGAAACCTTTAAGGCCCGACTGGTAGCGAAAGGTTACACTCAACGTCCTGGGATTGACTATGAGGAAACTTTTTCACCAGTAGCCATGCTAAAATCCATTAGGAATCTTTTAGCCATTGCTGCATATCACGACTATGAGATATGGCAGATGGATGTGAAAACCACTTTCCTAAATGGATTCCTTGAAGAAGATATCTATATGGAACAACCAGATGGTTTCATATCCAGCGAGACTTCAAACTTGGTTTGTAAGCTCCAAAAGTCTATTTATGGACTTAAACAGTCATCCCGAAGCTGGAATCATCGTTTTGATGAGATAATTAGATTATATGGATTCATAAAAAAAGATGAAGAACCATGTGTTTATAAGAAAGTTAGTGAGAGCATGATAGTTTTCCTAGTCTTGTATGTAGATGACATCCTTATCATAGGAAATGATATAGGGATGATGCAAAATGTGAAAGCCTACCTTTGCAAGAACTTCTCCATGAAAGATATGGGTGAAACTTCATAAATATTTGCTAACACATGTCAGTTAGTAAAATCCGTTGAGACCAGTACATGTCGTATATCGTGACTTGGTTCGATGGTTTATCCCAGTGAACCATGAGTCTCGGGAGACTCGTATAGACATGTATGTATTTATTTGATAAGACACTGAACGACTCACTGAAGGTTTCCTAATAGATGGTACACCAACGTCAATAGAAACCTTCTCGAGTTGAGCGAGCATAGTGGTCCTTCGACTTGAGATACCACTATGTATATATGAGCTATCCTCCACACTTTGATGACAGTCACGTCAATGATCTAGCCATGATCAGACCTCCTCATGTTCGTTGGGTGTGGACTGATGCTCATGATATCCTGTGCGTATCAAGATAGGATCTGTCAGTCCTGTGTACAGGACATAGGCATCCTCACGTGTTTATGATCTAGTAAATCTATGGTCGTGGTATAACGTCGGAAACCAATTCCGAGTGTTATTTTATGATCGTAAATTGAAAGTCGATTGTATTATACCGAACAGATTTGACGTTCTGATCTATATCCCAGGTATAATACGGATGGCCTGTGACGGAGGGATTATACATATGCAGTGACCTAGACTTGCATAGTTTAGCGAGATTATCTATGATCATCATAGTCCATGAGTGGGTGGATTATGGACATGAAATTGGATTTCATGACAGATAAACATAAACATAGTGAGTCTCACAATATGAAGTGTACTCGTTGAGCACTTGGACAACGCGATATGAATAATACGGATGATTCATAATACTTCATCGGATTAAATGAGTTAATCCAGATCGTTTAATCGGTTAAACGATAACACATGCATTAGGGGATTTTTGTCCGATAATAATTATTGTGTATTTGTATTTGAGACATAATATGATTAGATACACATTAATTATTCGTCAAATGAGATTTTGACACATGCCATAAATATATGTATTTGTTATTTATTGTAAATAAAAATACATATAATAAAAATTACATTAATTGATTATTTGAATATTTAATTGTTAAATATTTTAATAATTAATTAATCTAACTTTTCCATAATTGGTATGAATTTTGTCCAATTATTATTGGACCATATGTCATGACTTAATTGTACTTTTTGTGTGCTAATTTGATTGGTTTACATACATTAAGTTAGTATTTAATTGATTTAAATCACTAAAAAGGACAAAAATGCCCTCTAAATTCGGTCAACAAGCATTTAAAAGAAGAAAATTATTTTCTTCATCATCTAGAGCAGCCATGGTCGTGAGTCTCCAAGAAAAAAAATGGGTTTCAACTTGTTTGATGATTCCATGAAGGTTTGAAGGAAAAATCAAAGAAAAAGTTAAGGATTTGGAAGATTTAAGGTAAGTCTTCAAAACCTAATTCTGGTGGTTGAATTGGAAGTTTGTTGGCATGTGTGAAGTAGTATTGGAATGAATTATTGTAATTAAGTTCCAATTTTGATCAATTGTGATAGGTTTCCATTCTAGAGTTGTTGATCCACTCTAAGATAGCCTAGAATTGTTCTAGAGCTGTCCATGTGTGGTGGGACTCATTTGGTGTTTAATTAATTAGATTAATCTTTGTAAAAATTGGATTAAAGCATGATTTTTGGGCCAATTTCGTTTTCTGCTCAGACCTGGAAAATTTTCTGTTTTGGGGATGAAATTGTGGTCTTTTGAATGTTTTGGATGTGTTTTAGGAGTTGGCATAATTTCCGGAAAGTGTTTCCGACTTGGAATAAGCGAAAACGGCCAAAAACGGTGTTACCGGGTGGATTTTGAGCCAACCGGGTGACGGCTATCAAAACAGTGAATATGTCACTGTTTGGGCAGCCCATGAACTGCCCCAACACTATTGGAGCTGACCTGGGCAGTTTCCATAACTGTCGGGTAGTCGGTTCGGTCAAAAACGTGTTTTAGGCCATTTTGCGGAAAAATGGTTTTCGTAAACGTTTCGCGAAGTTTTAACTATGTTTATGTCAATATTTGATATTGAATAAATAGTTTTAGGTGAAATATGAATAAATTATTCATATTAGATATTGAATAATTTATTCGGTATTTTGAAAAAGTTTTAAAATACGATTTCGCTCGACCCGCGCTTCCGCTGCACCCCATCGCCCAAAACCCCAACAAAATTGGTATCAGATCGGGTCTCATATTTCATCCTTTACATTATTCATGCTTGATATATGATATATTATCCAATTTTAATGTTCACACATGCTTGTAATCTATATATGTTTCTTTACTTTTCGGTTTTACGTTAACGGAAAATATAACAGAAATTTAATAGTTAAATTGTGTTATGTATTCTAAAGTAGAATTGAAATATTTAGAAAATAATTTAGATTAAAATTCTGCATTGGATGTAAAGTATAGCTTCCATAGGAAAATCCCCGCTTTTAAATATGGCTATAAAGTAACGTGTATTGGATACATATTTCTTGGTCTGTCTTGTCAGTACGACTTATGGGTATTTTTCTATAACTGCATCCGAGATCGTGCCAAAGCTGTGATGGTGTAGTTATTAGATTGTTATCCATGCCGGTTGTATATTGATACTAGACAAATTCAAGTAAAAGTGGAAATCATGAACGTGCCAAAGCTGTCAGGACTACACCGGTAGCTTGAGTATGTCATTGAAAAGTGTAGCCTTGATATGCCTCCCTGTGAACGTGCCAAAGCTGTCACAGTGAGAAACGGTCTGGACCAAAACCAAGAGTCACTGGTGAGTGATTGACAAAAAGTTGTCTACCTAATGAATATACGTAGGCGAGAACGTGCCAAAGCTGTGAGTCAAAATATATTCATGGGATCCTACTCTCACTATGGAATTGGATTTAATTATTGAATTCCCGTTTTCCATTGGAGATTACGGTATTATATAAAGTAGTGGGAGACACTGCTGAGTTTAAAATCCATAACTTAAGCCGTGCGTAATTTTATAGAATTTACTGTTTTTGTTTTCCTTACATTCTATATTGATTATAGATTTACTCTTCTTATCCACTACATGCTTATTATTTGAATAGGTTTTCTGACTTTACTTATGGTTGCATAGTTCTAGAATAGGTTCTAGAAAGACAGTAGACTTAGATATTGTTAGATTAGTTGAACCATCGGGAAATATTGTTCCGATTTTCTTGAAAATCAAGATGTTTTGTGACTTAGTTACTAAGTCATGTTAGGTAATCTAAATGGATATCTGTTTAGGATATTATTCTAGTTAGAATTGTTTCTTATGCAGTAAGAATTGACTTGAACAGTTCATGTCTCGAGATTCTTGACTGGCATTAAGAAAACCCATTTAGTGTTTGTTTATCTTTTAATGATGTTTCTTGGCTTTTAGTGACTTTTAGAAGTCACGTGTCTGACACAATTTGCTAATCGATTATTTGCAAATATTGTGAATAATTGAACGCAAATTATAAAGCTTAAGAAATGAGATACATATAGTTGTGTATAGAGAATATTGATTCTCACAATACGATAATTATAAGTATTGGATACCAGATCTCCCGTCTAGTTAATTAAAATAATGTTGAATAACTATTTTGATATTTGATATCGGAACTTGTGACTGTTGGATAGTTACTTGTTCTGTATAAACAGTTGTTACATATTTTAAGATGACTAATAGTGTCATTAATGAAAGATAAGCATTAAGAAAATATTCGGTAGAATAAATAACTTAGAACTGTGCTTTATGAGATTTTATCATAAAAGCATTAGATGTTCGTTCCGTACAATAAATGATGGTCTGATACGAGATCACACTATATATCCTTATCCATTTAATAAATATAATATTCAGGTTGTGATTAAATCTCATTTAACCAATGATTGTCATTGGACTACCGATTTATTAAACTAATACATTGGATGTGTGTAGTTTAATGAATTAGAAATTGCCTTGTATAGTTTTCTTTGCTTCGTAACTCAGTTAATGAATTGTCATTACTTAGTTACGTGTTTCTAATAGAGAACATGTTGAACGTCTTGAATTATTCAAGAACTGTCAATATGTTTCTAATGAAACTCGGATAGAATATTTTGAATAGTTAAAAGATATTCGATCTGTAGTGTTGAAAACTGTATCTTTAGAAATTCATTGCGCGTCTTTGAATTGTTCGAAGATGTTTGATATGATCAAACGCATGAATTTAAGGCAATTAGTTCTGTAGTTATTTAATGAATGTGATTCTTACTCAGTATTAAACTTTCACAATTCCATTGTGATGGAATTGGTCAGTGGGAGTAGTCGAATCTTATATGATTTGATTCGTTGATATTGAGTATTATCGAATTAGTTTTTCAATACTCTTAGGGTTATGCTCCAGTAACACTAATTCATCTCTTTAATTAAAGTTCCATTTGTTTCTACGGATACATATATGATATTTATAGTAGAAAATTAGAATCTTGAATAGTTTGAGATTCGAGACTTTCTTTTGTATAACCGTTATATAATTGAAAGTACTTGTGCCTCGGAGGTAGGAGTGAAAGGTTTTGTCATTTGTTCTATTTAATAGAATATTATATTCTATTTAATATAGTATCTTTTCTACAATCCCGAGTAATAAAATTATTTTGTTACTTGATGGTTAACATTAGATGTTGACGATTGCAGAAAAGATTTGACTTAGTGAAGTCAAATGTGAGAATGATAAACTGTAATGGAACTGCATAATTAATAAGATGAAAAGACCCTTAGAAAACTTCCATATGAGTATAATAGGATGTCAGAATCGTTTACAAAGTATAAGATACTTAACGATTCTGTTGTTTTCTTATTGAAGAAAAATTATCCTATAACTTATAGTGGGAGCGATATTTGACATCAATTCCGGAAATTAGCATTGAACCATAGATCTAAGATTGTTCATGGCTTACGACGATCAAGTTTTGAACTTGATTAGGCTTTTGTTATGAATAGTTAATAAAGTGTGCAAATTGTTTGCGCAGCGAAAGCACAGTGAGCTTGATAAAGGTTTGACCTTTATAGTATGACAGTGAGTAGGTTATACTCAGTAGTCTATTGTAGATTCTGAGGAAGCTTGTCTCTTGTCATACTGTTTGGACAATTAAGGATCTGTTGGTTAATGTTAATATTAAACTGTGTGTTTTGGATAAAGAATGCAAAGTGGCGTTCTTAAGTGATTTCTTCGAATAAGAGACCCGTCATGATTTCTTTGTTTGAAGAATTCATTCTGGAATGGCCCTAGAGTTTGTATTCTGCTAAGATCACAGTTTGATATACTAGCTTATAGAGCCTATTGTAGACTCAGATAAGCTTTCCAGAAAGTCGTGTTCTCTGATTTTGATATTAATCAGATTGTCTGGTTTTATCGAAGTATAGAGAATACGTATTTGTCAGTAGGGTCAGTGGGAGCGTACAAATTTCTTTCTAGTATTATATATCCTAAATCTTCTTTTCTCCGTGAAAGCAGTGGGAGTAGTCTCTGTTATATTTGATATAAAGTTTTATATTAGATATAAAACTAAGAGACTTGTGAGATACTCTCATTAGTCGCATATTAGATACGATCTAATAAATGACACAATAAGACTATATGTATGACAGTTAGTATAACTGTTTGACATTTAACGTGTATTTTATATTGTAGTATTCAACTTTCGTAAAGGATGATTCCTTTGTCGAAAGAAAGAATGATTGGAATGTCTAATCAATCTTATGCATCATAGGATGATGGCGTAATAAATGCTATATTATATGTGATTATATATATCAATTTAATCGTAATTGTTACGAGTTATTTTGATATACTGCAGACCATATGATGGATCTTGAAACACGTTCTTTGTGATCTTTGAGATATTAAGAATGAGTTTCTCGTACATAGAGAATTTAGTCAACAACCATAAGGTCATATTAGTTTTGATCCTAATTATAAAGTCAGAAAAGATGCAGTGAGAGTGTCACAGTTAATTCTACTGAACTAGTGGAATCTGTTGCAACTTATGAAGTATTGACTTATAAAGTTGCATAGTGACCTCATAAATTAAAATTTTTCATATTAGTACAGTGCTTGCAGTTGTCTCGTAATATTTGGATTTTATTTCTAAATACATAGACAACTCAATAGCTATAGCACAATACTGATATGGCGTCTGAGTCATATTGATGTGGAATTTGGATTCTGCAAAATATGAATGATGCTAGCTAAGGAAAACGGTTGAGTTTGTTGGACAGACTCAATTTGTTAAAGCAGACTTACTTGTTGTTGCCTACCTCTTGAGTGCTGGTGAGCTCTTGAGGGCCATAAGTATGTTATACACATTGAAATGTATATATGATAACATAGATTGACACTAGAGCAAGTGGGAGAAATTGTTAGGGTTGGTGCTCAAAGTGCCAATCCGAATCGAATTTATGTCCGATTCATAAATATGAGCGGTTCAATTTTTCATAATATTACTAATTTTAATGGTAGCACCATTTTATTTTATACATTTATTTGATCTAATCTGATTACGATTAGATCGAAATTGAATCTGGTTCAGTGATACGTGTATATTAGACAAAGACCCTATGATTTACAGTATAGTGCGTAGTTACAACGTAGTTTGTAATTGACATTGGGAAGCACACTATTAGTTGTATATCCTTAAATAAGGTTCCTGGTCAAGATTTGCTAACACGAGTCGGTTAGTAAAATCCGCTGAAACTAGTACATGTCATATATCGTGACTTGGTTCGATGGTTTATCCTAATGAACCATGAGTCTCGGGAGAATCGTATAGACATGTATGTATTTATTTGATAAGACACTGAACGACTCACTAAAGGTTTCTTAATAGATGGTACACCAACGTCAATAGAAACTTTCTCGAGTTGAGCGAGCATAGTGGTCATTCGACTTGAGATACCACTGTGGATATATGAGCTATCCTCCACACTTTGATGGCAGTCATGTCAATGATCTAGCCATGATCAGACCTCCGCATGTTCGTTGGGTGTAGACTGATGCTCATGATATCATGTGCGTATCAAGATAAGATCCGTCAGTCCTGTGTACAGGACATAGGCATCCTCACGTGTTTACGATCTAGTAAATCCATAGTCGTGGTATAACGTCATAAACCAGTTCCGAGTGTTATTTTATGATCGTAAATTGAAAGTCGACTGTATTATACCGAACAGATTTGACGTTCTGATCTATATCCCAAGTATAATCCAGATGGCCTGTGACGGAAGAATTATACGTATGCAGTGACCTCGACTTGCATAATTTAGCGAGATTATCTGTGATCGTTATAATCCATGAGTGGGTGGATTATGGACACGAATTTGGATTTCGTGACGGATAAACCTAAACTTAGAGAGTCTCACAATATGAAGTGTACTCGTTGAGCACTTGGACAACGCGATATGAATAATACGGATTATTCATAATACTTCATCGGATTAAATGAGTTAATCCGGATCGTTTAATCGGTTAAATGATAACACATGCATTAGGGGATTTTTGTCTGATAATAATTATTGTGTATTTGTATTTGATACATAATACGATTAGATACACATTAATTATTCGTCAAATGAGATTTTGGCACATGCCATAAATATATGTATTTGTTATTTATTGTAAATAAAAATACATATATAATAAAAATTACATTAATTGATTATTTGAATATTTAATTGTTAAATATTTTAATAATTAATTAATTTAACTTTTCCATAATTGGTATGAATTTTGTCCAATTATTATTGGACCATATGTCATGACTTAATTGTACTTTTTTGTGCGCTAATTCAATTGGTTTACATACATGAAGTTAGTATTTAATTGATTTAAATCACAAAAAGGACAAAAATGCCCTCTAAATTCGGTCAACAAGCATTTAAAAGAAGAAAATTGTTTTCTTCATCATCTAGAGCAGCCATGGTCGTGAGTCTCCAAGAAAAAAAATGGGTTTCAACTTGTTTGATGATTCCATGAAGGTTTGAAGGAAAAATCAAAGAAAAAGTTAAGGATTTGGAAGATTTAAGGTAAGTCTTCAAAACCTAATTCTGGTGGTTGAATTGGAAGTTTATTGGCATGTGTGAAGTAGTATTGTAATGAATTATTGTAATTAAGTTCCAATTTTAATTAATTGTGATAGGTTGTCATTCTAGAGTTGTTGATCCACTCTAAGATAGCCTAGAATTGTTCTAGAGTTGTTCATGTGTGGTGTGACTCATTTGGTGTTTGATTAATTAGATTAATCTTTGTAAAAATTAGATTAAAGCATGATTTTTGGGCCAATTTCGTTTTCTACTCAAACCTGGAAAAGTTTCTTTTTTGGGGATGAAATTGTGGTCTTTTGAATATTTTGGATGTGTTTTGAGAGTTGGCATAATTACCGGAAAGTGTTTCCGACTTGGAATAAGCGAAAATGGCCAAAAACGGTATTACCGGGTGGATTTTGAGCCAACCGGGTGACGGCTATCAAAACAGTGAATCTTTCACTGTTTGGGCAACCCATGAACTCCCCCGACACTATTGGAGCTGACCTGGGCAGTTTCCATAAGTGTCGAATAGTCGGTTCGGTCAAAAATGCATTTTAGGCCATTTTTCGAAAAAACGGTTTTCGTAAAAGTTTCGCGAAGTTTCAACTATGTTTATGTCAATATTTGATATTGAATAAATAGGTTTAGGTGAAATATGAATAAATTATTCATATTAGATATTGCATAATTTATTCGGTATTTTGAAAAAGTTTTAAAATACGATTTCTCCCGACCCGCGCTTCCGCTGCGCCCCATCGCCTAAAACCCCAATAATTTCATATCATGTGTCGAGGTTCAGACATGCTCTAATACCATTTTTGTTGGGGTTTCGGGCGGTAATTCAGGTAAACGCAGCGAATCGCGGAAAATCAAAATTTTCCGATTTCAATTATTTTTCTTGGGTAATTACTCAATACTCAAAAAATGAAATTTTTACCCAAAAATCAGATTTTTTATAAATTACCGTTTTGCCCCAAAACTTTGAGTTTTCATCATTTTAGTCCAAAATTGTCAAATACAATTATAATTGATTCCAAATCAATTCCAAAATGATTTATTCATGTCTAAAACATGAAAATTCAGTTTGCAATACAAAAAAACAGATTTTTCCCTAATTACCGAATGTTCCCTCAATTTTCAAGAATTTATAATTTGGACCTTTATGTTCAAAACATGCCAAGATCAAATCCAAAAATTCTAAAATTTAATATACATCAAATATATATATAAACCCATCACATATATGAAAAGCCCCAAATTTGGTGAAGGTTGGAAACCCTAATTTAATATTTTCACAAATTAATCAATTAACACCAAATTAATCCAATTCAAAGCTTTAATTCAATTCTTACAACATCAATTGAGCCTCACCAACATGAAATACCTCAAGAACAATTCTAGGTCTAACATGAGTAGCTAATAGACTCTAGAATGGCAACTTACCATCAAAATGGCAAAAGAAAGCTTAATAAACCATTTTCAAGTATTCTAAAATAATATACATGCTTTCATCTTCATTCAAGCACCCAATCATCAAAACACAACCATAAGAAAGTAGAGGAAAAACTAAGCTAATCATATTGAAGCTTATGATCATAGAAATAATTTTCAATAAAGAAAAAATGTGAAATTCCTTACCAAATTTTCAAAAATAGTAAGCTTTTCTTCTTTTTCTTCTTTTCTCCTCTTTCTCTCTTTTGTATTTGATATTAGGGTTGATAGAATTGTGAAACAAAAACCAAAAATGACTTATATATTTTCCCATAAATTACCGATTTTGCTAGGAAAATAATAGCCACATTTTTTTAATTTTTGTTTTAATTAATTAGAAATTGATTTAATTTATTTATGGTATCAAATTATTAAATAAGTCAATACTTATCACAAATAAGCCAATTAAATCATTCCAAACTAACCATACGTATAATCCTTCCGTCATAGGTATCCGGATTATCCCAGAGATATAGATATAAATGTCAAATCTCTTTAGGTATAATCTTGTCGATGATTCTATTAGAAATCTCTTAAATAACACTTAGAACTGATTTCTACAGTGTACCACAGGCCCATGGATTTAACAGTTTGCTAATTCCAAAGTGGATACCTATGCTCTGTACACAGAACTGACGGATCATATCTTGATACCTACAGAATATCATGAGGATCAGTCCACACCCAACGAACATGCGGAGGTCTGATCTAAATAGATCGGTGACGTGACTGCCATCAAAGTGTGGATGATACCTCATATATCCACAGTGGTACCTCAAGTCGGAGGATCATTATGCTCACTCAACTCGAGAAGATTCTTATTGACGTTGGTGTACCATATATTGAGAATCTTCGACGAGTCGTTAAGTGTTTATCAGATATAAACACCTACATGTCTATACGAGTCTCCCGAGACTCATGGTTCATTGAGAAACCATTAGAATCCAATATTCCAATATACGACACGTACCGGTCTCAAAGGGTTTACTTATTGATCAAGTAGTTGTAAACCTTGACCAGGAATAGTTAAAGAATGATACTGTTATGATACCGCTCAATGTCAGTTGCGACGCTTTTGCAACTTTATCATAACCAATCACTTTATGGTCATTTATGTCTTTACCATATAATAAAAGAATTTATATTACAGAAACTGTCTATTTTATTCATTAATAAAATATATACAAAAGTATTTACAGGGAAATACATAAGAAATTGGCGCTCAGAGCACCAACCCTAACAATGTTATGTAATCAACCTGACATCAGTTTCGGCGTCAGTGTGACCAGCCGATATCAATCTGATCTAAATAATGATTATTGGACAGCCGTGAAACATATCCTAAAATATCTTAAGGGTACTAGGGATAAGTTTCTGATATATGAAGAATATGAGCTACAAGTTAAGGGTTATACATACTCCGACTTCCAAGGAGATCTATATGATAGAAAATCTACATCAGGATACATATTTACCCTTAACGGTGGTACGGTTAGTTGGCAGTGTTCAAAGCAAGGCTCAATAGCAGATTTCAACACTGAGGCGAAATTTCTAGCGGCTTCAGAAGCTGTCAAAGAAGCTGTTTGGATTAGAAATTTTATCACAGAACTTGGCGTTATGCCTAGTATTACGGATTCGATCCCATTGTATTGTGAAAACAACGGAGCCATTATGCAGGCTAAGGAGCCGAGAGCGCATTCCAAGTCTAAACACATGGAAAGGAAATATCGCGTAATTAGAGAGATAATTGAACGAAAAGACATAGTGGTCTTGAAGGTTCAAGGACTAGACAACATAGTAGACCCGCTTACAAATGCCTTACCTCCTAAGTTACTCAATAAACATGTGGAAGAGATGGGACTACAATACCATCTAGATTGGCACTAAGCAAATGGGAGTTTGTTGGAGTTGGTGCTTAGAGTGCCAATCCGAAATGCACATTTTATTATTTATTAAAAAAATAACTACATTTTCATTTCACACCTTATTAATGGTATTGTCCTTATGTGTATTAGATTGATATATAGATATGCTAAGAATGACATCGACCTTAGAATAATCTTGTAGTAATACTGGACACTAGGTGGTCCGACATTGGGATAAATATTACTATTATAAACTATTCTTAAAGTAAATATTCCTAGTCGTTGGTTTTGGAATACGGTCGAATGCCTATAACCTACAAGACTAGCACATGTCGTATATTGGAATTGGAGGTCCAATGGTTTAACCTGATGTACCATGAGTTTTGGAAACTCGTATAGATGTGTGGGTATTGGTTGGACTGAAAACCGAATGACTCACAGATGATTCCTAATAGTTAAAAGTACACACCACTGTCAATAGGAATCTCCTCGAGTCGAGTAGCATATGTATGTTGGTGTTTGCTAAGGTCCCAAGATCATTAAACAAGCATGAAACAAGTGCAAATACAAATCAATGAAGTTGCGGAATACTCACATCGATCGGTTGAGCGACGCGCGAGGCAACAAAATCTGATTTTCTACTCCATGGACTGCTCGGCAGTGACTGTCATAGCTCACTATTTTTAAGTCCATTGATGCTCCTTGAACAAGCTCCAAGCTTCGTCAGACGATTCCCGGCTCATGGGTGGACTTCCCTATCACATTCGCATGTCTCTCGGAGTGCTAGCTCTTGTGATTTTTGCCACAAAAATCACCACTCTTGCTTCCCTAGCTCACGGTTTCTTGATAGAAACCAGTGAAGAATTTGCCCATGTTGGGCGAGAGAGAGAGGAGAAAAAATGGCTCCAAGTTCGTGAGCCTAGGAGAGAGAATGAGAGTTGTGTGTGGTAATATGTTAAGTGTATCTAATACACTTCCTTTCGATTTCAAAAATAAAAATAAAACATATATAAATGATAAAATAACAATAAATGTCACTCAAGCTTTCAAAAGCTTCCCAACAACTCCCATCAATCCATAAATCAATCAAATCAAGTGACAAGTTGTCACATCACTCAAAATGACTATTGATTTGACGCTTGATGTGACTAGCGATTTGACGCTTGATTTGACTTGCGTGCCGCACTCGAATTCGAAATGCGAATGCGCTTGCAAACAATCTCGGGCTCGGGTTCGCTAATTCCAAATTAACGAATTTTCCGTTGCGTCGTAATTAAATAATTATGCCTAGCGAAATCACTATTCATGTCGATAACGAATTAATTCTAAATTAATTCATTCGCCCGAATTAAAATCTAATTTTAATTCCGCGTCGAAATCCAATTTCGTTTAATATATCGAATATATTAATTTAATCGATTAATTCAAAATTAATCATTATCTCTATTTAATTGATATTTTATCCCAGATAAAATATCTCCGCAATTAATCCCAGATTAATTTTCTCTCTCATCTAATTAATCCCAGATTAATTAAAATTGCGAGTCATACGTCATCGGTGAATCTTCGGGAAGCGACCCATGAGATCCTCAGATATGTTGGCAGTAAATTCGGTCGTCGAACTATCCGAACACGTAAGTACCTCGTACTACGTGACCATCATCTCCACTATGACTGGAGTGATACTTCTGTCTTGACATCACACCCAACACTCTATGATTCTCAATATACCCAGCATAGGCGTACACAAAACCTGTTAAAGCCCTGGACGAACGCAACCAAAGTATATTGATTGTCGCAAGTATTAGCGGTGCAAGTCTCAGGTTAAGACCAAATACACCTACCCTGATGTCGGACTTCCATAGACACATAGTCATACTACCAATGGAATTCTGAGGGGGTCTATCCAGAGCGAAGCTGTTTCCCGTACCATTGGTAAAACACAACCTCCTATTACACTTGCATGAGTATCATATACCCAAATATATGAGAACTATGCCGTTGTGTCCTCACAACGCGCACAAGTGTAATACTAGTCTTTTACGTATTTATCGATGTCCAATCTCGATAATACTCTAACTATGGATATTTAATGATTTATCATTCGTGGACTGATACTGTCTCATGTCATTCTTAATCCAGGAACAAATCATAGGGACCTCCTATCATTTATACATCTAGGTGATCTAATCACAAATTATAAGAGTGCAACCTCCTATCAAATAGTGACGCTATGGGTCATATTTGTCCAACAATCTCCCACTTGGCTTATAGCCAGTCACTCGAGTGTCTAACACTCGAACTATGTACGGTTCGCTCAAATTGCTGAGAAAAGGCTTTCGTCAGCGGATTTTCATGATTATCATCTTATGCGATTTATTCGATCATCACATCGCCACGATGTATGATCTGAACGAATCAGATGAATATCGAAGTATATATCTGGATCGTTGATGAGACCATTAATTCTTTAGCCTGTGCTGACGCCTAGCTCAGCTGCTAACAGAATTATATCTAATCTAATTAGATTTATTAACGAACCAGAAGGCTTCTATTGCTGCCTCAGCTGCAGTAATAATCCGCATTTGTTATTTATTCGGTAACAGTATCTTGCTTGGAAGATTTCCAGCTCACTGAACCGTTATTCAAACTGTATAGTACCATTTGCGACTTTTAGTCGTCTTTATCGATTATGAAACTTGAAACAGTGATCCCAGTCACTTCAAGTTCTCCATCTCCATAGTTCTCTAAGATACTAAGTATGTTCTTACTTTCAATCCAGTGACTATCACTTAGATTGGCCTGATTGTGACTTCATATGCTCAAAGCGTATGAGAAACCAGGTCACGTACATTTTTCAATGTACGATTTCTCAGAGAGTTTCAACAATTTTCAGATCTATCCCAGTAGATCTTTATTCCTAGAATAAAAGTTGTTTCTCCCAAGAATTCTACGGAGAATTTTCTCGAAAGCCAAGCTTTCACCGTTTGTTATTATGGGAATATCATTTCCAAGAAATGACATATTATCATTATTATATAGGACAACCACTGTCAGTGCGCTCCCACTAACCCTCTTATATACACAAGAATCATTTTCGTTTTGAATTAAATCATAAACAATTATGATTACATCAAAACGATAATTCCAAGAACCTATGCTTGCTTCAATCCAAACATGGATCGAATAACCCGCAAACCTTGTTTGCTAGTTTTGGTACGAAAAATCGACAGGATGTTGTAAACATCCTCCGAAAGGTTTCCGTTTAAGAAAAGCGATTTTCCCGTAAAGCTGACATATTTCACACATGAAACATGCAGCTTTAGCAAGCATTATCCAAATGGATTTACCGTGGCAACAAGTGAAAGGTTGAATCGTAATCAACACAATGTTGATAACGATACCTTTCCGCTAAAAGCCTAGCTTTATACGTTGGTATGTTGCCTTCAATGTATGTCTTCCTTGAAGACTTATACAATACCAATAGGCACAATGTCTTGCAGTACATCAACTAGTATCAAAACATAGTTGATATACATGGAATCCATTTCGGATTCATGACACTTTGTCATAATAGGGATTTGATACCTTGTATCACTTCCTCATACGTAGTCAGTTGGTATACCTCAATAAGATAGACATCTTTATGAGGTGAGATCAGAAACCCATACCCCAGGTTATTTTCTGACTCTCTCCGACATACGCGGTTCTTGTGTATTCAAAGATTACTGGTAATAGTTTCATCTTTGATGAACTATTTGTGTTCCATTAGGAATCGGTGCCTTGAATAGTATTACTCCGATTTTCATCGAATTTTACTATCCTCCCACTTACCACTGCATATAGGTATTCCTCTTAGGAAAACCGCATGGTGAGAAACAATTACATTGTTCTCAAGTGAGTTGTATAAGTACAATACTTATGGTATCCCTAGGATAACCTACATTTGGCACTTATCCAATTTGGGTTCTAGTTTGGTATCATCCAAACATATGCCTAGCATTCCTAAATTATCAGGAATGAGAAACCCAGTTTCTTTCCTGTTGATATCTAATATGAATTTTGTCAAACAGATTTTTATGGAACCTTATTCTAAATAAGTTCTGCACTGTTTATGTGTATCCGTTGAAGGAAATGGTAGCTCAGAGTGACTAATGATTAACCTTATCATGTCCAACAAAATTTGGTTACTCTAGTTCGGACACACCGTCAAATTGACGTGTTCCGGGAGGAGTCCTCATTTGAAAGAATACTTTACTCTTTCAAGTATATTAGAAACTTATTGCTTAAGTATTTTCCATTACGGTCTAACCGTGACGGTTTAATACTTTAGCCGATCTGTTTGTCTATTTCGTGTCGAAAACTTTAAAAGTTTCCGATTTGTGTTCTTCAAAAGAAACACATAACCATAACGCGATGCCACATCCGTAACGGTCACAAAATATTCATATCCACATCTAGCCTACCTAGACATGGGCCCACTTGTTTCACTATGAACTAGGGCTAACAGATCTGTGGCATTTGCACTTTTACCAAGTAAATAGTGTTTTAGGCACTTTGCCCAATAAACTAGATTCGTAGACTTTATTTGAATGGAATCAAATCAGTCCTAGTACCCACTCTTCGAAAGTGTGGATATACGAGTCTTGTTTAATTGTGTCCCAGACAACAATGCCATAATTAGTTTCATCTGATCAAATCAGTTTGAGCTATTTGTTTGTCATGTTATATGTTTGAGATATATTTATATTCAAAATATAAATTCTGTTATTCACATCTAATGTGTTTATCTCAATATCATCTTTATATAATAAAACACTTTAGTGTTCTAGAATATAAAGGTTCACCCGCAGCGGGTTAAACACTGATATAGAGATAATGTATCTAGTCAAACTAGTTACATTATAACAGTTTCCTGATTTAAGTACACACCAGAAGGTTGTTCCTAAGCTTAGGTATCTACGGTTAAAACAACGACTTTCGTCCCGTTTCCGATTCGCAGATAAATCTCTATTGAAGTCAGTATACTGTTCAAAACAGATTCTGAACATCAATACATATATTTTATGTACCATACTGAGTATTTAAAATCTAATTTCAATACTAGTAGTGAAAATAATCTTGAAAAACATATTAGAAGTCGGAGCCTTGCTCATTCTTCAATTCCTTCATATCTGCTTTGTCCAAACGGCAGTCACGCTTCCGCGATCCCGTTTGCCACAATTTAGGCAAACATTTTGAGATATGTCATTTATCTTCCTAGAAGATTATAATGATTTTGCCTTTGCCCTTTTCACATTCCAGAAGCCTTTGGCCAAGCCTTGGCCTTCTAGAATATCGAAGTAAGGTGCGTCTTGCGCTACTTGCCTAATTGCAAACTTTGACTTTATCTCCTTGAGAATAGTCATTAACTCTCCAAGAGTTATTTATTGCAATTTAGTACTTCTAAGATCTAAGAATAGATCTTTGAAGATCCTTCAATTTCATTATCATACTTTAAGGATCTAATCCTTAATTCTGATTCAGAAATTAAGGAGTCTACTGCGACAAGCTAAATGGATTAAGCAATAAAGTTATCATTACATAAATCTTCCAAAGATTATGCTATACTATTTGCTTAACTCCGGGCTTAGGTCTAATATGTTATTTTATCAAATAAAGTAACTTATTATTTTCCAGGACCATCCTGAAACTTATTCCCAATTTGAAAATTAAACCATTTAAACACATTGTCCCTAGGATTATGTTTTAAATGTTAATCTTTCAATTTTAATCTTGATTTTAATAGTCCAACTATTTAATCAACGATTTTGGCACTATTTATTATAATGATTACAATAGTCCAACTATTTAATCAACTATAATTAATTAAATCAAATATATTGATTACTATAATCCAATTATATAACCAAATATAAATGAATTATTTGAATATAGTCCAACTATTTATTAAAACAACAATTTAAATATTAGCCCAACTAACATTTAATTTATTTGACGAATGATATTTGTGATTGAGCGCGTATGACAAGTAATTAAACGAATATTGCAATTCAATTCTTGTCTCCCACTATTTTTCGGCGAGCCTCTAACCCTCTGTCGAGTACTCGGGAAATCGTGTTTCCTAGCGGGCTAGGATCCCGTTAAATATCACACAATCTTGACTTTGGCCAACAAATTATATGATAATTAACTAGGTAGATCTCTAAGATCAATTGGATCTAATCCAATTCCTAGATCCAGTAGGGAGACATCCAAGTTCGAAACATATATCTTATATATGCCAATACATCCAATGTATTGCCTAACCTTTTCCTCTGAATCAACTAAGCCTTGGCTTTGGCACAACAAACTTAGTGATCCCAGTCAAGCGCGACCCATTGACCATGGAAAGCTTCGTAATCAATGTCGATGGACAAGAAGTGGTCTTGACTTTGGCCAACAAAACCACAACTTGGACAAGACACCAATATGGAACAAAGCCTTCGTGATTCAAACACATCCTCGACGGACAAAGGCCTTGACTTTGGCCAACAAGCCAATGCCAGTCTCGGATCTTGAGTGAGAATCACTCAATGGAAGGAAAGACGCTTAATATTTTGCGAGGGTTTTTCGAGTGAAAATTGGCAACCAATTTATTATCTTTGTTAAGGTCTTATCATCATACACCCTTAAACATGCATTCTAAACACATAATAAAGCGCGTATAAATAAAGTAATAATGTTATGCGGATGGATACTTTACACATTGATCCTAGATCAAATCTCTCCCTTTCTCTCTCCCCCGCTAGCACAAATATTTCTTCTACCCGTTACACTACACTTCTAAATAAACCTCATTTACATTGAGGGGAATAGGTGAGAAGAGAATATAAAGAATAAGGAGGTAATAAGGCTGGACACGCAGGTCCAATTAATAAATCAAATTTATTACAATAATTTCTAAAATTATCCCACCCATCTAATATCCATCCGATATACATTATTCATGCATCGCAACCATGTATTCACACAAGCATGTTATCAATCAATCTAATCAAATTAATTAATCTGATAATTAGTGACCATCCAATATTCAAACAACGATTTGATTTTGCGCGAGTCAAACTCGTTTTGCGAATAAGTACTCAAAGTACGAATTCTTGAATTAAATTAAACTACAACATTAAATCCAATTTAATATGTATTTAATTCTAATTCACTATTTAATTCCAAATTAAACATTACACTTTAATAATAAACCTTTTACGACTTAAATTCCAAATTTAATCGTTACGGGTCTCAAAGCCCGATTAACGTCCAACGTCAATTTAATTAAAGTCCAATGGGCTTTTGATTAATTTCTTAAGGCGTGGACTTTTGGTCAACTCGGGTCGAACCCAATAACCAAAGTCCAATCCGGGAGTGACCCCATAAGCCTAGAAATCAATTTAGGCCCATTAGGCCCAATTAAACTTTAAAGGTTCATTAGTCGCATTTGGGCTTTATGGAAGCGATTTTGGGCCCAATTGGATCCAATCCATTTGGCCTAAACCTAACTTGGTACAACCAAGCCCAATAAGCCCAATAACAACTTAACAAGCCAAAATCCAATTTTAAGGCCCAATATAATTAAATTACCAAATTCCAAATTCCCAATTTAATTACACTAAGTGTATTACATAATTAATCATCCAAATTAATATTTGTAAAACATTAATTTACACAATCAATCATGCTCAATTACAACAAAACATGTCCAACATATTTCATCAAAAATCAAACCCAAACATGCTTTATATATGTCTCGGCCAAGGGAAAATTTATATCCAATTTCAAATCCAATCCAATTGAATCAAATTAAACATTAAATCAACATCCCCAACATGATTCTAACTCATCCAATGAATCAAAAAATCAAAATCCAAGACATTAAAATAGGGCATCATTCTCGGCCAAGCTAAGATTTTGGGGAAAAAATGATCCAATCACAATTTCATGAAATTGATCCAATCAAACTTCAATTCAACATGATTTAAGCATATTCAAACATCCAATATAATTAAATCATGCTCAAAATCAATTTACCCAAATTTTAAGCCCTAATCATTTTCATGCTCAACCTTGCTCTGATACCATTGTTGGTGTTTGCTAAGGTCCCAAGATCATTAAACAAGCATGAAACAAGTGCGAATACAAATCAACAAAGTTGCGGAATACTCACATCGATAGGTTGAGCGAAGCGCGAGGCAACAAAATCTGATTTTCTGCTCCATGGACTGCTCGGCAGTGACTGTCACAGCTCACTGTTTTTACGTCAATTGATGCTCCTTGAACAAGCTCCAAGCTTCGTCAGACGATTCCCGGCTCATGGGTGGAATTCCCTATCACCTTCGCATGTCTCTCGGAGTGCTAGCTCTTGTGATTTTTGCCACAGAAATCACCACTCTTGCTTCCCTAGCTCACGGTTTCTTGACATAAACTAGTGAAGAATTTGCCTATGTTAGGCGAGAGAGAGAGGAGAAGAAATGGCTCCAAATTCGTGAGCCTAGGAGAGAGAATGAGAGTTGTGTGTGGTAATATGTTAAGTGTATCTAATACACTTCCTTTTGATTTCAAAAATAAAAAATAAAACATATACAAATGATAAAATAACAATAAATGTCACTCAAGATTTCAAAAGCTTTCCAACAACTCCCATCAATCCAACAATCAATCAAATCAAGTGACAAGTTGTCACATCACTCAAAGTGACTAATGATTTGACGCTTGATGTGACTAGCGATTTGACGCTTGATTTGACTTACGTTCCGCACTCGAATTCGAAATGCGAATGCGCTCGCAAACAATCTCGGGCTCGGGTTCGCTAATTACAAATTAACGAATTTTCCGTTGCGTCGTAATTAAATGATTACGCCTAGCGAAATCACTATTCACGTCGCTAACGAATTAATTCTAAATTAATTCGTTCGCCTAAATTAAAATCTAATTTTAATTCCGCGTCGAAATCCAATTTTGTTTAATATATCGAATATATTAATTTAATCGATTAATTCCAAATTAATCATTATCTCTCTTTAATTGATATTTTATCCCAGATAAAATATCTCCGCAATTAATCCCATATTAATTTTCTCTCTTATCTAATTAATCCCAGATTAATTAAAAGTGCGAGTCATACGTCATTAGTGAATCTTCAGGAAGCGACCCATGAGATCCCCGGATATGTTGGCAGTAAATTCGGTCGTCGAACTATCCGAACACGTAAGTACCTCGTACTATGTTTATACCGATTTACAAGACAATGTTGGCTTCTAGCAAAGCGCCATGCCTACCCAATTCTCCAGAAATATCCTTACAGGAATAAAGGATCTATATCAGGCGTAGTATACGTAGTATTGTGTATGTCGATCCAGTATCGGATGATCACGTGCTAGGCCTGGGGCTGGAATTGTGTCTGTCCCGTACGAAGCACATGTCGGATGTCTGGTAACTAGTCTCTTTAATCGGATAAACATGACCTTGTCATTTTATCCCGATGACTGCAGTACTAAAGAGTACTAGTACCGTATCATACGTGACCATCATCTCCACTATGACTGGAGTGATACTTTTGTCTTGACATTACACCCAACACTCTACGATTCTCAATATACCCAGCATAGGCGTACACAAAACCTGTTAAAGCCCTGGAGGAACGCAACCAAAGTATATTGATTGTCGCAAGTATTAGCGGTACAAGTCTCAGGTTAAGACCAAATACACCTACCCTGATGTCGGACTTCCATAGACACATAGTCATACTACCAATGGAATTCTGAGGGGGTCTATCCAGAGCGAAGCTGTTTCCCGTACCATTGGTAAAACACAACCTCCTATTACACTTGCATGAGTATCATATACCCAAATATATGAGAACTATGTCGTTGTGCCCTCACAACGCGCACAAGTGTAATACTAGTCTTTTACGTATTTATCGATGTCCAATCTCGATAATACTCTGACTATGAATATTTAATGATTTATCCTTCGTGGACTGATACTGTCTCATATCATTCTCAATCCAGGAACAAATCATAGGGACCTCCTATCATTTATACATCTAGGTGATCTAATCACAAATGATAAGAGTGCAATCTCCTTTGTCACATAGTTAATTTGTACAACAACACCATGATCTGTACAAATAGTGAAGCTATGGGTCATAATTGTCCAACAATGTAATCTCTTGACTTAGGATAACATTGATTTTGTGTGAGATCCTCCACACTTTGATGCCATATATGTCAGAAATCGTTAATGGTATGGCCTCTAGATGTTCGTTGAGTGTGAACCGATGCACTCAGTAATCAAGTGCGAAGCATGATAGGATCCGTCGGCCCGTATGTGTACCATAACGGGTTTAGGTATCCATGTGAGTAAAGTCACGATTCTTAAAGTTTTGGCCAAAGTCGATCACCTAGGGTGGATCGCATCAGTTATGAAGAATCGTGGACATGTCGACATGAGATGTGCGCCTTAGAAACTTGACGGTGTATTCTATATTTCCTAAGCATAACTCGGATAGCCTATGATGGAGGGATTATTAAATATATGTGATGACCTCGACTTGTATAGTTCAGAAAGGTCATTCATGTTCTTCGCGAATTCGGAGGTGGCCGAATTTCGTACATATTAGCTAGGCTTATATGACGATCGTGTCTGAATTTAGAGAGTCCCAATATGAAGTGTAATCATTGAGCACTTAGGTAGCCAATTAATTTTGATGAAATATAATATTCGATATTATAATTATCAACTAAGATAATCAAATATTATTGGATAACATTGATTATTTACTTTGACCTAATTGGATTAATTGGATTAATTCAATAATTACACAAGGTCTTAATTGTAAAATCATAATTATCTCTACCATTTGAGGATATTATGACAATTGTAAGTATGTAATAATATGTGGTTTTGGCTTGATTTAATTAGATTAAATCAAAGTGGAAAACATTTAACTAATCCATTTCCTAATCCTTGGCTTGATTTAATCCAATTAAATCAAAGTGGGAGACAATGGAGATTAGTCACACCTAATTATACATATTTGGACAAATTAGATTAAGCCCACCTAAAAGTTGATTACAACTTTTATTAATTAAAAATTATCTAAGTTTTGATATAAATAGCAAGCTTTAAGCATGTTTTAATTACAGTATAAGCAAAGCAAAAGCTTCTGAATGGTAAGTACAAGCAAATTCTTAGAGAAATTAGCCTAAGTTAGTGATGTATTTAGAGAAGCTTGTGAGGTCTCTACAATATTTCAACTAGGAGAAATCAAGATTGGATCTTGGATTGGGGCTTGCTAACATTGGAATCAGGATTGGATCTTGGAGTGAAGTTTACAAACCTTGGAGGTTCTCCTATCATTTCAACACGAGAAGAGGATTAGATCTTTGCATCAAACTTGCTAGGTAAGTTTGAACTTCTCTTAAGTTATGTTCTTTTATGTATTGGATAGATGATTACATAACTTAATATTGAAATAAGGCTAATAAATTGTGTTGGGATGCTTTGGAAGTATAAACACAATATGTTTGGTAATTGGGTCAAAATATTTATGTTAGACATAGACATAAAATTAGAGTTTAGAACTCTAGATTAAAGCTTAGAGCTATGACTACAATTCTAGAATCACTTGACCACATTTGGGTGACCTAGAATTTTTCATGAATCATTTCATTGCGGGATTCTATTTTGGGTGAAATTTTGATTCAAAGAAATGCATATATATATTTAGAATTTATATATGTTTCTTGTATAACATGTGTTGTGGTTGGTTTTGAAATTAAAATTATTTGGCGTGATTGTAAAAGTGTTTTAGGTTTTAAAATTAAAAAAAATTAAAAAATTATGTGTGCGCTTTTGCTCTCAGCCATATTGGCCGAAAGCTAGGCGCTGCAGCGCCTGCATGATGCTGGGGCAGCATGCTGCGCAAGAAGCATGCTGCTTACGCGGCATGCCTATGCTCGAGTAGTTGCATCCATTGTCCAATTTTTATCCCGATTAAATTTTTTCGGATCTAGATTTATTTCTATTTTTTTTTCCTAAACTCTTGAAAAATAAAATATTATATTTTATTAAATTTTTAAAAATACACCCATGCATGATATCCACGGTTAGACCCACTTCCGCTGCGCTGGGCACCGATTCGACTCTAGGGGTTCCACATCTGCCCCAACAACTGTGGCACGTGGATCAAATCCTGGTACTACTACTGCTGTGCTGGTGAACTACCTAAGATGTTTGGGAAAATGGGGAGTGAGCTTAAAGAGCTTAGTAAGTAAAACACTCATACTCTTAACATGACCTCACCAACAAAATAGGAATATATATATATATATATATATATATATATATATATATATATATATATATATATATATGTATATAATATAATATATGAAAATAACATATATTATAATATCATCTCAAGTAACCATTCTCACAACAATACAAACATCTATCAAACATGGTTGTTAATTCGGGCCCGGTATAATAGTGGATTGAAAACAATGGGAGGTACCTCACAACTCCCAAGGTTTTCCACCATATCATTCAACTCATCTGTAAGTGGGAACTGAAACACAATCCACAACTTATTATGCATAACAATGCATAAACTCTCATGTGCTCACTCATCACATCACATCTCATATCATATCATATCATATCATATCATATCATCTCATATCATCTCATCTCATCTCATCTCATCTCATCTCATCTACAAACACTATTATACAAAACCCGGCAGCATAACATAACAACACACATCATCCAATAAAACTACATTTCACATCCAATCCATCAATCTCATCTCAACAATCATGAATTCATATTTCTGATGCTTTCAATAACTCAATATAATATCTCAAAATATATATATATAGTTATAATTATATCAATATATAAATAGACTTTCACTGCAAATATCAAACAACAAACAATTATGTTAAGGGAATCATTGTGTATTGTACTTACCTCAATCCACGCAAAAGTCCTTAATAAGTCTATATCCTCACTAAGAATCTGAAAAATATAAAATTACGATCAGGTCCCTCAACTTTTCCAAAATTATGATTTTATCCATAATTTTCTAAATTTCCTTTTAAGCCTCAAAACTTTTCTACTATGTTCATATAGTCCTAAAACTCTCAAATATACTTATTAACTCTAGAACACAGAATTTACATAATCACCCTCTTAATCATATAAGTAAATAATTAAGTCTAAAACTTTCAAATTCTTACATTTACACCCCCAAAACGATAATAATCATGTACCAAGCTCCAACGACCACCAAATCTCACAACAAAGGAGCCGCTGGTCAATAAACCTCTCAAGGATCTCGGTGATGGTGGTGGTGAGGACTGAAGTACGGTGGTTATCGATTATTGGTAAAATAACAATAACTAACGTTTTTTGCTCGTTTCTCAACAACTGAAGGTCCAATTTGGGCAAACGAAATGTCCAATTTGCGTATCTCAATGAAGGGAAGATTCTGGTCTGGGAGGTGTCGTACACGCACGGCGGCACGTAGGGTGTGTCGAGTGGGTGGGAATCTTGGCGATGGTCCGGCGGCGTTGAATTCATCTTGTCGAGAGGATTCTCCACATGTGGTTACTCGCCAGAAACGGAGATCAGACGACGTCAAAAAACTCTTTTTCATTATTTACCCATGCACTTTCTCTCTCTTCTGGACATTCCTCTTTCAAATGGTCTCATTTTCTCTCTCTAAAACTCCATGAAATTGCTCTCAAAACTCTCTGGAATATCTTCAACACACTCATCACCCTCTTCTCTAAACTCACAACTCAAACATTTCTTGCATGTCCATGAGAAACACTCACTCATAGCTATTTCATGCAAAGCTTACAACTCTTTCTATCTTCAATGGTTGGTGAGTAAAATACGATGTTTAGATGTTTATTGTGTGTTGGATAAATACCATAATAAGTTCCAAGTCAAAAATTTATGAAAACGGTAAAATTACACGAGAAACACACTTACCGTGTGAGGGCTATCCAAGCAGTGATATGTTCGCTGTTTGGATAGTCGAGGGGCTGACCGATTACTGCCCAAGTGGCCAGGTCAACCCGGTTCGGTAGTTGATTGACTGGTTTGACTAGTTACATATTTTTCGTAGTATTTATCCGGAAAAGTTTTCGTAAATATTTTGACAGGTTTTGCGATTTGTTTATGTTGTTAAGTCGTTAACAAACAATATGTTTTGGTGAAATACGATCTAATTAGAGGTATTGAATATCTGCCAATTCATTCGAAAAATTTTAAAATGTTTAAAAACTATTTTTTCCTAAAACTGCTCTTCCGTCTTCAGAACGCCAACAAAATATACTTTTTTAATTGAGTATTATTTTCTGCTATATCTTCTTGACCATCCATCAAATAGACTGATGGTGGACGAGAATGATTGCTAAGATACTCTGCAAAATCTTTTGAATAATTATATATAGTTTGGAAAAGCTTGCCATTCTTTTATTGAACGGTTACCACTTCATGGCAAATGATTTTTATATCATTTTGGTACTGTTCTTGGAATACGAAGATATCACTCCTTAAACCTTTTTACTCAGCATCAATATCTCTTGCAATGCTGATAATAATATTTAGCTTTTCAATTCATTTATACTCCATATAGATACTTGCTCAAATAATCAGCAAGGAAATTGTCAGATCCTTTTATATGATTAATTTTAAAGTTATAGAAACTTAAAATGACTTTTCATCTTTGTAACCTTCTAAACTAAGGTTCTTGAGGCAGCTTGTTAAAAATTAAACTTTTTACCTGAGTGTTATCAGCCTCAACAATAAACTCATGAGGTAAGAGAAATAAGGTAAATTTGTGAATACCTCTGGCAATTGCTAATAACTCATTTTCATTCGTGGAGTAATTAACTTCTGCTTGATTAAATGTTCCACTTGTATATCGGCAAACTTCACCGATGTAACACCCCGAAAATTATGATATTATGGGTGGCATGATACATGATATAAATCATGCTCAAGCATAAGTGTGCTCGTGAATTACTTTTTGGACGTTCGATAAATTCCTTGCGGTTTCGATATAGAATTTATTCTAAGATTCAATACGGACAGCTCTTAGTATTTGAGTTGTAAATTTTTCATACGATCTTCGGTTTTATGAATTTTATATTGTTGGAAATATAAGACTGAGACCTACAACTTTCGCGTTGGATATTTTTCCAAATTTGGATCATAAGTAGGTCAAAACGTCAATTCCATGGCCGCTACAGTGAAATTCGAGAATGAACTAGATTTTGGTGATGTGGCAGAACCTTAGCCACTTATTTTCTTATAAAAATCAGTCATTTGCCCATAAATATGACACTGTTTATTCATCTCTTTCAAAAGTCAAACATGTGATTAAGCATTCAAGGGGCTCTATCATTTTTCTCTCATTCTCGTGCCATTTTGAAGTAGCAAGTGGTGATTTCAAGCATATCTCATGCAAGTAAGCTTCTTTTCCTTCTTTCTTCTTCTCACTTACGAAATGAGCATCCATTCTTCACTTGCATTCTCACACTTCGGAACCTTACGAATTTGGGGATTTGTTGTTTGAGAAGATTGGACAAAGTTTAAGCCTCAATTCATGTTTATGAAGTTATTTAGAGTAATTTGTGCCTAAGTTTTAATTGAAATAAATGTCAAGGTGTAAAATGGGCATGGGGGCCGAATTCTTAGCATGTTGGGGGGGAATTGTTTTTGAAGTTTTGATGTTGTGATGATATTTGATAATGGACTGTTTTGAGTGTAATAAGAAGTACTTGTTTGAAGGTTATAGTGTGGGAGTGTTGGAATTATTTTGGGCAGTGACAATGGAGAACTGGTATTTGCCTTGAAATCGGGCTAGTGTCGCGACGTCGAACATGTGAATATTGTCTACCTCGGGTTGGTGCGTGTGGGAGTCACGCCGAGCATTTGAATTCTCCCTGCCTTGAGAGGATCGTATGTAAGAATCGAGTCGGTGGTGTGGAGACTCGGGTCGGTCGAGTGGAGGACTCGGGTCGGTCGTGAGAAGGACTCGGGTTAGTCGTGTGGAAGACTCGGGTCAGTGCATGTGGAAGCCATACTGAACATGAAAATACCATCTACTCGGGGTCGGTTGTGTATGTGCCTCGGGTCGTTTAATGAAGATGTCTCTACCTCGGGTCTGATTATGTGAGCGTCACGATGCTCAACACCCAATGTCACGACGCATATCAAGTAGAAGCTCTCTGTTTCAGTTTGATCGTATAAGCGTCACGACGCGCAAGACCTGGAGTCGCGACGGGCAGCAAGACCAGTTTTATCCCATTTCAGTTTCGTCATATGATATTAAAGTTAGTTAATAAGTTAGCTATCCAGACATTTATGAAATATGCATAAGCATCCACTACATCCATAACTTTGATTAACTTCTAGTTTAAATATGCTAACCATACTCGAATACAAGATGATCTAGCTTTCCGTAGAAACCTCTTCAAACGCATTTAGGATCACTGGCAATAGTCATCAACTAGAAAGTGGACATTTTTTCTCAAATTGATTTATACTTATTTGTTTTTGATTTAAGACTTACTTTTCAGCATATAGGGCATTAGCCAAGATTATTTTCATTTGTTTTATAAATAAGAATGTTTTGAGAAATGTTTTAGATTATGATGATTTTTAAAACATGATTTCTATGATTTTTGGAGGCATATGGGAAAAACCCACATCAGTTGTAACTTGGTACATATATTTAAATTGATGGATTCAGAATATGTACAGTTGTAGAGCAGGACTAAGGGAACAGCGAGACGTAAGGCCCCTAGATCCTAGATTTCATTGTTAGAATGACAGCATGACATAACGCCCCTAGACCCTAGATTCAGAGTCAATATGATAGCATTGATCCGCACTTCTGAATCTAGTTCAGTGGCTTGGGGAACGGCGAGACGTAACGTCCCAAGACCATTAGTTTAGGCATATGGGGGGACGACGATATGGTTTTCAGAGATATGGTTTTCAGAAAGAATAGTTTTATTAAAGAGTTTTCCAGAGGAATAGTTTTATGAAAGAGTTTTAAAAAGTACTCAATTTTACAGAGAAGCTCAGAGTTTCAGAGACAGAAAAGAGTTTTCAGAAAAGTTTTATTGAAAGAAAATTGTTTTAGATACGAAAGAGATTTCAGAAAAGATTGTTTTCTTGAAGATGATTTTGATTTCACAAATAAATGAATTTTTTGTAAAATATTTCATTTTTCATTTTTTTTGAAATTATCCACTCACTAGGTCGTGCAAACGATCTAACCCCCCACTCCCAATTCTTTCATTTGCAGGTTATCGGAGGACGAGCTCGAGAGGATGGATACTGCAGGCAGTCATTAGGGTGTTTGGGACTACCAGGTCGAGTCAGAAGTTTAGCTCAGTCAGAGTCAAAGTAAAGTTGCATGCATATGTTAGTATTAGTCATTGTATATGTTTAAGATGTCCATTGACATAGTTATAATGTGAAATATTATTATGTATACAATTATGGGTATACAATGCTTCATATATTGTTGAGTTGGGAAATGGTCCCTATGCGTAAGTTGTACTTGAGATGTACTAGCAGTGATGATCATAGTCAGAGGCTCAGGTGGATATGACAGCCAATTCCCTGCCGGTAGCATCTCCCTGAGAGGGATGTTATAAAGATGGTATCATAGCATGGTCTAGGGAATCAGTGACTGCAGTGGGTAGAGTGTTGGGGTCTTGTATACGTAGTATGCCCGAGGTACTAGTACACGAGGCACTACCTCTCTAGTATCTGATCCTCAAGTACGTCCCCAAGTCCTATAGACAAGTTAGTAAGAAATTCCCAAGCTATTCGAATATTCTTCCTTATAAAAACAAATATACTCTTTGTCTAAGTTGAGAATCCTTTTTGTAGTTATCCTGGCTTATTATCAGAAGTTCAAGACAAGCTATGAGAATAGATATTAAAGTTCTAAGAATATCCATTCCGGGGAGTAAAAGAGAAAGAGAAAGCTATAAGGAAAGTAAGGAATGATGCATAGATGCTTAAGCAACCAGAGGCAATAAGAGATAGAGATACAGAATCAGATAGATAAGAAAATGCCAAAACCTATAGTAGTAAGGAGAATAGAATAAGCCTGAACAAGAGTAAAATGACAGGTAGACCTAAGTAAGGTTTCTTCCCTCCAAATAAGATTCATTTCCTCCTCAGAAAATTCTTCCAAACGGATCCAATAGCCTTTGAATATCTCGTATAGATAGCAAGTTTCCCGAATCACGAAGGATAGTCAGAAAGATAAAAGAAGTAAGAAATCAGAATTAGTTGTAGGAGTCCAAGTGAACTTGAGATACCAAAAAGGACGTAGAAATTTTAGACATCTGAACCAGGCCCGTAAGCAAATAAAACGAAGGTTGTAAGGAAAAATGATTAGTTGCATTGGTCAAGAACCCATATAGATAAGGCCCTAATCTACTTCAATTTTAATCTTTCAGAAACACCAGTTAAGGAAACTGTCCTGACAGAGTCTATCTCATACCTATCTTACATGATTAATAGGCTCTACCGGGACATAGAGTACTAGAACAAGGACAATGATATCCATCGAAATGTAAAAACATATCCCAGCCTTCACTAGCATAGATAAAGATAACCGTAAGGAAGCCCGATGATGGTATATCCTAAAATAGAAATAGAGAACACTGAAAGATAGATCACCCAGAAAAGGTCCAAGGAAGTCCGAAAGAAAGAACCTGACAAGATCCTAGATGGGCAACTTGCAGTACCAATAAGAATCCATAGATCAGACCAATGCCAATAAAAATCCATGTAAGTCTAAAAGAACAAACCCATGAGTTTGGAGACACTCAGGAGTTAACAAAAAGTACAAGTGCGGGTAGTAAGATTAAATGTTATAGTTATAGTTGTAGGGGTTTTATGGCGAAAATCCGGTAACGCAGCGGAATAGTGGAAAATTAAAATTTTCCAATTTCAAAATTTTGCTTGGATCAATCAAATAAACTTATTTATTTAATTATCCAATTATTAAATTATGAAAAATTACACAATAAATCAAATTTCTTGATAATTACCGAATTGCCCCACAACTTTGTAAATTGATCATTTTAGTCCTAAAATTGTCAAATACAATTTTGGATGATTCTAAATCACTTCTAAAATGATTTTCAACATATCCAATACATCAAAATCAGATTGCAACAAATCCCAAACTTTTGTCAAATTGCCGAACACACCCACATTTTTCGATTATTTGCAATTTAGTCCTTTTATGTTCAAAACATGCCAAGATTAAATCCAATCAACCCAAAAATTTATATGCATCATATACGCTCCATAATACATCACATATATAAAATGCCCCAAATTTGGAATGGGTTAAGAACGCTAATTTTACAATTTCACCAAATTGACCAATATTACCAAATCTTTAAAATCCAACACTTTAATACATTCTTTACAACACCAAAAAAGTCTCACCACTTTGAAATAACTCTAGAAAAATTCTAGATCACCAAGGAGTGGCTCAACAACTCTAGAATGGCAACTTGATTATCAAATAAGCCTTTGAAACCATTTCAAGCTTACTTACATGCATACATCTTTCATACAAGTTCACAACAAATTAAACACAAACTATAAGTATAAAGACAACATCAAAGCAACACATATTGAAGCTAAGCATGTTAGAAACATTTTCTATGTTGAAGACTTTAAAGAAAAACTTACAAAAACAAAGATTTTCCAAGCTTTCTTCTTTAGCCTCCAAGCCTTTTTCTCTCAACTCTTTTATGTTTTTTTGGTAACTTATCAACTTCTAAACCCTAAAAATGAAACAAAACAATTTATACTTCACAAAAATGGCCTTGGCCGAATTTGGTAGCAAAATAATATGTAGATATTATTTTTGTTTCATTTAATTTACTTTATCAACTTGCATAAGTCATCATCAAACCATTTAATGATTTTCTTAAAGTCAACTAAATCAATTAAAGCATTTCCATAAATATCACAACTTTAAGATATTTATATTTTTAATTAATTTAATTATTTAACAATTAAATAATTATTTAAATATAAATATATTAAATATATGTATTATATTTACATTAAATATTCAAATACATATATATTTATGATATTAGTCAAATATCACAATTTGACATTTAATTAATGTGTATTTGATAAAATCTATCATTAAATGCAAATACACAAAAATTAGGAAATGATTATTAGGTCCATTCGCTTGTATTTTTCGTTTAACCTTTAAACGACTTATAAATAATCAATATTATTCATAAATATTGCCCTAGTGCTCTACGAGTATATTTCACTAGCGAGACTCTCTAAATTCAGGCATATCCATCACGAAATCCAATTTCGTGTCCATAATTTACCCACCCGTAAATTATGACGACCATGGATAAACTCGCTGAATCATACATGTCGAGGTCATGACATATGTATAATTCCTCCGTCACAGGTATCCGGATATATCCCAGAGATATAGATGTAAACGTCAAATCTCTATAAGGATTATCTCGTCGACGTCTCTATTAGAAATCTTTAAAAGAACACTTAGAACCGACTTCTAAAGTGTACCACGGGCCCATGGTTTTTATCTGATTGCTAATCATATATGGACTACTTATGCTCTGTACACAGAACTGACGGATCATATCTCGACACACACAGGACACCCTGAGGATCTATCCACACCCAACGAACAGGCGGAGGTCTGATCTAAATAAATCGGTGATGTGACTGCCATCTAAGTGTGGAAGATGCCTCATGTGCCCAAAATGGTGTCTCAAGTCGAAGAATCACAAATACTACTCAACCCGAGAATATTCTTATTGACATTGGTGTACCATCCATTAAGAATCTTCGGTGAGTCGTTCAGTGTTTATCCGCTATAAACACCTACACGTCTATACAAGTCCCCAAGACTCATGGTTCATTGAGAAACCATTGGAATCATAAATTCCAGTATACAACATGTACCAGTCTCAACGGATTTACTTTACTGACCAAGTCGTGTAAACTTTGACTAGAAACTGTCTGAGAATGACAACGTCATGATACAACTCAATGTCAGTTGCGATGTTTTTGCAACAGTATCATGACTAGTCATCCTAAGGTGTATTACGTCTTTACCATATAAGAAGATATATTATATTATAGAAACTGCTCATTTTATTCATAATAAAATGTTTACAATAGTATTTTCAAGGAAATACAATGGGGAATTAGCGCTCTGAGCACCAACCCCAACAATAGTTTATAGTAAGAGTATAAATCTAGGAAGTGGCCCATAAGATGAACCACCACTAGCCTCGGTAGAACAACATGAAGCTAAGAGATAGATTATAGAGGTGAATAATATATGGAAAGATACGAGAAATAATAAGGAAGTTCAGTACAAAGAGTAACATAGATAACATATCTTAAGGACGGTAATGTAAATGGAGATCTCAGAATGGTTGATAAAGTTGTAGAACCTTAAGACATGGAGTAATCGACACGATTCCAAAAAAATAAACGATAACTCTTCTTTCCAGTAGCATCGACCCCAGTAAGTGTATAGACATCTAACCAGACCATCACTGAAGTTAGATAAGTAACAATAATGAGTATTTTTCAAATCTCTATGAAATACATGTAGTCAACACTCAACTTAGAGCCCAATAAAGATTTGAACAAGTAAAGAAGAATACTTAACGGGACAGACAAATCATGAGATAGCAAGACAGCTCAACCGAGGAGTTCAACAGAACCTATATAAGAATCATAAGATAGTGATATTCTGTAAGAGATGGAATAATTTGAATTCAGAGTAAGTCTAGCCAGATATAAAAGAAATAATCTGCAATATAGTTGAATGGATAGCCTTCAAGAAAGTAAAGGTTCAAAAGAATAAAGGAATCAGAGACAGCAATCCTCAAAAAAATATCGCATATGACTTATAAATAGCCCCATTATACTAGGATGGAAGAACTAGTATGAGAGTAGCATCGAAACCAAAAGTATTAGAAGAGATACCATAACCGATCGAAATTGATATATAGCTTCTATGATAGAAATGACTTAAAAGGGAAATTGAGATTAGTGGGAAGAATTACAAAGGAAGTATGGTAGGGTTTTCATAAAGTATGAACCTTAAAGAGGTTCTTAGTAAAGGATATTATGACTAATAATCGGGTACAAGCGGGAATGAAGTTAAATGAGTTAATTCGAGTGATTCCTAACAGTAGTATGTTAATATGAAAGCCAATAGAAGATATATAAATAAGGGAATCCTAGAGTTATGAACGAGCAGCATGTGCAACTGCAGCACATATAGTTAGTGAGACCACCTCGACCGAGAAGGACTTCAGGACCATTTCCCACCCTCACAACCCTCATTAGAAAACAACGATAATGATGGACATCGATGTTCATTCCGTTGATATTTCCAGAAACAAGTGAATCTGAGGGATAATATAGTATTTTAAGGCATGGAAAAAGATATTTAAATGGAAATACCCATCAGATAAGAAGACAGAGACCTGGATCACAAAAGTTTCAGGTATGGATAAGAACGGAAGAGAAGAATAAGATATCAACAGAACATATTGTGGAATGTATAACACAAGCCCTCAAGCGTTAGTATAAAGCCAAATTTCTAATAAATATAGATCAAAAGAAAGATAACGAGAATAACTTGTGTGTTTCCCTTCACAGCACACCGTTAAGAATAAGGCTTAGGATAACTTGAAATGGATTTATTAAAATTGTAACGTAAGACGGCCAAGAAAACTAAGTATACGATATTATTGAGAGCAGACCAACACCTAACGGAATAAGACGATAAAAGTAATTGAAAGTGGAATATTCTGGAGTGCAACCAGACAAGGAGGACAGGTCAGTGCAAAGAATGGTTAATCATATCCATATTATCAATGAGTTTAAAGGTACGAGAAGAGTATGAACATTAACCATAAATGAATCACCAGCGTCGCAGAATATAAGAGACATCGATAAACGATAAAAGTAAGCTAGAATTATATGGAGAATTTGACCATGAACCATGAGGTTCTAAGTCCTATAGATTGACAGAGATAGAAGAACTTGAAGGAATTGATAAGCAGTTGGAGCTTAACAAGGAGAAAATGGAAAGTTAAATAGTTAAGTTATGAGAATGAATGTCAGGATAAGATTGAGTACGTGGCACTGAGGAAATACCTAGTAAAAGTATTCATTTTTACATTTACACCCAGAAGAGAAGCGGAATATGAAAATGCCCAGTCATATAGAACACTGGTATTTTTAGAGACTCAAAAGTACCAGCTAGAAGAACCCGAAGATTTAGTCAAATAAGTTGTTGAGCATGACTCGATGACTATAAATAAGATTTCTTTGGTGCATGATGGTGGTATAGAGTGCTTAGCAGAAATTTCATGGAATATAGATGAATAATTACCTCTCAGTCAAAAAATTTAAGGAGTATTCACTATAGCCACGAACTCTATAGCAGTATGTGCGAGCAATGGCAAGAGATGTTATACATAAATGTGTTAAGGTAAGAGGAAGAGTATGTATGTTTGCTAGCTAAATGGTGATCGATCAGTTTGGCGGAGATTTTAGTTATTAAGTCCAATTGAACCCAGATAATGCAGAATAATTTACAGCAGAGTAAGGTTTCACGCACACCAATTAGAATACATCCCAGGTGGACTTCCAAGTCATGGCATGTAAGGTTCAGCATGGTGATCACATTGTTCTATGGTATAATGACAGCATATGGAAGGTCGTCAGAAAATAATATGATATAGTTGACGAATCAGAGTTGGTTATGAGAATGTAGTCAGTTGAAAATTGTTGGCTTAGAAGTTGGCATGTGAATCCTATGACTTGTGGTAAGTTATTCAGTGTCAAGGAATTCCAAGCCTAGATGAATTTCGGGATTTCAATATAAAAAATGATTCGAGGACGAATTATATTTAAGGGGGGAGAAAATATAATACCCCGAAAATTCCAACGACTACTATGTTATAGGTGGCATGATACATGCTATAAATCATGCTCAAGCATAAATGTGCTTGCGAATTACGTTTCGGACATTCGATAAATTTCTCGCGGTTCCGATACAGAATTTATTCTAAGATTCAATATGGATAGTCCTTAGTATTTAGGCTGTAACTTTTTCATACGGTCTCTAATTTTTATGAATTTTTTATCGTATGAAAGCTAAGATCGAGACCTACAACTTTTATATTGGATAGTTTTCCAAATTTGGATCAGCAATTGGTCAATAATCATGATTTTTGTGGCTGCTATAGTGAAATTCGAGAATGAGCTAGAATTGGGTGATGTAGCACAACCTTAGCCACTCATTTCATTACAAAAATCAATCATTTACCTATAAATATGACACTATTTATTCATCTCTCTCAAAAGCCAAAAACGTGATTAAGCATCCAATGGGCTCTCTCATGTTTCTCTCATTCTCGTGCCATTTTGAAGTAGCAAGTGGTGATTTCAAGCACATCTCATGCAAGTAAACTTCTTTTCCTTCTTTCTTCTTCTCACTTAGGAAATGAGCATTCATTCTTCACTTGCATTCTCACACTTAGGAACCTTACAAATTTGGGGATTTGTTGTTTGAGAAGATTGGACAAAGTTTAAGCTTCAATTCATGTTTATGAAGTTGTTTTGAGTGACTTGTGCCTAAATTTTGAATGAAATAAATGTCAAGGTGTATTGGGAGAAATTGTTTTTGAAGTTTTGATATTGTGATGATATTTGATAATGGCATGTTTTGAGTGTAATAAGAATTACTTGTGTGAAGTTTATAATGTGGGAGTGCTGGAATTATTTTGGGCAGTGACAATGGAGAACTGGTATTGGTCCTAAAAATTGGGCTAGCGTTGCGACACGTATGGGCTAGCGTCGAGACACCGAACATGTGAATGCCATCTACCTCAGGTTAATGTGTGTGGGAGTCAAGCCGAACATGTGAATACCCTCTACCTCGGGTCGATATGTATGAGAGTCACGTCGAACATGTGAATGCTCCCTACCTCGGGATGGTCATATGTAAGAATCGAGTCGGTCGTGTGGAGACTTGGGTCGGTTGTATGGAAGACTCGGGTTGGTCATGTGGAGGACTCCGGTCGGTCGTGGGGAGGACTCGGGTCGGTCGTGTGGAAGCCACACTGAACATGAAAATATCCTCAACCTCGGGTCGGGTAATGAGGATGTCTCTGCCTCGGGTTTGATTATGTGAGCGTCATGATGCTCAACACCCAGCGTCGCAATGCATATCAAGCAGAAGCTATCTTTTTCAGTCTGATTGTATGAGCGTCGCGACGCACAAGACCTGGAGTCGCGACGCGTAGCAAGACCAGTTTCATCCCATTTCAGTTTCGTCCTAAGATGTTAAAGTTAGTTAACAAGTTAGCTATCCTGACACGTATGCATCATGCACGAGCATCCACTACAACCATAACCATGATTAACTTCTAGTTTAAATATGCCAACCATACTCGAATACAGAACAACCTAGCTTTCCGCAGAAACCTCTTCGGACGCATTCAGGATCAATACAATAGTCATCAATCGGTGAGTGGACCCTTATCTCAAATTGATTTTTACTATTTGTTTTTAATTTAAGACTTACTTTTCAGCACATAGGGCGTTAGCCAAGTTTGTTTTCAGTTGTTTTATAAATAAGAATGTTTTGAGAAATATTTTAGAAAGTGATGATTTTTAAAGCATGATTTCTATGATTTTTGGATGCATGGGGGAAAAACCCACATCAGTTGTAACTTGGTACATATATTGAAATTGATGGATTCGGAATATGTACACTTTTAGAGCATGACTAGGGGCGGTGAGATGTAACTCCCCTATATCTTAGATTTCAGAGTTAGGGGGACGGCGAGACGTAACGCCCTTAGACCCTAGATTCATAGTCAAAATAATAGCATTGATCCACACATATGGCTCTAGTTTAGTGGCTTGGGGGACGGTGAGACGTAACACCCCAAGACCACTAATTTAGGCGTATGGGGGGACGGTGAGACGTAACGCCCTCATACGTCAGGTTTTTCAAAGACAGATTTTTCAGAGATATGGTTTTCAGAAAGAATAGTTTTATGAAAAAGTTTTCCAGAGAAATAGTTTTATGAAAGAGTTTTAGAAAGAATTCAGTTTTACAGAAAAGCTCAGAGTTTCAGAGATAGAACAGAGTTTTCAGAAAAGTTTTATTGGAAGAAAATTATTTTCAGATACGAAAGAGATTTCAGAAAAGATTGTTTTCTTGAAGATGATTTTGATTTCAGAAATAAATGAATGTTTTGTAAAGTATTTCAGTTTTCAATTTTTTTAAAATTGTCCACTCACTAGGTCGTGCAAACGATCTAACCCATTGTTGGACAATTATGACCCATAGCATCACTATTTGTAAAAGACATTGTGGTTTTTGTACAAATTAACTATGTGACAAAGGAAATTGCTATTTTATCATTTTGTAATTAGATTACTTGAATATATATAAATGATAAAAGTCCTTATGATTAGTTCCGGATTAATAAGATATGAGACACTATCAATCCACGAACGGTTTAATCATTAAATATCCATAGTCGTAGTATTATCGAGACTGGACATCGATAATGCGGAATAGACTAGTATTGCACTTGTGCGCGTTATGGAAGCTTAACGGCATAGTTCTCATATATTTCAGTATTTGATACTTATGCAAGTGTGATAAGAGGTTCTGTTTGCCGATGGTATGGAAACAGCTTCGCTCTAGATAGACTCATCGGAGTCCCATTGGTAGTATGACTATGTGTCTATAGGAATCCGAATCAAGGTAGGTGTATTTGGTATTAACCTGAGACTTTCATCGCTAATACTTGCGACAATCAGTTAGCTTTGATTTTGATCGTCCGAGGCTTTAACAGGTTCTGTGTACGCCTCTTCTGGGTTTATTGAGAATCGTAGTGTATTGGGTGTGATGTCAAGATGGAAGTATCACTTCAGTCATATGGGGATGATGATCACGCAGGGATACAGAACTGGTACTCTTAAATGCTGCATCTATCAGGATAATATGACAAGGTCATGATTATCCGATTACAGAGACTAGTTGCTAGTGATCCGATATATGTTTCGTACGAGACAGACACAATTCCAGCCCCAGGCCTAGCATGTGACATCCGATACTGGATCGTAATACGCAATACTTAGTATACTACGCTTGATAAAGATTATGTATTCCTTAAAAGAATATTTCTGGAGAATTGGGTAGGCACGGTGTTTTGCTAGAAGCCAACCATGTCTTGTAAATTGGTAAGAACGTGGTACTAGGTACGCACATGTTTGGATAGTTCGACGACCGGATTTAGGGCCAACATATCCATAGATCTCATGGGTCGCTTCCCAAAGATTCACCGATGACATTTGACTCGAACAGAATTAATCTGGGATTGATTATGAGAGAGAGAAAATTAATCTGGGATTAATTACGGCAAGAATTTATTTGGGATCAAATTCGAATAGAAGAGAGAAAACGATTAATTTGGAATTAATCGATTAAATAATATATCAGATATATTAATTGAAATTAGATTTCAAAGTGGAATTAAAATTGGATTTTAATTCGGGCTAACGAATTAATTTAGAATTAATTCGTAAGCGACTTTCGTAATAATTTGGTAGGCATTATTATTTAATTAAATTGGATTTAATTATTTCGTAATGGAAAATTCTTTTATTTCGGAATTAAACGAACTTGAGCCCGAGCGAAGTTGCGTGTTGAGATTATTCGACTTAAATTTGGAATTTAAAAGTAGTGAGACCCACTTGACTTACATCACACATTTGACATGTGATGGAAGTTGTTAATTGTTGAGTGTAAGCTTAGATTGCTTGTAAATCACACTAACCAATCTCAACACACTTCATGATTTTATTTTTGAAATTAAACCATATACCAACTTTGGAAGTTGACTTGGAATATAGATTTTAGAAATCAAAATATCAAAGAAACCAAAAGCTCTTCTTTTTCTATCAATGCCGTGAGCTAGGGCTCATTGTTCTTGATTTTTTTTGATTCAAATAAACTTCATTGCTAGCACATAAGGAGTCAAGATAAAGGTGATAGGGATACTTACCCTTGAGTTGGAACTCATCTCAAAGATTGGAGCTTCCACAAAGGATCAAAAGTTTTGAACTTCATACATCCATCAAATCTGATCATTGTAAGTTTATTTCGCAACTTCTTTGAATATTCACACACAAAATCATCTTAGAGATCCTTGGCATATTCTAGGAACACTAACACCCCTCACTCTCAGTTCTTATATTTTTCAGGTTATCGGAGGACGAGCCCGAGAGGATGGATACTGAAGGCAGTCACTAGGGTGTTTGGGACCACCAGGCCGAGTTAGAAGTTTAGCTCACTCAGAGTCAAAGTAAATTTGCATGCATATGTTAGTATTAGTCATTGTATATGTTTAAGATGTCCATTGACATAGTTATAATGTGTAATATTATTGTGTATACATTTATGGGTATATAATGCATCATATGTTGTTGAGTTGGGCAATGGTCCCTATGCATGAGTTGTACTTGAGATGTACTAGTAGTGATGATCATAGTTAGAGGCTCAGGGGGATATGCAGTCTATTCCCTACCGGTAGCATCTTCAGGAGAGGGATATTACAACCAATGTTTGTTTTGAGTAATGCTGCCCAATAATAATTTGAAGCATCAAATTGGACAACTAATTTATCGCCTTCTTCTGGAAATCTTAGCTTTGGAAGTTTTTCTCCTTCCTGTTTTATATTTTTAATGGATTCTGTGTGTTCAAAATATCATCCCCTAATGTTATTCTTTTTAGCAATTTTTGTAAAACTACTCGTTTCTTTGCTAAATTAAGAATGAATGACTCTGCGTAGTTCAGACATCCTAAAAATTTTTGTATCATTTTTTTATCTTATAACTTATCAGGAAATTCTCAGATTTGTTTTCTGGAATATGAGATTGTAATTTTATCCCATTGGAATTAATTGTTAATCCCAAGAAATCTATTCCAATTTTTTATTTTTGCCTTTTTCTAAGACAAAATGATTCCATTTTCTTTACATATTGTAGAGAAAGTTTTCAGATATTTTATATGTTCTTTGTATGTGTCAGAACATACAATAATATCATCTACATATAACAACAAATAGCCGATATTATTGCTAAAAAACGTATCCATCTTTCTTTGATAGATCTGAGGTGTATTTTTTAATCTGAATGACATGACAAGCCATTTGTAACGACCATATGGGGTATTAAATGTCGTCAAGGACACTGATTCATGTGTTAATTTTATCTACCAAAAACCTGATTTGCAGTCAAATTTTGAATAAAATTATTTACCCTTAGCATGGTTTATTATCACATTTTTATTGGGTATAAAATATCTATCAAACTGAGTTGCCTTGTTTAATTCTTTATAATTTATGACCATTCTGGCATTTCTTCTTTTTATTTCAGCATGATTCCTAACCATAAAGGCTGGACTGCTGTGTGGGCTTTTGCTAGGGCTAATTAGTTTTAGGTATAAAAGTTCCTTAATTTATTTTTAAATTCATCCTTATCTTCTTGATTATATGCCATTGGTCTGACTCTTATAATTGTTATTGGATCAATTAATTTTATTTAGGCATATTCTTTTTGAATATCCAATTTTTCGATTGAATTTTCTCCATAATTTATTGCAATTGCTTCTTTAACCTATTCTAACGTGAGATTAGTCTCTTCGAGACATTTTACCCTTTTGCGGGTATAATTTGTCAAGTGTTTTGAGTATTATTTTTTGTTATATTTTCTTGATCATCCATCGAATGGACTAATGGTGAAGGAGGAAGATTGATAAGCTACTCTGCAAAATCTTAGAATTAAAATCAAGAAAAATGATAGGTAGATAAAATATGGAGTAAATAAGGATAAAAATAACATTAAAGTTACGTTGTTTTGAATTTTTTTTAATACAATTAAAATCACATAATTTTGATTATGCTTTTTCATCCCTGATTGATCCATTCTTTATCTCTCTATCATTACCGAACAAACATTATCATAAGGTTAGCACATGAAGTTTTGCTGACTAGATGTGATTGGCTGTAAATTCCGATTACTCGGATATGAGCCCGCTTGCCTTTAATGGGTTTTATTATGGGTGTGCAAAAATAGGATATACTATTCTGTTGAGGTCGAACCAGAATCTAATTTAATTTGGTTATTATATTTTAGAATCATAATCTATCCGATATAATAGGATATCCTGCACCATCGATTTCAATCGCCTGCACCATCGATTTCAATTCCATTCCAGTCGGTTTCTTATTTCTGTATTTCATGAAAAATAACAATAACAATATTTAGCTAAAACTATTTTACTAAAATACACATCATTAGAGTCACTGCAGATCAGTATCCATTAGAGTTACTACAAGTTATTGAGCATAGATAGCATAACAGAAGTAACGGAGTAGCAGTAGCAATTAGAAAAAAGAACAGAAGCAGCAGTATGAAAGACAGTAAATAGAAGCAGTAACAAATAGAATAGAAACAGCAGCAACAAAACAAAACAGAGACAACATCATCATCAGTAAATACAACAAACAGAAGCAGCAGCAAACAGAACAGAAAGTATTAAAAGAAAGCAAACAAAAACTCAGAACTCTGATGCCTCTACCGAAGCAGCAACATAACAGTTGAACTGAATTGACGTAATCAACCAACAAGGCTGTAACAGCAACGCCACTAGAAATAACACAAACAACAGTAGTTAAAAAAATAATAGAATTAATTCAAGATTAAATAATATAAATGATTTAACAGAAATACTAATACTATAAGTTGTGGGTCACTTCCCACACTACAAAATCAGTTTCATCCATATCATCTTCATTCGTCACCACATTCATTTTTTTTTAAGTACAACAAATGCTCACTAGTTAGTATAACTGTATAACTCTTAACTGATGTGATAAAAATAAAAAATACATAAATAGTCTTACCCAACTCTTATTCTTCTACATCTGCCATCAATTCCTCAATATTTATTAGTGTTGGTGGAACCCGTAACCAATCCTGAATACAGATCAATGATTATACTTTTTTCGGAGTTAAGTAACTTCGAAATGGATTAAGAACATGACCAAATACACTGAAAATCGACTCATAAGTAATAATAGATACAAGAATTGCTAACACATCTCTTGCAATTCGGGAAAGAATCTTATACTTGAACCTATTACTTTTTCCACCAACTACTTTAAATTATTTTTCCAACTCTCATTTTGGCTCCACATCTTGTTCATCTCTTGTGAACTTCGTTAACTCATCTTAAATCAATATGTCATCATCATTTCCACTTTCGTTGTTCGATTGAGAATTGAAGAAGACAACCGAAAATCTGAGAAATGCTCCAGCTACACGTGTATGGAATTTAAGGCAAACATTATTGAAAACGGGCAAAGTAGAAAAAAAAACTAATAAAGAGGATTTTCTCAGGGAAATAATAAGAAGTTCAAGAGAAAGTGTTTTGTTTGTGGAAACTGAGGTCATATAGCAAAGGACTATAGAAATAAAAAAAACTCAAGACAAGGGCAAATAAAAGAAAAATGAGGCACATATCTATAGACATTGCATTTTTATGGCCGGATTATGAGTCTCCTCTGGGGGCACTATATGAGAATTAAGGAAGATTGTAAGGTCTAATGCTGAAGAGAAATCATCTACATTCGGACGGATATAAACCCCTAAGTCTGACCGGACATAACCATCACCTACGGCCGGATACACCTACACATCCGGCCGGACATAAGTCGTGTTTCTAGTTTTGCAGAAGAACTCAATATCTTTCATTCTTAGCAAATTTCTATAAAACCATATTCTTCTCTTCTTAAACATTTTCCGGAATTATTTATTTCCTTAATATCAACCTCCATAATTGATAATTTCCTTATCAGAGAAGATTATTTTCTTATTTAATACAAACTTATTGGCTATAAATGGGAGGACCTTCACACAAACAAGGGAACTTTTAATAGATTCGATATTTGGAAGCTTGTAACTAATCCTTTCCCAAAAATCAATAAAGCACACCCACCCAGCAGTAAAACAAATACCTAAAAAACTTCTTAAATCTCTCTCCAGTAGATAAAGCTAACAATCAACCTAGTCAAACGTATTCTCGGAGCTGAGATACACTTAAGGTAAGACATGAGGGCTCCTATCACTTAATTCTGCATTTACTGTTTCAACATGGTATCTCCAGTCGGACGTACTGCATGTCCGACCAGACATACACTAGTCATATATATTAACTCTGGCTGTATATAAGGCCACATCCGGCAGAATGATTTCCCATGGTACATGGGATGAAAACCTAAACGTAAATTTCGTAAATTTCATAAATTTAGAATGACATAACACTCATTTATATTTTTTCTTTGAGCAGTACTAGCCGTCTTCAAAGGATTTAAAATTCAAGTCATATTTTAATTTTTGAAAGTGAGACATGATTTTAGTCTTCAACGACAGATCCACACTCTTTAGATTTAGAAGAAAACCAAAGAACTGATATTACAATATTGCACTATCTACATATTTTTTTTTATATTATATAAGATGTATGTATAAGGTTTGTTGGAAAAGAAATCCTCCAATATGACTCTAAATAAAAAGTGTCATATATATATATATAGAGAGAGAGAGTTATGTACGGGAACATGGTTGGAAGACAAACATTCTCATTTTTTTTTAAAATATTTTTAAATACGATAATTTACATTTATAAACTTCGTATAATCTTAGTTTAAACCTCACATGGGGCTTTGAGTTGCCATAAATTCTGAGAGATCGTAGTCGAGTTCCTAAAATGGAACCTTAATAATAAAAGATAAAAATATAAAAATCATATTACACACTTAAAAATTATTTTTTAAAAAAAAATGGGATCCTAATTTTGGTGTCGACGACCCATAGTCACCTTTACACGCCATCATACAGATTTTCTAGAAATTTTAGTTTCAGATTATTTGTTAGTTTTTTTTCTTTTCTTTTCTTTTTTATTTAAAAAAAAAATAGTTTTAAAAATTCATGTCATCTTATACCGATGACAGCAGTGCCGGAGCCAGGGGTTCAACATAGGAGGGGCTAAGTTAAAAAGTTCAACAAAAAACAAGTACCAAAATTTTGAACTTCATTGATATATTTTCTATTCAATACATTTATAATTGTCATCGACGAGCTTTCATATGTTGAAAATGTTTGATGATTACCTCATTATCAATACTACAAAAAATATCATTTTCTATGTATACTATGATGAGTGGTATTTATATCACTTATTCCCACTCATTTGACCTAATATTTCGTATAGTTTCTCGAGTTTTGTGAACGTTTTGATGTATTTTGTGTTATTTTGCAGATAAATAAAGTTTGGAAAGCATTGGAGGCAATTTGGGGCAAAAACGGTCAAAAATGCGTCAACATGGATATTTTGGACTTTTTCGCGTCGCGACGCTTAAGACTTGCGCGTCGCGACGTCTAAAATGCGCCGAACAGTGCTAACGTGCGCCGGGTCCACATGCGCTGTGCCACGTGTCAACATCCTACAGTGCCGACAGTCATCATCGCCACGTGTTCCACGTGTCATTCCATGTCATCAGCCACGTCAGCAAGTCAACAAGTCAACATTGACACCTCACCGCCACGTCATCATCAGCCAATCAGAAAGTGACACGTGTCGCAATTCTACGGTGCCGACAGTCTCTTTCCCACGTGTCGCCACGTCACCGCCACATCATCGCCACATCAGCATCAATAATTGAATATCTAATCCTTATCTGACACGTGGCAGATAAGAATCTCAGTGACCAATCAGAAGCCGCCACGTGTCACGATAATTGAAGCCCAACCACCGCGCCACGTGTCACCTTATCAGCTTATCCAGAATCCTCAAACCAGCGAACCAGAGCGTGCCACGTCGACAAAAGCTGGCGTAGCGACGCTGAGGTCTCTGGCGTCGCGACGTTGGAAGCCTACCGAGGCCTATAAATTGAGCTCGAGATTTCAGAATTGAATGTACCACTCTCTCTCTTCTATTCTATCTAAAGAGAGAGTTTCTCTCTTTAGATTCTCTAGTTTTTAGTTTTTTAGTTTTTTAGTTTTTTTAATTTTTATTTTTGTAAATAATTTTAATTACGTTTTGTATTAATAGTAATTTAATTTTTACTTTTTACTTTTTACAGTTTTTTCTATTTACCATGAGGAGGTAACTTCTCCAGCTAGGGTGAAAGGTAATTCTTTTACTGTTACTATTTAGATTAATCTCCCTTAAAAATAATATATTCACTATTTAAAATATTGACTTAAAAAGGATACCGCCAGATTGGTCGGTTGGTAATTCATTTTAATCTGGTTTAAACCTGACTAATAAAGGATACCGCCAGATTGGTCGGTTGGTAATTTAATTTTGGTTCCGCCTTTATGGTTGGTTGGACTTAATTTGACTTAATCAGGTTACCGCCTATATGGCTGGTTGGAAAAAGAATCACAAGTCTATATATTATTTTATGGGAGATATATAAATTTGTAGTAGTAAAAGTAATTCATTTTACCTTAGCATTTTATTTTATTTTACTTTTCAGTTTTACTTTATGTCTTTTACTTTTCAGTATTTTTACTTTATGTCTTTTACTTTTAAGTTGTTACTAGCCCTAGTCATGTGTTAGTTATCTGGGGTTGTGATGAATTCTAATATC
>SKCR01001215.1:0-191779 GCA_019454045.1 Zanthoxylum bungeanum
AAAATTGAGTCGGATCCTATCAGCGGGCTGATGTTCGCTAGTTCTGTGCGAAGATCATCAGATGGTATCAACTCTTAACCTTCCCAAGATTTTTTCTTAAAGATTTGCCCTCTGATGCTCAAGCTACTTGCGAATCTTAACCCAGTGATGTGTTTTTAAATTTGAAGAAGTAGCTGGAAGGAGAGCAGTAAAGAGAATATACTTGGGAAAGATATTTGTCGCAAAGTGTTTATGTGCGATTTCATTCTTATTTATACGACATCCTCCAAAAACTTCTATTGCTGCCTACCCAGTGCTGTAGGCTATACATTAGTAAGTTAACGAGCACTTTTGTTCTTAAGCAGTTTTGCTTGTAGACTTCGAAGATCTGTTAGTGTTTGTGTTGCGAAGCCATATGTTAATATCGGATCTAGAAGAATTAGTACGATCTCGTGATCAAACTTTTGTTGGTAAAATCATGGTTCTGAAAAACGTTAGGAGCTAGGCGTACTGTGGGGGACCGTCTAGGCGTACCGTGGGGGACCATCTAGCGTCTAGTTTCACGCCCCAACTTATTTGCTCCATGAGTGACAACTTTTGGTGTGGCTACACACCTATTTTGGTGGCCCAAAAACATGGCCAAGTATTGGGCCAACCTTGGGGGATCAATTTAGCCTTTGAGTTGCAGTATAGAGCATGTTGAGATGTCTTATTTTGGACATTTTTGGGCCAAATTGGGTAGGTGTGCTTATGAGAAGCCAAGATGCATCTTGATGTGAAAATTGAGTTTAACATTTTCGAGCAGTGCATCCGTGGATAAATTGTATAGGGAGAGTTCGGACTTTGATATAGGGGTTGTAGTGGTACAACCAAGAGTTTCAGTTTTTGCGAGAGTCCGAAAACATGAGGGCGTTTGCGTAAGATTGGGTGCAAGGGACAATGAACTTGCAGTAAGTCGCTGACCTTGGCACGTTTCTCCTACAATGAGTAGCAATTGTTTGAAGGAAGATTGAGATATGGCTTGGTGCTTGCAGAACCATTATCTGGTGAGCATAAGCTCATTGGTTCGCTGCGTAAGGAGTTGTACTTGCGGAATTCAGTGCGTGGGGTGCAGCAAGCTTGCGGTAAGTTGTTGAATGGGGCCCACGATTTTCACTTGGGGCTGACTTCAGTCATTGGGGGCAAGCTCAAGGGGTTCGAGGCTATCTTGAGGCTTGTTGTGCATTGAAACTTTCATTTGAGGGGTTTGAGGCCCTCTCAAAATGACATGAGGGTTTCAGAATGCAACACTTTAAAGGGAGCATGGTCTACGACATAGCGGTAGATCTAGTGCACGTGGTATGTATTGGGGACGTTTACCAAGGGTTGGGTCATGGGTGCTTGGTCTAAGTGCAAAGTTTGCTCAAGGTTGTGGATAGTCGCGACAAGGTGCGAGATTCTTCAACGAAGACACAACGAGGGCGTTGCGTGAATTGGATGGGGGAGAGTGTCGAGCCACAACTTATTTGCTTTATGTGTGATGGCTATTGGTATGGTTACATACCTATTTTGGTAGCCAAAAAACATGGTCAAGTATTGGGCCAACCTTGAGGGAGCATTTTAACCCATGAGTTGCAGTATATAGCTTGTTGGGATGCCCTTATTTTGGGCAGTTTTGTCTTATTTCGGGATTCAAGCTCTTAGGGTTGACTTGCGGTCTTATTTAGGCTATCTTGTCTTATTTAGGAGAGTATCTTTGTCTCCCTAAATAATATAAATGAGCTATATGCATTGTATTTTCTTTATTAGTTAGATTCTTCCTTGTTATAATATGATTACTAGCATTAATTGCTTTGTTACCTTATAGCAGTAGGTTTACTTGATGTGTATATAAACAAAGCCTTATAGAAGGTAATGAAGAAAAAGTTATTCAACATATCCTCTCTCACTACCTCTAAACAAAACACATAAAAAAAAAGTGTTTGAGCACAAAGTGTGCAAATTCACTGCTCAAGGCTGCATGACAAATTAAGGTCGTGATACCAGGCCTTCTAGGCAGCGCCTAGACAGGCAGGTTAGGCAACGCTAGGTAATTTTATTTTTTATTCAAAAAAAATTAATTATACTTAGAAATTTGGGTTCAATTAGGTATGAATTAGAATTTAGCAAATTGAAACTAATTAGGTTTAGTTATGTCAATTTGATATTAATTTGAGTTAGAGTTTGACAAATTGAGGTTAATTAGGTGTAGGATTTGGAAATTTGGGTTCCAATTAGAGTGAAGGTTAGGATTTTATAGTTTCTTGCCACCACAGACGGCAGCTTCGGCAGTGGCTATCGGCACGTGGACTACACGCGTCACCACCAGACACCATCGATTAGAACACGCGCTAGTATGTTCTTATTAGAAATCGCCTAACTATCTTATTTTCATGTCACATGCCGATTCAGGGCTCCATTTGCTGTAAATTTCCATCAATTGCCGCCTAACTCACCCTTTTTTCGCTAATCGAGATCGTCTGCCGTGCGACTGTCTAGATTGTCTTTTAGAACACTGGGTAAAATTCTTTCAACTTGTTTGTTATGATTTCTTCTATCTCTCATGAAGGTTGGTTGGTATAGAAATTCACTCAGCTGTCTTTTAACTTGATGCCTCTCTACAATGTGCTTCATACATTCTGCTTAATTATATGAGCAAAAGTTAGCCTCATTCAGAGGTCTTTTATTGAATTAGTTGTTTTGATATATAATTGTAATCTTCCACCATGACGATTAGAAAGCATATGATGCTTTTCTCTGTTAGGAGAGCCCTTTCCATTATTCTTCTCCGCCAAAATTCTACAATGATATTGCGTCCGTTATTTATCTAACCACTCAATAATATAATCACATGTAATAAAATATTAAAAAAAAAAATGGATATGATCAGCTAAAATTTTGTATTCAGTGTCAATAATGTTTACAAAGTATTCAACCCAATAAATTTTATCACTAAACTAAAACATCTAACAAGTCTCTCTTAATTCATTGCTAACTAATCAGCCTACAATTTTCTCCAACACTTTATTTTTTCCTTCAAATTTTCCAGTTCTTGATCCTATCTACAATCCAAGCAAATGCTACAATGCCAATTTTCCAATGTCATCGAGGTTCTCCAAAAAGCAACCACAACAACAAAGCACAACACAACTTGCAATCAAATCCTGCAACAAAAGAGTTCCACAAGTTCAGCTCAAGATAGAGCAACATAAAAGAAGATAAAGCATGGGCCAAATGGCTCAAGCAAAGCAATTTGTACCTCATCCATCCATAATAATCACACTTCAGTGCTCCTTCTTGCAGGAAAGCTTTCAACCAATTCCCCAAACCACAATACTTCCTTCCATCAAGATATATTCTATGACCGCGCATCACCAGCATCCGAATCACTTCCTGAAGAAGAGCCTGAATCCGAATCTGCAAAAGACACTTAACACAACTAAGCATTTCTCCCAAACATTTTCCATCTGCACAACAACACTCAAAACACTTCAAAAGATCTAATTTTGAAGAGCTGTAATACCACTCGATGACGATGAACCACTACTTGAGCTACCAGAGCTGCTAGAACTACTACTAGCGGCGTTGTTATTGTGGGCATTATCCTTTTCAATCTCCACTGGTGGAAAACTGCTCATCGTTATCTCATCACCAATGTCCGCATCGTCCTCCCCACCTTCCCCTTTCTTCACCTTCTTTGCATCCATCGGCACTTCAATTTCCTCAGCCATAGGCACATCCTATACACGAAAACACAAATTACCCATATAAGTATCACTGTACAAAAAAAAAAAAAAAATCTTAATAACATAACTACATAAATGACAGCAGCAAAAAAATTTCACTTACCCCATTGGGTTTAGCTGAAGGCACATTGTTGATGCTGCTCAAAGTTTGCCTGTTCTTGCTAACCATCTTCTTATAGTTGACAACAAACCGATCAAGCTCCCAAAGAGTCTCGGTATCAAGTGCCTCGATATCAAGCTCAATCTCATCTTCATCCTGCCTTAGAGTACCATTCCTCTTCTTCAATATAAAAACCACTTGCTCCATCTTCTCATGTGGCAAATTCTGCAACCCAATCCCCAACTTGTGCTTCTCTTCCATACTCATCTCTCTCCTATTTGGATCCTTCGCCTTCGGCTTAGGCTGCTTCAGTGGGTTCGCCGCCGGTGTAACCCTCACTGGCGAGGGCGTTCTCACCGGCATCTGAGGAGCCACTGCTGGTAGATTCGGCTTAGTTTTAGATTTCGTCGAAGGTTGCTGCTTTACGTTCTTCTCTCTCACTTCATGAGAATTGCATGAATTTGCTGGTAAATCTTCATCAAAAACTCGGTTTTGAACATCTTCTTGCACCAATTTATCATTAATTGGCCGAAACAACTCCTCAAATCTTGCTAGAAACTGCTCCGCTATAACATGAACCTCGTGGATTTTGGGATTGTAAGTCATAGCATTGTTGAAAGTCAATCTAACATCAGTTGCAAAACTCGCCGGCGAATCGTACAGATTCTTGGCCAATTTCGACTTAATGGCGCCAAGATCCATCGGGTTTTTTATTATATCGTAATAATCATGCAAGTCCATGCCCACAACGTCAACAGGGGAATTAAAGACGTGCCCGTATTTGTTTTTCATCAACTTCGTCAAGATTTGCCCACAACTCTTCATCAACTTTCCATTATCCTGTTGATTCAATTTCTTCAACTCGTTCGATAAAAGAGGCCGCTTTTTTCCGGAAATTGATGACTGTTGCGAATCGATTCGGTTCTTTAGCTGCCGAATCTGTTCCAGCTCCGAAATTAGTCCATTCTTGAGCTCAAAAAGCTCTTTTTTCGAATACGAAGTGACGTTGAAGCTCACGTAATTACCCACGAGAAGGCGATCGTTGTTGGGCCTTCGTTTGATAGACGACACGTCGTCTGAGGCGGCTGATTGGGTGACAGCCGTCGACGCGTCGTCAATTTGAAAGCCGTTGTTGATTTCTAGGTGACAATTTCTCTTTTTACTAGGGTTAGGGTTTGGCGCTTTTCCCATGAATTTAGTTTGCTTCGGCCAGTTGCCTTCGCCGCGATTGGTTAACACCGCCGATGCCATCCGCTGCCGAGGTTTACGATCAATAACTCAGATCGTGAAAACACGCGCAGATGATTCTTTTCAAGGGTGAACGAGGAACTAGAGAGAGGCTAGCCTCGCATTTAAAGACGACTAGATCTGCCCATTTACATTTCGGGCAAGATCTCACCTGTTGGTTCTGTTTTGTTCGTTCATCCAACGGGTTTTATTATTTTAGTGATGCCCGAGATTCTACCCGCATTAATAGTCAATGGACGGTGACGATGCTAAGTTTTACCTACGTGTCGACACATGAGACCGTTGGATTAAAAGGGATGTTATTTTCCGAATTTGGGATGAATTTGGGTTGCATGTGCTGTGAATTTAGATGGGATTGATGGCGAAATCGCCCTTCCTAGAAATACCGTTCAAGTTTTGACGTGTCAATTACCTAGAGCCGTCTATTGGTTGCAAAAGTATGAGAATTTAATTGTCAAATCCTAAATTCGAATTTAAGGAGTAAATTTATTATTAAGGGTGGTAAAACGAATCAATGAATCGAATTTGTATCGAATCTTAAATGAATCGAATCAAAATGTAATTGATTCGTATTCGATTAAACGAATCTTAACATGAGAATTCGTATTCGATTCGTTTATTAAACGAATCGAATACGAATATTCGTTTATTCGTTTAGTCATGATACTATTTAATAAAATAATTTACCACACTTAATTTACATTAATTCTTTATAAATATATACATATGGAATATGTAATTAATATATTTACTAAAAATATCTTACCAAATATCGAAAATATTATTTTTTTCATGGTAATTAGCTATAATTTCTCGAATCTTAATTGAAAATTAACAAGAACTAGTAAATAAAAATAATAAACGAATCCTAAATGAATAAACGAATCAATGAGCTTAAATTCGTATTCAATTCGTTTAATAAACGAATCGAATCGAATTGACTCATTTATTAAACGAATCCATTTTTTCAAACTCGTATTCGCTTTAAAGCGAATCGAATCGAATCGAACAGATAAACGAATCCTGACCCAAATTGCCACCCCTATTTATTATAAGAGTTTAGGGTAGTCATATGTTTTATCTGCTTCGTTTAAGCTCGGGTTAGGTGGTTTGGCAGTAGGGTTTTTGTCATGGGTCACAAATTATTTTTCTATAATAAAAACTAGTACAAGGTCTGCACTTTGTGCGAGTTGAATATATATTTTAGGTATTGATATTATAAATATTCCGGATTTTGTCGGTTTTATAATCAAAATGAGACAATTGATTTATTTACACGTAATATTTATGACTCATCTATTTGTCTCTCAGTTCTTAAATAATATTTCTAATTAAATGTGTAAGAGCTAATAATTAGAGTTTTTATTCTGAAGCACAATAAATAATAAAAAAAATAATGAAATTAAAAAAAAAACTTATAGAAATAATTTAAAATAAAATAACAAATAATAATATACTCGAAATCCAAAAAATTGGTTAGGTTTTGTGGGCGTTACTATTTAGGTTTTTTTAATAGGAGATTATATTTTTATATTGTAATAAGTTTTTTTTACTTTAATAATTTATTATTTAAATTTAATAATTTAATAATAAAAACATTAATCGTATAGATTATGTGTCACACACATATATATTTTTTTATAGAAGATTATTGTACGGGCCAAATTTGGGCTAAGGGCATCATCGATTTTTCACCTCAGGTCCAATATAAGCCCAATACCTTCCAACAGTATCCAGACCAAGGTTTGACCAAAGGCCCAATCCCTTTGCATCTCGCCCGTATTCCAGCCAAACCCCACAAAGCAGCCCATTTGCTTTCCACCGAAAAAGAATCACTTCACATTTGATTAATCTTCGCATAATTAGCTGCCGCAACACCGAAAAGTAAATGTTTAACATGTTAGTAGGGCCCACCCTATAAATACAGCTTATATGCCAATTAGAAAAGTGAATCATTTAAACCTATAAAAGGATACATAACTCATCGTTTGGAGAGGGGGAAGAGAGGATAAACATTCTTATTGAGAGGGAGACAAGCTTAAGCATTCAAGCTCAAGCCTCAATACTCTTACTTGAGCTCTCAAACCCTCTACATACCGACCCATCGCCCTCACGGTAGTCTACGGATGTCAAGGTAATCTCAGACCTTGTTCTTCCTTCACTTTCCGCTCGTCTTCACTACTGACTTGAGCGTCGGAGTGCTTACGACGACTACCACGCCGGTGGGTAGGAACTCCCCACTCACTCTACATTCATTTTACAGGATCGCTAGTGCCTCATCATACAAATTCTCGATTGTGGACCTCAGGCGAAATCCAGCGTCCATAATTTGGCGCCCACCGTGGGGCCTTAGCGATTTATAACAAGCGAAAATCTCTCAGTATACGATCCTTATAAACATAGCTACTCATGGCTTCAAGCATCGAGCAGACACCAAACCTTGTGGCCGCTCAGTTGGCCATTCTCCAAGAACGGTTACGAGTTTTAGAGGAGGAAAACTCAGTCATGCGAAGCTCCAATACAAACCTCCTGAAGCAGTTGGAGCAAATTTCCTCTACCTCCCAACGACGCGAAGCTCTAGATCACCCCAGCAGTCTTACCATTCGATCCGACCTATTGGAGGCATTCAACAATGTGGCAAGCGACAATCTGCCATCAGACAACCATCCACCAAATCAAGAAAGAAGCCAACATATCTCCCCAACCGAACAAGCACGACAAGTTGCCTCCACCATACGCAAGGAAATGCATGAGTTCAAAGATACAATTCTCTCCAGCCTACCTGGTGTCAGACTACTAGTGAGAAAAAACCGAGCCGACACGATCTCAGATACTCTCTTTTTGGGGTCCATCACTTCCATTGAACTACCACAAAATTTTAGCCCACCAGATATGAAGCTGTATGATGGATCCACAAACCCAGACGACCATGTAGTCCATTACAAATACAAGATGATGTCGACTGATCTAGCTCCTCATCAATGGGAAGCTGGAATGTGTAGAGGATTCAGAGAAATATTAGCAGGCCCAGCCCTCGTTTAGTTCATCAATCTACCTTACAGGACTATTGGGTCGTATCAGGAACTAGCTGATAAGTTTGTGGAGCACTTTGCCAGCTCTTGTAAACTTAAGAAAACCACAGACGACCTCAACACAATTCAATAGTGGAAAGAAAAATCTATGTGGTCGGTGAAATCAACGCAAACACACGTATGGCTCAAGTAGTATAAAATGTATCGATCCCACGAGAACTTAATACCTTAGCTATCAATTTATGACGTTAGATATTTACAAGTACCTAATAGATTGATTATTGTTTGGATGGTAATTTTTGTCTGAAAACAAGTAAATAAAACAGTGCGAAAGTAAATTTAAGGAAAATTTAATATTATAAAACTATCTAGGGTTGTGAATCCTTCCAATATCTTTTAAAGATGAAGTGGTTATTTCATGTTTGTGCAATATATTGGTTTATTAACCTGAAACACGAAAATATGCAAAAGCCTCTTCCGATGGTCTGATGCAAACACCCAGAGTAACCCAATTAACTATATTCCTATGTTAACCAAGTTATCTGAATTCATTAAGATTAAGTTCCAATTATGGCTACCCCCGCCCGACAGGTATATTCCTATCCTGTAAGGAAATCTACCTAGGAGTCTCTTGCCCCAAGGTGAGATCGTGAGCTATTGAGTCTAAGGCTAAACCTAAAACCCATTTTCCAAGTTCATTTTAGGTTCACCAAATCAATCTTATTAATGACCAGTTAACAAGAAGCATTAAGACTAAGACTCAATAAATAAACCTTTATATTACCCAAGAAATAAAATTACCACTTATAAACCGGTGATATTGGAATTCATCACAACCCTAGATAAGGGGTTTAGTTACCACACATATCTAGGACTATTATAAACATAAATAAAGTAAATGACATAAAGTAAAACTTGAAATTAAAAAGATAAAATTAACAATAAAGAAAATACTGGGGGTTAGAGGATCCACTTTTATTACTTCTAATTTAGATATCTCCCTTATTATAATATATAAACTTTGCATGATATTACCAACCGACCATATATGCGGTATCATGATTAAGTCAGATTTATGATTAATTTCAACCGACCATAAAGGCGATATCCCATTAACTCAGGTTAAAATCAATTTAATTAAGTCCAACTGACTATAACAACAGTATCCCATTAAGTCAGGTTTTAAATAGTTTATATATTATAACTAAGGGAGATTAATCTAAATATTAGTAATAAAATCTTAACATTTCACCCCAGCAGAGGGGAGTTACCTCATCATACTAAAAAGTAAAATAAAGAAAGAACTATTACATAAAATAAAAATTAAATATAAGAAAGCTGTAAATAAACAAACAAGATACAATATTCTTAGTATTCTTAAGGAAGTCCCCAGAAGAAGGTATGAATTTTCCTTAAAATTTCAGCTTCAATTTATAGGCAAAATTCTGCCCCGCGCGTCGCGACGCAAAACACTTGCGTGTCGCGATGCGTCGTTGATTCAAAAGGATGATGACACGTGGCTGTCGACAGAATTATTGGCTTGGCGTTGCGACGCGTTGAGGGTTCTGCGTCGCAACGCGGGCTACATTGATGACGTCAGCGATGATGCCGGTCGGCAGACTTCATAATTGTGGCGCGTCTCGACACAAATGATGTTGCGCGTCGCAACACGTGACTAGAAAATTTCCCAATTTGCCATTTTTGATCCGAATTTCGCCGTTTTAGCCCCGATTCAATTCCAGTGAGTTCTAAAACCTTATTTATCTACAAAATAACACAAAACACATAAAAATATTCACAAAACTCGAGAAACTAAACAAAATATCAAGTAAAAGGGACGGTAAATACTGATATATTTACCGCTTATCACACCCCCAAACCTAACATTTTGCTAGTCCTCGAGCAAAACAACAAAATACAAAAAAAATAACTTTAAAATAAAATTAAACTAAACCACTTTCGTAGGAATCACAGTTGCATTTAGCGTATGCAACAAGCCTTTAAACCCCTAGGTGTCCCTAGTGGACGAGTTGTAGTCTCGTGATGGTTTACAACAACGATACCCAGAAACGTCAAATGCACACAAAAGTAAAAAGACAAAAGAAAAGAGAATAATCAAGTTAGTGACTAAACAAGTGAAACTTCTTATCCAAGTTAGTAGTTGTTTTCTTTCTTTCTAAATTACCAAATAACTAAATTCTCCCATTATTTTTACCATTCTCCATATACACAACCAACAAAGTATTAATCAAATCAATGTGCCCACAATATTCATAAGTGTAGTTGAAAAGTGAGTAATATTTTTGTCCTAAAGTTATATCAGAATTCACACATTTTTTAGCAATATAACTTTTTCTGATTATTTATTTATTTATTTATTTACAATATCTTCCATGTAGCGAGCTTTGGGCCAGTGACTCCCAAGCCAGTTGGTTTTAGGGTACTAGGTGTTAAGACACCCTTACATACTTAATTACTCGGATATCATATATCTTTTTTTTTTCTTTTTATATATATATAACATCTTCAATCCATGTAGCGAGCTTTAGGCCAGTGACTCTCAAACCAGTTGGCTTTAAGGCACTAGGTGTTAAGACACCCCTACAGACTTAATTACTCGGATTTCAGATGTTTATTTTCTTTATTCCATTGTTTTTTTTAGATGCTTCCTCCAATTAAATTAGAGCACTGAATATTACAAACTTTTCACTTACAACTCATAGCTGTATGTTACCATACATGTTGATAATACCTGTCAACTGAGCATATGAAGATCTTTTTTAGTCAGTATTATAGAGAATTCACAAATTAAATAATTCAAAAGGAAATAAACAAAAATTAACTTGTTACGAAATAGGTTGAAATACGTCTCAGGAGTGGAAATTCCTTACACAGCTATCTCATACCAATTTCATCTGATTAGTCAAGTTAAAAACATAAAAAACATTAATTATTATTTTTAATTATTTTTTTAATTATTGAAAATTTTTAACTAAAAATCAAGTAAAAACAACACAACGAAAAATAAAAACAAGATACTAGTTAACTATTCCCCTCCCCCAAACCTAATTGAGACATTGTCCCCAATGTCTAAAAAGTAGAAGAAGGGTTTAGAAAATAGTACCTGGTTAGCTGGAATTCTACATCTAAAAAGAAAATTAAAAGTTAAGATCCAGATTTATCCGATGCTTTTTACCACGATCATTATCGGGCCAGTTTATCTTGGAAATGATAGGGTCAATTTGTGGTTCAAAGGCTAAAAGTTAGTCAATTAAATCATGGATGTTCTGTCAGTGACGAAGATATATTTTACAAGCTTTGACACGAATCCATTTCTCCCGGCATCATCAAGAAACAAACAAAGAAAGTCATAAAATCCATCAGCATTAAACAGTCCAATCGGTTTCTGATATATGTTCAAGTTCACCCAAGATAGCACTGTAAAAATTTCCTCCATTGTGCCCAAGCCACCTGGCAAAGCAATAAAAGCATCAGCATAATTAATAATTTCAACAAGTTGTTCGGACATACCTGGCACAATGTTTTCATCTCTGTTTGATGGTCCGATAAGATTCACCTCTGCCAAATGTTTTGGGATGATTCCCATAACTTGACTACCTCCTTCCTGTACGACCCTTGAAACGTATCTCATTAGTCCAAGATTGCCACTGCCATATACTAGGTGCATATTCCTTTCAATTATGACTCTACCTAATTCCTGTGTTGCCTCAACGAACTCTGGCTTAGAACCAACACTAGTACCGCAAAACACAAATATGTTTACAACTCGTCTTCTTGAAGTTGCTTCCATTTTATTTATTTTATTTATTTCTCAACTCTGGATGTCTTCAATAGTGCAATGACGAACTCAATTTATAAAACCTGAAAAAAGGTGAGTAATAGTAGCACTAGTACCTGCCAAATGACAATTATTAGCTAAACAGTAAAATAAACCGTGAAAGTTAAAAAGTCTGGATCCTGATAAAAGAAAATAACAAATCAAATCACAATTATTAGTTAAAGAGAAAGAGATAATAATATTTACAAGAAGTAACAGCTTGATTGACATCTATGCGTTAGAGACAAGCTTCCCATCCAATTTTCTTATAAATTGGCAAACAAGGTATTTTAAAGTCAGATTCCTGAGACTTAATTGTTGTCTTTCTTTTCGAAACTGTGCATGTAACATCTGAATTGCATGATGCACATATCCACTGGGATGCATCTCAAGAGTTAATGATATGTCATCCAAAGACTCCTTACTCATACCATCCCTAATGAATTTAATTTTATCTTCACGGTTATCAGACACCATTCCTAAAGAACGAGAACGGGTATTACATGTCATGCGTGCACATTTATAGCAAAAACCCATTCTTTTAGATCTTCTTTTCTTAGCATAGGTGCTTCTTCCTAATTCAGGCATATATGAAATAAAAGAGTCAAAGGACTCACCTGCCAATCGGACCCGTGCTTCAATAATCCAACGAATGTCATTAGGAATACCTTTGATCATCAGAAGTCTCATTCGTTCTATGCGAGCTTTGTAAACTTTCATCAGAGAGTTTTGAGGGAGAGAATGAAATTGCTTGTGAAGATTTGCGAGAACGTCTTCCATCCTGAAATGTGACTTTACCTACAAAAATTAAACACACAAAAATAAAACACACCAAATATGAATATATACACAATTTGCATGGGTTGCCTCCCTGCTAGCGCTAAGTTTAACATCGTCAGCTAGACATGTCTGCCCGAACGTTAGGCTATATCTGAAAGTGTGACACTTTCTTTTTGTCTCTCAAATGATTCTTCCCAGTAGTGCATGACACGCTGACTGTTAACTTTGAATGTGTTGTTGGACTTGGGGTTGTATATCTCAACAACTGCATAAGGTAACACCTGAGTAATCACAAATGGACCTGACCACCTTGATTTCAGCTTTCCAGGAAAAAGTTTCAACCTTGAATTGTATAACAACACTTGCTGCCCTAGTTCCAGTTGTCTGTGCACTATTTTTTTATCATGTCATTTCTTGGTCTTTTCTTTGTACAGTTTGACATTTTCATAAGCATGTATGCGAAATTCCTCCAATTAGTTGAGTTGGTGGAGCCGTTTTTCTCCTGCTACTTGTAGATCAAGATTTAACTTTTTCAGTGCCCAGTACGCTTTATGTTCAAGCTTCACTGGCAGATGGCGTGCTTTCCCAAACACCATTCGATATGGGGACATACCGATAGGTGTTTTGTAAGTTGTCCGGTAGGCCCATAATGCGTCATCTATTTTTGTAGACTAATTCTTCCTTGTTGATCCAACGGTTCTCTCCAAGATTATTTTGATCTCACTGTTTGAAACTTCAACTTGGCCATTTGACTGTGGATGGTAAGCAATGGCGAATTTATGAGTAACTCCGTATTTGGATAGAAGTGCATCGAAATATCTGTTGCAGAAATGTGTGCCACCATTACTGATAATTGCCCGAGGTGTTCCGAAGCGAGTGAAAATATTATTTTTAAGGAATTTTATCACCACTTTTGAATCATTTGATGGTAGTGCTGTTGCTTCAACCCGTTTGGAGACGTAGTCTACTGCAACTAGTATGTACAAGTTTCCGAATGATGGAACAAAGGGTCCCATAAAATCAATTCCCCATACATCAAATATCTCCACTTCCAAAATGTTTTACAGAGGTCCTATTTCTCATCAAAATATTTCTCGTTCTCTGGCACATGTCACATTGAAGAGCAAATAAGTAAGCATATTTAAACAGAGTGGGCCAGAACAAACCTAATTGTAGGACTTTGGCTGCAGTTTTATCTCCACTGAAGTGTTCGCCATATGGTGATGAATGACAATGCTGAAGAACACCGTTGAACTCTTCCTGTGGAACACAACGTCTCAGTAATTGATCAGCACATCGTTTGAACAGATACGGTTCATCCCAGAAATAGTGCTTGACTTCTTTGAAGAACTTCTTCCGTTGTTGATGTGTCCATTCCAATGGCCATTTTCCAGATACTATGTAGTTTACATAGTCAGCATACCAAGGGACATCTTGTTGTATGATGGCAAACAATTGTTCATCTAGAAAAGTTTCTTTGATTGTCATCTCATTGCCAGTTGTTTCTGGAATCAGCTCGTTCAGTTTCCTATAGTCCATGCATACTCTACATCCAGTCACCGTTCTTGTTGGAATCAGCTCGTTCTTTTCATTTGTGACTATAATAATTCCTCATTTCTTTGGCACACATTGCATAGGTCTCACCCACGTGCTGTCAGAGATGGGGTAAATGATGACTGCATCCAACTATTTAATAATTTCTTTCTTCACGACCTCCTTCATGATTGGATTTAGTCTCCGTTGATGCTCCACTGTGGCTTTGTACTCGTCGTTCATCAAAATTTTATGCATGTAAAATGATGGACTAATGCCTCGACTGTCTGCTATAGTCCAACCAATGGCTTTCTTGTGTTCGCGTAGCACTCTCAGCAACTTATCTTCCTGCTCCAATGTTAGCGACAAAGAAATAATCACAGGTAAATCAGAAGAGTTTTCTAAGAATGCATACATGAGATGGCTCAGAAGTGGCTTTAGTTCCAGCTGTGGTGGTTCTTCAATCGAGGGCTTGATTCGCTCCTTTTTCGGTAGTTCCAATCTTTCCACCTGTGGTGTCGATTTGAAGCAAATGAGTCTGTCAAGATAGTTGATACATTCCAGAATTTCATCATCTAGCTCGCTGTCAGTCATATTGGTGATGCAAGCTTCAAGTTTATCTGTGGAAAGTTGCATTGCATCAGTATTCTGAATGATACTATCTATAACATCAAGTCTGAAACATTACTCATCCTTTTCATCATTCGGGAATTTCATGGCTTTGAAAACATTGAATGTAACTTCTTGGTCCTGCACTTTCATGGTTAGTTCTCCTTTTTGTACATCAATAACAGTTCGACCTTAACCAATAGGTACATATTTGTCTTCTTCCATATCAAGGATAATGAAATCTGCAGGGAAAATGAATTTGTCGACTTTAACCTATACATCTTCCATTACACCTCTTGGAAATGTGAGCGATCTATCAGCAAGCTGCAGAGTAACTGAGGTGGACATTGCTTCTCCAATTTTCAGTTTTCTTTAAATAGACAAAGGCATCAAGTTAATGCTGACACCTAAATCACACAAAGCCTTACCGAAGTAATATTCTCCTATGGTGCAGGGGATGGTGAAACTGCCAGGATCTTTCAACTTTGGGGAAGCTTCATCTGAATGATGGCGCTGTATTCTTCTGTCAATGCTACTGTCTCGTAATCTCCCAATCTCCGCTTTCGTGAAAGGATATCTTTCATGAATTTGACATAGCTGGGCATTTGTTCCAATGCTTCTGCAGATGTAATGTTGATATGCGGCTTTTTGAAGATCTCCAAGAATCGAGCAAATTGTTTGTCTAGATTGTTTTTCTGGAGACGCTGTGGAAATGGTGGAGGTGGAGTAAATTGATCTCGATCATTTTCTTTTACTTATTTTTCCTCCATCTGTAATTCTGCTTCACTGCTTTCTTTTGGAACTTCCTTAGCAGTTGCATTGACTCCAACATCTTTGTTGATTTCAGTACCACTTTTCAAAGTAATGGCTTGACATTGCTCATTCCCTCGGTTCATTGGATTTGGTTCTGTGTTGCTAGGAAGGTTACCCTACGGTCTGTAACTCTGAGTATTGGCCAGTTGTCCCAATTGATTCTCCAGTGCCTTCAAAGATGTTGTTTGGCTTTGAATCAATGCTGATTGAGATTGAAACATAACATCATATGTTTGTTGTTGCCTTTTCATTTGGGCCAGTAATTCTACTATTCATAGTTCATTTTCATACTCATGGCCTTTGTTTTTCTGTTGGAATCCTGGTGGTGGATTGTTCATTTTCCTTGAATTGTTGCTCCAAGCGAAATTGGGATGATTCCTCCACCCTGGGTTATAAGTGTTGGAATATGGATTGTTCCTATGTCTGTTGAAATTGTTGACATAATTCACCGTCTCATCATGTTGGTTGTAAGATTCTACCTCTGGTGCTCCTCCATATGGTGAACTTATGGATCTAGCATCAACCTTCATGTTAAGAGTATCCAGACTTTTACAAATCTGATCCAACTTGGCACTCAATGATGTGTTGGCTCATACTTCGTAGATTCCTACTATTCGTTGAATTATGCTCATTTCTGTTGGCCATAAAGAATTGTTATTGGCCATTTCTTCAATTAAGTCCCAGACCTGATCTTCTCCTTTTGCCATTAATGCTCCTCCACCAGCAGCATCTATTGTGGTTCTCATTAGTCCAGAAAGTCAATTGTAGAAGGTTTGGACTTGAAACCATTTTGCAATCTCATGGTAAGGACATTTCCGGAGCAACTCCTTGTATCTCTCCCAAGCTCCACAGAGGGATTTTGAGTCATATTGTACAAAGGATGTAATGTAATTTCTCAGCTTTGCAGTTCTGGCTGGGGGAAAGTACTTTGCAAGGAATTTGGTGGCTAGAGTGTTCCAAGTTATGATGAAACCTGTTGGTAGTGAATGTAGCCAAGCCGTAGCTCTGTCTTTCAAAGAATATGGGAACACACGCAGTCTCATTGCTTCTTCAGCCGCTCAGTTGTAATTGAATGTGTCGCAAACTTCCAGGAAGTTGCTGATGTGGGCATTAGGATCTTCAGTTGCATTCCCCTCCAATGTGAACTAACTGTTGTGTCATCTGAATGCATGTTTTGATGTCACAAGCATTTGCTGGTAAAAGAGGAAGTACAATACATGAAATGAACTCGTCAACCACCAGAATAGTTATGTCTCGAATGGGAATTGGTGGTGAAACTTGATCGGCGTAATCACATGCGTATAACGCAAGCGCACGTATCATTCAAGTAGTATAAAAATATCGATCCCACAAGGATTTAATTCCTACTGTTGTTACTAATTATTAAATCTATTTATTTACAAGTATCTAATTAAAGAAGAAGAGAATGATCGCTTGATTGGTTGGTTGGATGTGGATTTTGCTGAAAAAATAAATAAATAAAAGTACAAAAGAAAATACTAAGGAAAATAAACAAAAGACAAAAAATCTAGGGTTGTGATTCCACACAATATTATTCTAATGATGAATTGATTCTCTTATATATGTGTAATAAATTAGTTTGCTAACCTGGAACATGAAGATATACAAAAGCCTCTTCCGATGGTCAGATGCAAATACCCAAAAAAACCCAATTAATCATATTCCTATATTAATCAAGTTACATGAATTCATTAAGTTCAAGTTCCAATTAGGGCTACCCCCGCCCGACATGTATATTCCTATCCTGTAAAGAAATCTATTAAGGGGTTATCTATCCTCAAGGAAGATCGTGAGCTATTGAATCTAAGGCCGAAACTTAAAATCCATTTTCCAAGTTCATTTTAAGTTTACCACATCAATCTTATTGGTGATCAGACAACAAGAAGCATTAAGCTTAAGATTCAATAACCAATCTAAAGAATTACCCAATATATAATTAAATCAATTATTAAGTATGAGAATATTGTGTTTCATCACTTCCCTAGAATAAAAATAAAATGCTGGGGGTTAGGTGATCCACCGTTACTAATTCTAATTTAGAAATCTCCCTTATTATAATATAGAAATTATCAGTGATATTACCAACCGACCATAAATGCGGTATCCTCATTAAGTCAGATTTTCAATTAAGTCCAACCGACCATAAATTTGTCCATAAACCAGTCATATAGGCGGTAATCATATGTCACCTAAAGACCGGCCATATAGGCGGTGTCACATTATGTCAAATAAATAAAATCAGCCATTAAGGCAGTAATCCTTTAATTTAAATTATAATTTCTATATTATAATTAAGGGAGATTGATCTAAACTAAAATAATAAAAGCTTCACCCTTCCCCCAGCGGAAATCTAACTACAAAACATAAAAAAAAAGAAACTACTACTATTACTAAAAATAAAAATACATAATTTAAATTACAAAAAATAAACAAACAAGGTGCAATCCTTAAATTCCTTACAAAAACCTAAGGAAAGCATCAGAATTACAAATGAAATGACTTGGTATTTATAGGAAAATTTAAAGGCTTCCACCAATTTCTCCGCCAATTGCTCCACAAATTGCTCCACCAAACATGGGACCAAACATGACACCAAACGATTGGATAATTATGACCCATAATATCACTATTTTGTAAAGGACGTGGTGTTTTTGTACAAAATTAACTATGTGACAAAAGAAATTGCTCTTTTATCATTTGTAATTGGATTACCGGGATATATAAATGATAAAAGTCCATATAATTAGTACCAGATTAATAAGATATGAGACAATATTAATCAACGTAAGGTTTAATCATTAAATATCCCTAGTCGTAGTATTATCGAGACTGGACATCGATAATGCGGAATAGGCTAGTATTACATTTGTGCGTGTTATAGAAACGTAACAACATAGTTCTCATATATTTGGGTATTGGATACTCATGCAAGTGTAATAAAATGTTTTGTTTACCGATGGTACGGAAACAGCTTCGCTCTGGATAGACCCATCGGAATCCCATTTGTGGTATGACTATGTGTCTATGGGAATCTGAATCAGGGTAGATGTATTTGGTCTTAACCTGAGACTTGCATCGCTAATACTTGCAACAATCAGTATACTTTGGTTTTGGTCGTCCGAGGCTTTAACAGGTTCTGTGTACGCCTCTTCTGGGTATACTGAGAATCATAGTGTATTGGGTGTGATGTCAAGATGGAAATATCACTTCAGTTATATGGAGATGATGATCACGCAGGGATACGAAACTGGTACTCTTAAGTACTGCAGTCATCAGGATAATATGACTAGGTCATGATTATCCGATTATAGAGACTAGTTGCCAGTGATCCAATATATGCTTCATACGAGGCAGACACAATTCTAGCCCCAGGCCTTGCATGTGACATCCGATACTGGATCATAATACGCAATACTACGTATACTACGTCTGACAAAGATTATATATTCATTTAAAGAATATTTCTGGAGAATTGGGTAGGCACGGTGTTTTGCTAGAAGCCAACCAGGTCTTGTAAATCGGTAAGAACGTGGTACCAGGTACGCACGTGTTCGGATAGTCCGATGACCGTATTTACTGCCAACATATCCAGGGATCTCTTGGGTCGCCTCCCAAAGATTCGCTGATGAGATTTGACTCGAACACAGAATTAATCTAGGATTAATTATGAGAGAGAAAATTAATCTGGGATTAATTACGGCAATAATTAATCTGGAATTAATTATCATAAGAGAGAATTTATCTGGGATTAAATTCGTCGAGAAGGGAGAATGCGGTTAATTTGGAATTAATCGGTAAAATAAATTTAATAGTGAAATTGGATTTTTCTATTTAATTTATTTAATTGGGCTAAAATAATATATTAGATATATTAATTGAAATTAGATTTCAATGCGGAATTAAAATTAGATTTTAATTCGAGCGAACAAATTAATTTAGAATTAATTTGTAAGCGACTTACGTAATAATATTGTAAGACATTATTATTTAATTAAATTGGATTTAATAAAGTCGCAACGGTAAATTTGTTTAATTCGAAATTAAATGAACCCGGGCCCGAGCGAAGTGGCGTGTTGGATTGTCCGACTTAAATTTGGAATTTAAAGTGGGGCCCACCAACTTACATCAAATGTCTACACTAGTGATGAAAGTTATTATTAGTTGAGAAAAAGCTTAGATTGCTTTTGACACACTCAAGCTAATTCCAACACACAAACTAAGTATATATTAATTTGGTCAACTTTGGAAGTATGAACAAGTTACTATTCACAGCAAACAAAAACTCTATTCTTCTCTCCCTAGCCATGGCCGAAACTTGCTTCTCTAGGAGGGCAAAATTTTCTTTCAATTTTTTTTCTTGCTAGCACATAAAAGAGTGAATCAATGTGATAGGATGACTCACCCAAGTGTTGGAAACACTAATAGAAAGCTTGGAGCTTCATCTTCAACAATGAAAAGTTTTGAAACTCATCCAATCAAAGTACATTTTTCCACAACTTCTTTGGTAATTTTCACACACGAATCACTCTTAGATGATCTTGGCATGTTCTAGGAACACTAACAATGGTATCAGAGCCTCCTAAGTTTGATTTGGAAATCTAGGGTTCATGACTTTAATTTGGGATTTTTGTGTTTGGAGCTTGATTTTCCTAAATTGGTTGTTTGGTTGTGGTTGGATGGTGATGAATTGGATTTGTGCATCAATAGAATTGAGAAAAATTGATTGGATAAAAAATCCCCAATTCTCGAGCCATGGCCGAATGGAACCCTTTAAATTGCTCATGGTGATTTTTGAATTTTGACAAATTGGATATGTTAAAAGCATGAAATGAATATTGTATGTTGATTTAATTGGATTGAAATCAAATTGGGTGTTATTTTATGCATAATTGACGTGAGCATGATAAGCATGTATAGATTGATTTTGCTTCAATGTGTGTTGGACATGAATTGGAAATGTTGAGTATGAATAATTGAATTAATTAGTTTTTTGAAAATGTTAGATTAATTGATTAATTGTACTAATTGCACTCTAATTAAATTAATATGTAATTTGGAATAATGTGTTAATTTAATTTGTTGTAATTGGGCTTAATGGGCTTGGTTGGGCCAAGTTTGGTTTTGGACAATTGGGTTGGATCCAATTGGGCCTAAAACCATTTCCATAAAGTCCAAATATGACATTTGGGCCTTTAAAAATTTAATTGGGTGTAATGGGCCAAAATTGATTTTATGGCATAAGGGTGATTCCTTATTGGGCCTTGGCATCTTGGGTTTGATCCATAATGGCCAAAGCCCATGCCTAAGGAATTAATTAAAAGCCCATTGACTTTAATTAAAAGTATTGGATACTAATAGGGCCTTTGAGACCCATATAGATTGGATTTGGAATCCAAGTCTAAAATGCACTTTTAAAAGTGTAATTATTTAATTTGGAATTAAATATGAATTAGTATTGAATATAATTTAAATTGGATTTAAAATTGTAGTTCGATATAATTCAAGAATACGTATTTTGAGTATTTATTCTTAAACGAGTTGGACTCGCGCAAATCAAATCGTTGTTTGAACATTGGATAGTCATTAATCAAAGATTAATTAATTGGATTAGATTGATTGATAACATGCTTTGTGTGAATACTTGGATGTATTGTATGAATAATGTATATCGGATGGATATTAGATGAGTGAGGGCAATTTTAGAAATTATTGTAATAAATTTAGAATTTATTAAATTGGACCTACGTGTCCAGTCTATTATCTCCTTATCTCATTGTATTTCTCTTCTCACCAATTCCCCTCAATATAAATGAGGTTTCTTTAGAAGTATTATGTAATTAGATAGAAGTATGAATAATGCTAGTGGGAGAGAAGAAAATGAGAGATTTGTTCTAGGAACAAAGTTTGTTGTATATCCATCTGAATATCATTATTAGTTTTATTCGTGCCTTATTATGCTTTTAGAATGCATACTTAAGGGTGTATGATGAGACCTAATTAAATATAATAAATTGGTTGCCAAATCGCGACAAAACCCTCATTTTATATTAAGCATTTTTCCTTCCATTGAGTGATTCTCTCTCAAGATTCAAGATTGACATTGGTTTGTTGGCCAAAGTCAAGAACTTTGTCCATTGCGGATGTGTTTGAATCACGAAAGCTTTGTTCCATATCGTACGTCTTGGGCAAGTTGTGATTTGTTGGCCAAAGTCAAGGTCACTTCTTGTTCATCGACCTCGATTACGAAGCTTTCCCACTGTCAATGGGTCACGCTTAACTGGTTTCATTAAGCTTGTTAGTTGATTCAGAGGAAAAAAGGTTAGGCAATATATTGGATATATTGGCATATATTGGATATATGTTTCGGACTTAGAGGTCCACCTAATGGATCTAGGAATTGGATGAGATCCAATTGATCTTAGAGATATACCTAGTTAAGTTTCATACAACTTGTTGGCTAAAGTCAAGGTTGTGTGTTATTTAACGGGATCCTAGCCCACTAGGAAACTAGGTTTCCCGAGTACTCCACAGAGGGTTAGAGGCTCGCCGAAAAATAGTGGGAGACAAGTATTAAATTTGCAATTTCGTTTAAATACTTGCCAATACGCGCTCATTTCATTTTTCTTCATTAATTATTTATAAATATATTAGTTGGACTAATATTCAATTGTTGTTTTAATTGAACAGTTGGACTGTATTCAAACTACTTCATTTATAGTTGGTTATATAATTGGATTATAATAATCAATACATTTGAATTTAACCGATCATTTATAGTTGGTTATATAGTTAGACTATAGTAATCATTACATTTGATTGTACCCAAAATCGTTGATTGGATAGTTGGACTATAGCAATCACTATAACTGGAAAGATTAGCGTCAAATGACATAATCCTAGGTGAAAAATGTCTTTTACGGCTTTAATTTTCATATTGGGAAATGAATCTCAGGATAGTCAAGTTACTCTATTTGATAGAGAGACCTCTCGGGCCTAAGCCCGGAGTTGAGTAAATAGTAGAGCATGAGCTTTGGAAGACTCATCGTGATGATAACTTTAGTGCTCAATCCGTTATGCTTGCCGCAAAGACTCCTAAATTTCGTCGTCAGAACTAAGGATTAGATCCTTATACCATGATGATGAAATTAAAGGATCTTTATAGATCTAATCTTAGATCTTAAAAGTACAAAAGAAGCTCTTTCGCTCGCGTATGTCAGAGGGTACATTTGTCGAGCACTAGGTGTCACAGATGATTGCTGACATCGAACAACTAGATTAACTGGGCATTACCTATGAGGCCAAGACTTCCATAGATTTGATCTTACAGTCTCTGCCTGAATGTTGGGGCGGGTTCATCTTGAACCAAGTGAAAAACTCTTGGAGAGTTAATGGCCATGCTCAAGGAGGCAGAGCCAGAGCTTCTAAAAGGGCAAGAAGCGCAATGCACGTCTTACTTCGACATCCCAGAAGGCCAAGGCTTGGCCGAAGGCTTCTGAGGATGTGAAAAAAGGCAAAGGCAAAATCGTCACAGTCTTCTGGGAAGACAAATGACATATCCCAAGATGTCTGCCTAAATTATGACAAACGGGGTCACTGAAAGTGTGACTTCCGTATGGACAAAGCAGACATGAAGGAAGTGAAGACGGGCAAGGCTCCGACTTCGGGTATGTTTGTCATAAACATATCCATTATTGGTTTTAAAATTGGATTTTAATACTGGATGTGGTACATACATATGTACTGACGTGCAGGATCTGCTGATTAGCAGGAGACTGGCTTCAGTTGAGATCGACCTATGAGTCAAAAACGGGACGAGAGTCACTGTTTTGGCTATGGGAACCTAAGTTTTGGAATTGCCCCTTGGGCATGTACTTAAATTAGGAAACTGTTATAATGTACCTAGTTTGACTAGAAACATTATCTCTATATCTAGTGTAACCCGTTGCGGGTATACCTTTATATTCATGAAAATTAAGTGTTTTGTTTATAAAAATGATATTGAGATATACACATTAGATGTGAATAACAGTACTTATATTTTGAATATAAACAAATCTCAAACATATAACATGACAAACAAATGGCTCAAACTGAGTAAATCAGATGAGACTTATTTGTAGCATTGTCGTCTGAGACACATTAAACAAGACTCGTATATCCACATTTTCGAAGAGTGGATACTTGGACATATTTGATTCTAATTCAAATAACGTCTGCGAATCTAGTTTATAAGGCAAAGTGCCTAAATCGTATTTTATTAGTAAATGTGTACGTGCTACCGAGCTGTTAGCCCTCGTTCATTGTGACGAAAGTGGGCCCATATCTAGCTAGGCTAGAAGTGGATATAAATACTTCGTAACCTTTACATTATGGTTATGTGTATCTTCTGAAACACAAGTCGGAAACTTTTGATATAATCAATGAGTTTCGACACGAAGTAGAAAGACAGACCGGCTAAAGTATTAAAACATTACGGTTGGACCGTGGTGGAAAATACTTGAGCAATAAGTTTCTCGATTACATGAAAGAGTATAGTATTCTTTCACAATCGACTCCTCCCGGAACACCTCAATTTGACGGTGTGTCCTAACAGAGAAACCGAACTTTGTTGGACATTGTAAGGTTAATGATGAGTCGCTCTGAGCTACCAATTTCCTTCTGAGGATACACATTAAACAGTGCAATACTTATTTTGAATAAGGTTCTATGAAAATCTGTTAGACAGACATCATATTAGATATGAACAGGAAAGAAACTGGGATTTCTCATTCCTGAAGATTTGGGAATGCTTGGCATACTCTAAACGTTTGGATGATACCAAACTAGAACTCAAATCAGATAAGTGCCTATTTGTAGGTTGTTCTAGGGAAACCAAAGTATAGTACTTATACAACTCACAAGAGAACAATGTAATTGTTGCTCTCCATGCGATTTTCCTAAGAGGAATACCTAAATGCAGTGGTAAGTTGGAGGAAAGTAAAACTCGATGAAAATCAGAGTAATACTGTTCCAGGCACCGAGTCCTCACGGAACACCAACAGTTCATCAGGGATGAAACTGTACCAATAATCTTCGAATACACAAGAACTGCGTAGGTCGGAGAGAGTCAGAAAACAACCTGAGAGGTATGGGTTTCTGATCTCACCTCATGTAGATATCAATCTTATTGAGGAAGACGAACCGGCTACGTATGAGGAAGTGATACAAGGTATCGACTCATTTTATGGGAAAGTACCATGAAGTCCGAAATGGATTCCATTTATACCAACTAAGTTTGGACACTGGTTGATGTGCCAGAAGGCATTGTGCCTATTGGTACTAAATGAGTCTTCAAGGAAGACATACATGGATGGCAACATACAAATGTACACAGCTAGGCTTGTACAGAAAGGGTATCGTCAACGACATAGTGTCGACTGCGATGAAATTTTTTCACATGTTGCCATATTAAATCCATTCGGATGATGCTTGCAAGTGCTGCATATTTCGTTTATGAAATATGGCAGATGGACGTCAAAATCGCTTTCCTTAAATGAAACCTTTTGGAGGATGTTTTATGCAACATCCTGACAGTTTTATTGTGCCAAAACATGCAAACAAGGTTTGCAAGTTAAATCGATCCATTTATGGATTGAAGCAAGCATATCGTTCTTGGAACCAACGTTTTGATGAGATCATAATGGTATATGATTTCATTCAAAACGAATATGATTCTTGTGTGTATAAGAAGGTTAGTGGGAGCGCACTGACAATGAATGTCCTATAAGTTGATGATGTATTGCTTCTTAGCAATAACATTCCCATAACATAATCGGTGAAAGCTTGGCTTTCATTAAAATTCTCCATGAAATACCTAGGTGAAACAGACTTTATTCTAGGAATAAAGATCTATTGTGATAGATCTAAAAAGCTGCTGACAACCCTCCCAGAGCTCGTACGTTTTTGAAATGTATGTGACTTGATGTCTCATATGCTTTGAGCATATATAGACGCTATAAGGCCAATCCAGGTGATGGTCACTGGATTGATGTAAAGAACATCCTTGAGTATCTTGGACGAACTAAGGATGCTTCCTGGGAATATGGGGAAAAAAGAACTTGAGGTGACTAGGTTCACCGCTGCAAGTTTCCAAATCGACAAAGACGACTTTAAGTCGCAATAAGGGTACATATTTAGTTTGAATAACGGAACAGTGAGCTGGAAATCTTCCAAGCAAGATACTGTTGCCGAAAAAATAACAAAAGCGGAACATTGCTGCAGATGAGGCAGCAAAAGAAGCATTTTGGATCTATATAATCCTAATTGGATTAGGTGTAGTTCCGTTAGCAGCTGAGCTGGGCTACAACACAGGCTAAGGTAGGGGTGGGCAAAAAAACCGACCGAACCGAACCAAACCGCAAACCGAACCAACCGGACCGAATTTATGGTTTTTTTTCTAACGGTTCGGTTTGCGGTTCGGATTGGCCCACCCCAAACGGTTTACGGTTCGGTTCAGATGCTAAACCGAACCGCACCTGTTAAACCGAACCGAACCGTTTTAATTAAAAAATTATATATTTTTATAAAAAAGATTTGCATTTTTCTTTTAATTTTACTTTATGTTTTCTTTTTATTAGTATGTTAATAGTTTTATTCTTAATTTTTTTGTTAATATATTTTTTTGTTAATACTTTTATTCTTAAATTTATTTGTTAATAATTTTATTCTTAAATTTTTTGTTTTATGGTTTATTCTTGAAAGTAAGCTATTGGATTTGTCTCTTAATTAAAATGATGGTAGCATTATTATTCGAGGTAATTTTTAAAAAATACAAGAATTAATTGTGCCTAATTTTTCAATCCTCTATTGAGTGTATGTGTTCTCTAGAGTCACAGCTTACACTGTAGCACTTCATACTATTTGTTCGCTAGACTAGTTTTTTTTTTGTCTTCACTTAAGTGGATGATTTTTTTATAAAGTAGAATAATCCGTAAACCGAACCGAACCAATCCGTAAACCGCTGGTTTAAAAAATTTTCAATCCGAACCAAACCGTTATTTAACGGTTTGGTTTGAGAGGTAAAAAAACCGGACCGTAAAATATGGTTTGGTTCGGTTTTTAGCAAAAACCGAACCAAACCGAACCGCGCCCACCCCTAGGCTAAGGAACCGCGATATCATCAACGATCCAAGTATATACTTCGAGTATTTCATCTGATTCGTCAGATCATACATCGTGGCGTTGTGATGATCGAATAAATCGCATCATATGATAACCTTGTAAATCAGCTGGCGAAAGTGATATCGCAGCATAAGCATGAGCGACCTGTACATAGTTCAAGTGTCAGACACTTGAGTGATTGGCTATAGGCCAAGTGGGAGATTGTTGGACAATTATGACCCATAACATCACTATTTTGTAAAGGACATGGTGTTCTTGTACAAAATTAACTATGTGACAAAGGAAATTGCTATTTTATTATTTGTAATTGGATTACCGGGATATATAAATGATAAAAGTCCATATGATTAGTACCAGATTAATAAGATATGAGACAGTATTAATCCACGTAAGGTTTAATCATTAAATATCCATAGTCGTAGTATTATCGAGACTGGACATCGATAATGCGGAATAGACTATTATTACACTTGTGCGTGTTATGGAAGCGTAACAGCATAGTTCTCATATATTTGGGTATTGGATACTCATGCAAGTGTAATAGGAGGTTCTGTTTACTGATGGTACAGAAACAGCTTCGCTCTGGATAGACCCCTCGGAATCCCATTGGTGGTATGACTACGTGTCTATGGGAATCCGAATCAGGGTAGGTGTATTTGGTCTTAACTTGAGACTTGCATCACTAATACTTGCGACAATCAGTATACTTTGGTTTTGGTCGTCCGTGGCTTTAATAGGTTCTGTGTACGCCTCTTCTGGGTATACTGAGAATCGTAGTGTATTGGGTGTGATGTCAAGATGGAAGTATCACTTCAGTCATATGGAGATGATGATCACGCAGGGATACGAAACTGGTACTCTTAAGTACTGCAGTCATCGGGATAATATGACTAGGTCATGATTATTCGATTATAGAGACTAGTTGCCAGTGATCCGATATATGCTTCGTACGGGGCAGACACAATTCCAGCCCCAGGCCTTGCATGTGACATATGATACTGGATCGTAATACGTAATACTACGTATATTAAGCCTGACAAAGATTATATATTCCTTTAAAGAATATTTCTGGAGAATTGGGTAGGCACGGTGTTTTGCTAGAAGCCAACCATGTCTTGTAAATCAGTAAGAAAGTGGTACCGGGTACGCACGTAATCGGATAGTCCGATGACCGTATTTACTGCCAACATATCGAGGGATCTCTTGGGTCGCCTCCCAAAGATTTGCCGATGAGATTTGAGTCAAACACATAATTAATCTGGGATTAATTATGAGAGAGAAAATTAATCTGGGATTAATTACGGCAATAATTAATCTGGGAATTAATTATCATAAGAGAGAATTTATCTGGGATTAAATTCGTCGAGAAGAGAGAACGCGATTAATTTGGAATTAATCGGTAAAATAAATTTAATAGTGAAATTGGATTTTTCTATTTAATTTATTTAATTGGGCTAAAATAATATATTAGATATATTAATTGAAATTATATTTCAATGCAGAATTAAAATTGGATTTTAATTCGAGCGAACGAATTAATTTAGAATTAATTCGTAAGCGACTTACGTAATAATATTGCGAGGCATTATTATTTAATTAAATTGGATTTAATAAAGTCGCAACGAAAAATTTGTTTAATTCGGAATTAAACAAACCCGGGCCCGAGCGAAGTTGCGTGTTGGATTGTCCGACTTAAATTTGGAATTTAAAGTGGGGCCCACCAACTTACATCAAATGTCTACACTAGTGATGGAAGTTATTATTAGTTGAGAAAAAGCTTAGATTTCTTTTGACACACTCAAGCTAATTCCAACACACAAACTAAGTATATATTAATTTGGTCAACTTTGGAAGTATGAACAAGTTACTATTCATAACAGACAAAAACTCTCTTCTTCTCTCCCTAGCCATGGCCGAAACTTGCTTCTCTAGGAGGGCAAAATTTTCTTTCAATTTTTGTTCTTGCTAGCACATAAAAGAGTGAATCAATGTGATAGGAAGACTCACCCAAGTGTTGGAAACACTAATAGAAAGCTTGGAGCTTCATCTTCAACAATGAAAAGTTTTGAAACTCATCCCATCACAGTAAGTTTTTCCGCAACTTCTTTGGTAATTTTCACACACGAATCACTCTTAGACGATCTTGGCATGTTCTAGGATGCCAAACTAAGTATATATTAATTTGCATGTTTGGTGGAAGTTTGACAATTTTTATTTTTTATTTATTTATATATTTTTTTGCTTTGAAAATGACTTTAATAATTACTCATAACACACTTCCGGATGTTTCATCAATTTCGATCATGCAATCTTCAGAATTCGAAATTATTTTATTCTTCAAAGTTGTAGATCTTTGAGGCTTCTTTAATCTGGAACTTGAATCACCTCAATCCGATATCGGAGGAAAACGTTATCGCTAAAATATGACAATTGCGCAAAGTTGGAATTTCCGAAACTGTACTTCGTTAGAACGCCCTTTCAAGTTTCCAATCTCCAAAATCAAAATATCAAGTCCAGGTTTTGCCCTTATTTGACCCATATTTCATCCTAATTGATTCCATTAAGTCCCAATTTTATTTTATCTGTAAAATAAAATAAAACACATCAAAACGTTCATAAAACTCAAGAAATTATGCGAAATATTAGGTCAAATGAGTGGGAAATAGTGATATATTTACCACTTATAAAAACTTCCAAAGATTCAGGTTCCATGTTGAAATGTAACTTCTTGGCCTTCGCGTCTTACCCTTCTTAACTGCCTGATTTTTCTTTCAGTTTCTTCGTCAAGGGGACGAATTTCAAAGCTTATGATTCTTCTCATGTAGTGTCTGAGAACCTGAAAAACAAGAAAATAAAAGTAATAAATAAAAATAAATTAGACACAAGTAAAAGTATCTAACCCCAAAATTAATAGTGAAAGATAAATAAGTCCCCGACAACGGCGCCAAAAACTTGGTCGGTGAAATCACATACGTAACGCAAATGCACGTATCGCTTAAGTAGTATAAAATGTATCGATCCCACGAGGACTTAATACCTTAGCTATCAATTTATGACGTTAAATGTTTGCAAGTATCTAGTAGATTGATTTTTGTTTGGATGATGATTTGTATCTGAAAACAAGTAAATAAAACAGTGCGAAAGTAAATTTAAGGAAAATTCAATATTATAAAACTATTTAGGGTTGTGAATCCTTCCAATATTTTATAAAGATGAAGTGGTTATTTCATGTTTGTGCAATATATTGGTTTAATAACCTGGAACAAGAAAATATGCAAAAGCCTCTTTCGATGGTCTATTGCAAACACCCATAGTAACCCAATTAACTATATTCATATGTTAACCAAGTTATCTGAATTCATTAAGAATAAGTTCCAATTATGGTTACCCCCGCCCGACATGTATATTCCTATCCTGTAAGAAAATCTACCTAAGAGTCTCCTGCCCCAAGGTGAGATCGTGAGCTATTGAGTCTATGGCTAAACCTGAAACCTCTTTTCCAAGTTCATTTTAGGTTTACCAAATCAATCTTATTAATGGCCAGTTAACAAGAAGTATTAAGACTAAGGCTCAATAAATAAACCTTTTTATTACCCAAGACACAAAATTACCACTGATAAACCGGTGATATTGGAATTCATCACAAACCTAGATAAGTGGTTTAGTTACCACACATATCTAGGACTATTATAAACATAAATAAAATAAATGACTTAAAGCAAAACTTGAAATTAAAAAGATAAAATTAACAATAAAGAAAATATTGGGGGTTAGAGGATCCACTTTTATTACTTCTAATTTAGATATCTCCCTTATTATAATATATAAACTTTGCATGACATTACCAACCGACCATATAGGCGGTATCTTGATTAAGTCAGATTTATGATTAATTCCAACCGACCATAAAGGCGGTATTCCATTAAGTCAGGTTTTAAATAGTTTATATACTATAACTAAGGGATATTAATCTAAATATTATTAATAAAAGCTTAACCTTTCACCCTAGTAGAGGGGAGTTACCTCCTCATACTGAAAAGTAAAATAAAGAAAGAACTATTGTATAAAATAAAAATTAAATACAAGAAAGCTGTAAATAAACAAACAAGATACAATCTTCTTAGTATTCTTAAGGAAGTCCCAAGAAGAATGTATGAATTTTCCTTCTGATTTGAGCTTCAATTTATAGGCAAAATTCTGCCCAGCGCGTCGCGACGCGCCGTTGATTCAACAGGATGATGACACGTGGCTATCGGCAGAAATTATTGGCTTGGCGTCGCGATGTGTTGAGGATTCTGCGTCACGACGCGGGCTACAGTGATGACATCAGCGGTGACGTGTGTTGGTAGGCTTCATAATTATGGCACGTCGCAATGCAAAGGATGTTGCGTGACCAGAAAATTTTCCAATTTGCCCTTTTTGATCCGAATTCCACCGTTTTAGCCCCGATTCAATTCCAGTGAGTTCCGGAATTTTATTTATCTAAAAAATAATACAAAACACATAAAAATATTCACAAAACTTGAGAAACTAAATAAAATATCAAGTAAAAGGGACGACAAATATTGATATATTTACCGCTTATCACACTGTGAAGCTACGTCGCATGTTTCAACAAAGAGAGAATATCCATTCCAGATCTCCACCAGCTGACTAACATTGAAGCTTTCAGGAATGGGTTACTAGCAGATAGTGACTTTATAAGAAGCTAACAAAATTCTGATGCTACACTATAGATCAGGTCATAGCCCGAGCCCAAATCGAGATCAGATGGGAAAAGGACAAAAGGAACAAGAAACGGGACGTTCCCAGTAACCGCCATGAAGATAAAATTTCAAACCCTTCTAAACGACGAAAGGGTTCGGATGCAAGGAATCATCAACCAGCAGACAGACGAAATCAGTAAGCTGGGAATCATCACCCTAAAAACATGGATTATAAATGCAGGCCTTCAGCCTACATGATATGACACCAGTCTATAGTGAATTTATCTCATTCGACATCAAGCGACACTAATTTTTTATATATCAAAGACAAAAGACTATTAATATTAAGAAAATATTATTTTTACATATGGACCATCACATGACCCAATTGACATACTTCTCCTAGTCGACATTGGAATACTTTCGTAAACCTTTAGCATACCCAATCAACCAAGAAGCATTCTCTAAGATTGTCATCTTTTCCAGACGACGGGGAAGAATTATTACTGCTCAAGATGACATGGATGAATTGGCATCTAATTCTTTTTACAAACCCTAGACACATTTCCATTCTCCTTCTTCTTTTTCTCTCAAGTGTTGAAAGAAAGAAAAAAATAGTGTGATATTTTTTTCTTAAGAATTTAGAGAATAAAAATTGTGAGTGAAACTCACACTTCGTTTTGTTGGTAACGAGAATAGCACGGAAAGAATAGTAGTGTTGAAGAAACCATATTCTCATTCTTCTTCGAGACTAATTCAAGATTGTCTTTGGGCTATTTCAGATGTTAAAAAACACTCATAACTGTTGCAGAAGATTTAGCATAGTGAGCATAATTTGTGTACGGTAGAAGTGAATAGCAATCATGAGACTGTAGAAATAAATAGTAATCGTGAATACTGTAGCATGACTATATTAGTAAATAGTGACCACAGACACTGTAGCATGAACAATAAAATTATTACTCTTCATAAAAAATTAAATAAATAAATAAGTATATAAGATATGATCCAAATTCGGCTTAAGAAAGGAAAAAGATAGAAAGAAATTTTCAAGGTCGATCCCGGACCTAACGTCACTTCCGTCGCGTGGGAAATCGTTTCCTATAGACAGTAGTATGGTTCGCACTAAGGATACAACTCCACGTACTACTGTGGGATGACCATTTCATTATGAATATAACCAAAATGCTTGTTTATTATATTTCTTATTGCATATGAATATTGTTGCATTTCTGGACTACGCAGAATATCCAGCTTGACTTCATGTAAGTCCCGCCAGATGTGACCAAGTATACCCGGCCATGTAAGTTCGGCCGAACTTGGTGTAGGCACTGTATTTTTGCATATAAGTCCTGATGATGAGCCTCATATGGAGGCACTACCAGATAAGTTGCGGAAGTCGCGGGAAACGGACGTCGGAAGGGAAAATTCAGAAATCAATACCATGTTGGACTTAATTCGTTTACTTAGCTTCGGGTTCGCTCGTTGGATCTCTGTTTTAAAATTCATCCTTGGCCCAAAACCCCCCGCGACCCACCAAAGGACCACCAACCACACGCCCAAGCCCATCAAACCCATCCAAAGAATATCCAACACATTAAACACATGTTAAAATCAAATTAAATCACCTTCCCAAATTAAATAAATCAAATCAAATCACTTTCCCAAATTAAATAAATCAAATCAAATCACCTTCCCAAATTAAATAAATAAAATTAAATCACCTTCCTAATTTAAATAAATCTCATGCCTAAATTAAACAAATCAAATCAAATCCCATAAATCCTTTTCCTAAACTAAAACAAATCATCTCCCTAAATTAAATAGATCATTTCCTTATAACAAACTAAATAGATATTCCCCATAATTACACAATATCTCCATTTCCTACCCATACAAGGACAACCCTAACCCACTCCTATAAAAAGACATTCACGCCCTTCTCTCTAAAACCCTATTCTTTCTCTTCTCTCTACACGGCTCCTCTCAATTTTCTTTCATCTCTCCCTATTCTTTTGTTCTCATTGGTTATTTATAGTTATATGCATTATCATGTTTCATGTATGTCAATATTGGGTTAGTGATTGAGTGTTGCTTCTCGTGGTATATCGGATGGAAACCCAGACGTAAATTCCATAGCCGAATCCGAATGGACGGTAGTGCGGTCTGTACTTGGGATACAACTCCACGTACCGCTTAAGGAAACGCTCACGCGTATGTTCATGAAATCGTGTGCTTACTGTTATGTCGATTTACTTTTATGCATGCGAACTTAGATATATGTTTTACTCCTATGTATGCAAACTTAAATATACTTAGATATAGGTTATTCTTGCGTATGTATGTTGCGTAGACTCGGTTATATTATCGCATAAATCCGTTCATAACAAGTGGCATAAGTAAGGGACCATTCTGAACCCAACGGTTTGCGATCTTCCCTTGCGAGGGGTGCGTGTGGCCTTAAATCATTTCCCAGTTCACACTGGGTGGCGACTCTTTTATTCTCCGGTTTAGTCCCCCACGGGCTACTCTGTACTCCCAACTGGGCCGCGAGCCTGAAATAACATCACCAATTTCTGTGTCCTACAGTCTGGCGACTCCACTGGGGATAGAGAATCGGCCCCGAAATAATGCCTTGTAATGTTTGTGATTTGTGCTTTAATTAACCGCGTCTACCGTGGGTTGAAGGGGTTTAATCAAAGATATTATTAGATCTGGGTAATGGTTTGGTGTCTTCCTTCATTCATTACATTTCTATAGCTGAAGGGAAAAGCTGTGAAGACACCTGGATAATCATTTACTCGAAGCTTACTGTGATGGACTAATTTGGAGGACTTGTTGTTTATTCATGTCACCAAGGCGATAAGAGCCTAAGAGGCTTGGGTATTTAAGAGAGTCTGCTCTACCCTCCATTTGGGGAATCTTTAATAAGAAATTCATTTGACAATCAGTCATGTATCATCACTCGTTGGCACGTACCTTAGCGTATAAAAAAAGTGCGCTCACTTGGTCGCTCAAACCCTTGAGTGGGGAGACCTAGTTGTGGGCAATCATTCGCCAGTGGGAGCCTTTGTCTACACTCCCATAAACCCACATGTGAACCATAGTTGTATGCCCAATAGTAACCATCCCTTTGTGCTTGTGATTTGGACTATCATCATTTGGATTCAGTTGGACCTTTCGTCATGAGCTGTGAACTTGTTGGGCCATTAAAACTGGGACGAGTTCGTGTCTTATGACAATTATGCCAAAAGCTTCTAAAATGACGATGGACCATTTTGTGTTTGGGCCCTCTATCATTTGAAGTTGTTTAGCCACGTTATCGCAAAAGTGTAAACCTGTTGGGCCTTTTTCAACTGGGATAAGTTCACACCTCGCGATAATATGATTGAATGCTTTGAAATGATAATGGACCAACTTGTATGCAAACCTTGATGGGTTTAGGAAGTCCAAACATGATCCAAATATGCTAGAAGCATGAGTTCGATATCCACACTGGCTTTCATCCAGAAAGGATACGCCTTGTTACAACATGTTTGTATATTTTTGGACGCTTCTAAGTTCATCCCAATGACCACAGTTGCTGAAAGCCCAATTCGTCGTTTCTAGACAATGGCATGATCCCATAATAGGCTTAATCCATGTTGTTAATGGGCGGTCTTTGTCTTTTACCGATGGAAAGGGACCAAGGTAGCCGAGTTTCACCTCGTAGCATAGGAGATAACGATTTTGTGTACCCATATTGGTGCATGGAATAAGCCATACATAGGACAGAAATAGGCTTACCACGAGTGTGGGAGATATAAAGTCGGAAGGATATATGTTGTTTTAATAACCACTTGCATATCATGCATCTCATGCATACACGCATCATGTTAACCCATGTGTCTTAAAAGCCATCATAGATATCCGTTGGGTTAGAAAAAGAAGACTTGTCAAGAAGGGTTTAGTAAACATGGATATCGGGGAAAAGGAAACCGAGGAACAAAAAACTTTACGGCAATGATAGAAAGACCATTGTGATAAAAAAAATGAGAAAAGAAAAAAATGAGAAAAGAAAAAAAAAGATGAGAAAAAAAAGAAAAAAAAATTGTTTGTTCTTAGTCCTTAATAGTTAGGCATAAGTCCAATGATGAAATCGTTTGCTTTAGGGAGAAATCTTAGAAACGATAAACTCTTGATGTGCTTTTATCTGATACTTTGAGTAATTGATCTATGTTAGACTCGTAAGCACTTGATTATGGTTCTTAGCAGTGAAAACCTGAGTAGTTAGCAAAGTGACTAGTTGAAAGAAATTGTAGGTCGGTGAATGACCGTTCGCCTAAATGTCTATCCTGATTTGCTTGTGTTATGATGTGTGGTATGGTTGAAAATAAAAGAAAAGTCTCTAAGGAAAAGAATTAAACCACCTATAACCGATAAGCGTGAAGCTACCCATGGGCGAGTATTAGGACCACCATGAGGAGAAATGCTACCTTAAAGGGTAGATGTGTTGAAAAAAAAAAGAGAAAAAGAAAAGAAAAGAAAAAAAAAGAAGTTCAAAATGAAAAGAAAAAATAGAGAGACAAAAGAGAAAGAAAACCATACCACATTGAGCACAGAAAAGCAACTGCAGGCATAATTGAGACATCTAGGTTGGTTTGACCCATCGATCCCAATTTTTCGAAGAAATCATTGAGTTGACTTACTTGGGGATGAATATGCAAAGGAACCTTTGCACACACACACTTTGAGTCTGGCTTAGATCATTTATTCAAAGACTTGGATTTGAGTTGCATTGAATGTTTTTAAGGTTTCATGGTTTCAATACTGGGCATTCTTTGAGGGCAACAATATGTATAACTATTGAGACTATTTTTTAAGAGGCAGTATAGTATGTTGGTATGGAACATCACATCACATGATTTACCTTGACCTAATGCAAGAAGCGAAGAACATAGAGCTAAGCCAAGACTGGGGGGCAACAGTAAAAGAATTACCTTTCACCCTAGCTGGGGAAGTTACAACATCATGGTGAATAGTAAAAACTGTAAAAAGTAAAAAGTAAAAATTAAATTACTATTATAACAAAAAGTAATTAAAATTATTTACATAACTAAAAATTAAAAAACTAAAAAATAAAAAATAAAAATTCTAGAGAGAGAAACTCTCTCTTTAGAGAGAATTTAAGAGAGAGAGAGGTGTATTGAAAATCTGAAATTCGCGCTGAATTTATAGAAAAATTTGGCTTCAGCGTCGCGACGCTGGAATAGTTCGACGTGGCTTGCTGAGGAGACGACACGTGGCAAGGCGGCTGACTGTTGAAGCGACATGTGTCAAGGCAACTAAGACTCAATTATTGTGATGACGTCATTGATGACGTGGCACTGTTCATGACGTCATTGATGACATCATGATGATGTGGCGTGCGCACGTTAGCGGATCTTCTGTGGTGGTGACACGTGGCAAGGCGCATGTTAGCAAAGTCAAACTTATCAAATTGTTGACCGTTGACCTGGCGCACGTTAGTAGATTCGGCTCACGTTGGGCGTCGCGGCGCGCAATGCTCCAGCGTCGCGACGCGAAAAAGACGAAAATATTCTTGTTGACGTATTTTTGTCCGGTTTTGCCCCAAATTGCCTCCAGTGCTGTCCAAACTTTATTTATCTGCAAAATAACAATAAAACACATCAAAACGTTCACAAAACTCAAGAAACTATACAAAATATTAAGTTAAATGAGTGGGAAATAGTGATATAAATACCACTCATCAGGCGACCAGTCTACCACCCCGCGAATAAGGGATACACCGAGAACTTGAGCCATGAGGCAAAAGAGAACTGACCAACCACCAGAAAAGAACTGGCAGAAGGAAATTGTAAGCCGACCCAGGGGCGATCAAAGACTTTTGTAGGCAAGAAGCACCGAGGAGCACAAGGAAGGCCTAACCCATCGGAATAGGAAACATATTCATGCATGCATACATACATACACGTCATATACACGTAATTTTTGTCTTGTTTTTGTTCACAGGTTTTAAAGAAAAGGAAAAAATGGCAAATACAAGCAGGCTGGAAATGGACCATCACATCAGCGATGCCTTGGAAATGAGGTTTAGCAAACCAGGAATGGCGCTCCGAAAATGGAGCATGGTTTGGAAATGGACCACACATCAGCGACGCCTCGGAAATGAGGTTTAGCACGCCAGAAATGGCGCTTCGGAAATGGAGCACGGTTCAGAAATGGACCATCACATCAGCGACGCCTCGGAAATGAGGTTTAGCATGCCGGAAATGGCACTCCGAAAATGGAGCACGGTTCGGAAATGGACCACTATCACATCAGCGACGCCTCGGAAATGAGGTTTAGCATGCCAAAAATGACACTCCGAAATTGTAGCACAGTTCGGAAATAGACCACTATCACATCAGCGACGCCTCGTAAATGAGGTTTAGTATGCCGGAAATGGCACTCTGGAAATGGAGCACGGTTCGGAAATGGACCACTATCACATCAGCGACGCCTCAGAAATGAGGTTTAGCATGCCGGAAATGGCACTCCGGAAATCGAGCACGGTTCGAAAATGGACCACCATCACATCAGCGACGCCTCGCAAATGAGGTTTAGCATGCCAGAAATGGCACTTTGGAAATGGAGCATGGTTCGGAAATGGACAAATATCACAACCGCGACGCCTCAGGAATGAGGTTTAGCATGCCGGAAATGGCATTTCAGAAATGGGGCAAGGTTCGGAAGGGGACCAACTCTCATCAGTTCAGTTCGGTAGTAATTCCTAGAGATCGCAGCATCTTGCAGGGATGAACCTCAGGGGTCGCAACACCTCACCACCAGATCAACTCAGTTCGAAGCAACAAGTAAGTCAAGCAGCAGCTGGCGAGCCAGGTAAGTAAAAATGCATGCATAATTTTGATAGGATTGTCATTGTCACACACTGCACAAGTCCCATCAACGTGGGGGCGACTGTAGGCACTGTATTTTTACATATAAGTCTCGATGATGAGCCTCATATGGAGGCACTACCCGATAAGTTGCGGAAGTCGCGGGAAACAGACGTCGGAAGGGAAAATTCAGAAATCAATACCTTGTTGGACTTAATTCGTTTGCTTAGCTTCGGGTTCGTTCGTTGGATCTCTGTTTTAAAATTCATCTTTGGCCCAAAACCCCCCGCGACCCACCAAAGGACCACCAACCACACGCCCAAGCCCATCAAACCCATCCAAAAAATATCCAACACATTAAACACATGTTAAAATCAAATTAAATCACCTTCCCAAATTAAATAAATCAAATCAAATCACCTTCCCAAATTAAATAAATCAAATTAAATCACCTTCTTAATTTAAATAAATCTCATGTCTAAATTAAACAAATCAAATCAAATCCCATAAATCCTTTTCCTAAACTAAAACAAATCATCTCCCTAAATTAAATATATCATTTCCTTATAACAAACTAAATAGATATTCCCCATAATTACACAATATCTCCATTTCCTACCCATACAAGGACAACCCTAACCCACTCCTATAAAAAGACATTCACGCCATTCTCTCTAAAACCCTATTCTTTCTCTTCTATCTACACGGCTCCTCTCAATTTTCTTTCATCTCTCTCTAAAAAACCCTAGCACGCCTCCATCCCTCATCTCTTTCTCTCATCAACTCTCGGTCCCCTCTCTCCCATCTCTCATCTTCACCAAACAAAATAAATAAACCCTAGACTCTCCATCTCTCTCCTCTCTCTCGGCATGAAAACCAATCAACCCTAAACAGCAACCAGCCTCTCCCTCTCTAAAAACCAAGAACACAAACAACTCTATCATCTCTCAACAAACTGACTCCCACACCCACTCACTAGAACCCACTCACGCCCCTCATCAACAAAGCACTCAACAACCAGCCACAAAGATCACGTAACTACTCACACAAAAACAACAAACCCTAGCCCATTCTCTCTCTACCATTCACGAACCCACTGCTATCTCTCACGGTAAGAATACTTCACGTAGACCATGAACCCTCACTACTCCACTCACCACTCGCGACACATCACACACACGTCCAAAACAATCACAGGCCGCAATCATCAAACGCAGCAAATCCACTCATCGCCAACTAACTGCCACACACAAACCTAAAACGCACTCACACAACGCGCACACACACCACTCACATGGCATTCATACACTAAATATACACTGCCACGTCACTTCTCCACTAACAGCAACCCACTCACTAAAATGCAAAAGGCACCGACCCTCCAAATAAACGACAGACTCACTGCCCTCACTCTTCATCACCGAAAAATAGCCCCTAAATTGCCCCCTAAATCGTACAAAAAACAGCCCACACAGCCCCCAAAACAGCAGCCAAATAACCCGAGAAAATAGTCCAAAATAGTCCCCGAAATAGACACGCAAACAGCAGCAAAATACGTCAAAAAATAGTGAGGAAAGCGCGGACGAAATAGCGAAACAGCGAGCAAAACTGTGAACCTAAGAACCAGAAAAATAGCGAAGCGTTAACCCTTCCGGCGACGTCCCAACGCACTTCCGAGAAGCGAATTAAAAGGTAAGACCTGAGGGCACCCTTTGTTATATTTTATTTTGTCGTTCTGGAAAAGGCATGCTTGGTTGGACGTGGAATACGTCCAACCGGGTATGCGAAGTCCTATATTGAAAACGGCCAAGTTCTTTGGTCACATATTTATTATTCCGCATTTATTTCGCATTATTAGTCTTTTATTATTTCTCATTTAATTTCCGTTTATTGTTGTTTTATTATTCCGCATTTGTTTTGTTCTCATTGGTTATTTATAGTTATATGCATTATCATGTTTCATGTATGTCAATATTGGGTTAGTGATTGAGTGTTGCTTTTCGTGGTATATCGGATGGAAACCTAGACGTAAATTTCGTAGCCAAATCCAAATGGACGATAATGCGGTCTGTACTTGGGATACAACTCCACGTACCGCTTGAGGAAACGCTCACGCGTATGTTCATGAAATCGTGTGATTACCGTTATGTCGATTTACTTTTATGCATGCGAACTTAGATATAGGTTTTACTCCTATGTATGCAAACTTAGATATAGGTTGTATGCAAACTTATATATAGGTTATTCTTGCATATGTATGTTGCGTAGACTCGGTTATATTATCGCATAAATATGTTCATTACAAGTGGCATAAGTAAGAGACCATTCTGAACCCAACGAATTTATGGTCGCGACATAATTAAATCCAATTTAATTAAATAATTATGCCTCGTAAAATTATTACGATAGTCGCTTTCGAATTAATTCCAAATTAATTCGTTCGCCCAAATTAAAATCCAATTTTAATTTCGTATTGAAATCCGATTTCAATTAATATATCTGATATATTATTTTAGCCCCAAATAAATAAATTAAAAAAAATATCCAATTTAACTATTAAATTTATTTTATCGATTAATTCTAAATTAATCGTGTTCTCTCTTCTATACAAACTTAATCCCAGATTAATTCGTGCCGCAATTAATCCCAGATTAATTCTATTCGAGTCAAATGTCATTGGTGAATCTTTGGGAAGCGACCCAAGAGATTCCTGGATATGTTGGTAGTAAATACGGTCATCAGACTATTCGAACACGTGCGTATCCCGTACCATGTTCTCACCGATTTACAAGACATTGTTGGCTTCTAGCAAAGCACCGTGCCTACCCAATTCTCCAGAAATATTCACTGAGGAATATAATATGTATCAGGCATAGTAATACTATGTAATGTGTAATACGATCCAGTATCGAATGTCATATGCTAGGCCTAGGGCTGGCTCTGTATCTACCCCGTACGAAACATATATTGGATCCTGACTAACTAGTCTCTGTAATCGGAAAGTCATGACCTAGTCATACTTTCCTGATAGCTGCAGCTTTTAAAAGTACTAGTTCCGTATCCTGTGTGACCATCATCTCCATATGACTGAAATGATACTCCCATCTTAACATCACATCCAATACAATACGATTCTTAGTAAATCCAATAGAGGCGTACACAGAACCTATTAAAGCTCCAGACGACCAATACCAAAGTAAATTGATTATCGTAAGTAATAGCGACGTAAGTCTCAGGTTAAGGATCACATACACCTACCCTGATTCGGATTCCCATAGACACATAGTCATACTACCAATGGGATTCCGAGTGGGTCTATCCAGAGTGAACTGTTCCCGGTCCAATGGCTAACAGAACCTCTTATTACACTTGCATAAGTATCCAGTACCTAAATATATCAGAACTATGTCGTTAAGCTTCCATAACGCGCAAAAGTGTAATACTAGTCTATTCCTCATTATCAATGCCCAGTCTCGATAATACTTCAACTATGGATATTTAATGATTAAACCGTTCATGGATTAATAATGTATCATATCTTATTAATCCGATTTAACCATATGGACTTTTATCATTATATATCAAAATAATCTAATTACAATAATGATAAAATAGTAATTTCCTTTTATCACATAGTTAATTTGTACAAAAACACAATGTCTTTTATAAATAGTGATGCTATGGGTCATGATTATCCAAAAATCTCCCACTTGGCCTATAGCCAATCACTCAGGTATCTAACACCTGAACTATGTACATGTCGCTCAAACTTTTGCTAAGATATAGCTTTCGTCAGCGGATCTGCAATGTTATCATCTGATGCGATCTTTTCGATCTTCACATTGCCACGATGTATGATCTCACGAATCAGATGAAATCATCAAAGTACATGCTTGGACCGTTGATGAGACCTTGGTTCCTTAGCCTGTGCGATAGCCCCATTATTGTCACAATATAAAGGTACGGGCTCAGCTGCTAACAGAACTACTCCTAATCCAATTAGGAATTTACAGATCCAAACTGCTTCTTTTGTTGCCTCAGCTGCAGCAATATATTCCGCTTCTATTTTTGAATCGACAACAGTGTCTTGCTTGGAAGATTTCCAGCTCACTGCTCCGTTGTTCAAACAAAATATGTACACTGATTGTGACTTACAGTCGTCTTTGTCGGTTTGGAAACTTGCATCGGCGAACCCAGTCACCTCAAGTTCTCATTCCCCATAGACTAAGAAAGCATCTTTAGTTCATCTAAGATACTTAAGGATGTTCTTTACAGCAATCCAGTGACCATCACCTGGATCGGCCTGATAGCGACTGCACATGCTCAAAGCATATGAGACATCAGGTCGCATACATATCATGGCGTACATTATCGATCTGACTGCTGAAGCATACGGGAACCGAATCATTGCATCTCTCTCATCTTTATTTTTAGGACACCTATCCTTTGATAGAGAGACGCCATGTGACACCGAAAGCAGCCCCCTCTTGGACTGATCCATGTTGAATCTCTTCAATACTTTGTCAATGTAAGAGCTCTGGGAGAGTGCCAACAACTTTCTAGATCTATCCCGGTAGATCCTTATTCCTAGAATAAAGGCCGTCTCTCACAGGTCTTTCATGGAGAATTTTAATGAAAGCCAAGCTTTCACTGATTGTAGCATGGGAATGTCATTGCCAAGAAGCAATACATCATCAACGTATAGGACAATGAATGTCAGTGCGCTCCCACTAACCTTCTTATATACACAAGAATCATCTTCGTTTTGAATGAAACCATATTCTTTTATGATCTCATCAAAACGTTGGTTCCAAGAACGCGATGCTTACCTTAATCCATAAATGGATCGGTTTAACTTGCAAACCTTGTTTGCATGTCTTGGTACGACAAAACCATCAGGTTGTTGCATATAAACATCCTCCAAAAGGTTTCCGTTAAGGAAATCGGTTTTGACATATTTCATAATCGAAATATGCAGTAATAGCAAGCATTATCCGAATGGAATTAATCATGACAACGGGTGAAAAAGTCTCGTCGTAATCGACACCATGTCGTTGACGATAACCTTTAGCTACAAGCCTAACTTTGTACATTTGTATGTTGCCATTCATGTCTGTCTTCCTTTTGAAGACCCATTTACAACCAATTTTAAATAATTACACATATTTTATTAATGTCTTTTTAGACTTGGATTCCAAATCCAATCCAAATGGCCTCAAAGGCCCAATTAGCATCCAATGCCATTTCTATTAGGTCCAATGGGCTTTTAATTAATTCTTTAGGCATGGAATTTTGGCCATTATGGATCAAACCCATAATGCCTTGGCCCATTTAGGAATCACCCTATGCCAAAAATTAATTTTGGCCCATTAGGCCCAATTAAATTATTAAAGGCATAAAAGTCATATATTGGACTTTTATGGAAATTTTTAGGCCCAATTGGATCCAACCCAATTTTCCAAAACCAAACTTGGCCCAACTAAGCCCATTATTCCAAATATAACCAAATTAACCCAATTAGTATTTTAGGGACTAATTTACATTAATACAATATTCCAAATATTACATTAATCCAATTTAAGTGTAATTATCACAACTAATTAATTAATCTAACATTTCCAAAATATTAATTAATCTAATTAATCATGCTTATCATTCCAATTCATGTCCAACATAAATTGAAGCAAAATTAAGTCTCCAACAACATGCTTCTTAGAACAATAGCAAGAAATTAACATCCAATTTGATTTCAATCCAATTAAATCAACATTCAACATTTATTTCATGCCATTAACACATCCAAGTGTCTGTTAGTGTTCCTAGAACATGCCAAGGATCTCTAAGCGTGATTCGTGTGTGAATTAATCAAAGAAAGTTACGGAAAAACTCACCTTGATCGGTTTTAGGCTTTCAAAAAATTCCTTTGGATGTTGAAGCTCGGAGCTTGAAATCGAGTTTCAAACTCTCGGGTGAGTTTCCTTATCACTTTGATTCACTCCTTCATGTGCTAGCAAGAACAAATTTTGAAAGAAAAATTGCCCCTCCAAGAGTGCAAAGTTTCGGCCAAGAAGAGAGTTGGGAGAGAGAGATGAGTTTTTGTGTTTTGTTTTCCAAAAGCTTATGACCAATTTTAATTCCGCATTGAAATCTAATTTCAATTAATATATCTAATATATTATTTTGGCCCAAATAAATAAATTAAATAGTAAAATCCAATTTAACTATTAAATTTATTTTGTCGATTACTTCCAAATTAATCGCGCTCTCTCTACTAGTCGAATTGATCTCAGATTAATTCTTGACACAATTAATCCTAGATTAATTTTCTCTCTATTAATTAATCTTAGATTAATTCTTGCCGTAATTAATCCCAGATTAATTTTCTCTTTCATAATTAATCCCAGATTAATTGTGTTCGAGTCAAATCTCATCGGTGAATCTTTGGGAAGCGACCCAAGATATCCCTGGATATGTTGGCAGTAAATACGGTCATCGGACTATCCGAGTACGTGCGTACCCTGTACCACGTTCTTACTGATTTACAAGACATGGTTGGCTTCTAGCAAAGCACCGTGTCTACCCAATTCTCTAGAAATATTCAAAGAAGAATATATAATCTTTATCAAACGTAGTATACAGTTTATTGCGTATTACGATCCAATATCAGATGTCACATGCTAGGCCTGGGGCTGGAATTGTGTATGCCCCGTACGAAGCATATATCGGATCACTAGCAACTAGTCTCTTTAATCAGATAATCATGACCTAGTCATACTATCCCGATAGCTGCAACATTTGAGAGTACTAGTTCTGTATCCCTGCGTGATCATCATCTCCATATGACTGAAGTAATACTTCCATCTTGACATCACACCCAATACACTACGATTCTCAGTAAACCCAGAAGAGGCGTACACAGAACCTGTTAAAGCCCCGGCCGACCAAAACCAAAGCTTACTGATTGTCGCAAGTATTAACGATGCAAGTCTCAGGTTAATACCAAATACACCTACCCTGATTCGGATTCCCATAGTCACATAGTCATACTACCAATGAGATTCCGATGGGTCTATCCAGAGCGAAGCTGTCCCCGATCCAACGGTTAACAGAACCTCCTATCACACTTGCATAAGTATCCAATACTTAAATATATGAGAACTATGCTGTTACGCTTCCATAACGCGCACAAGTGTAATACCAGCCTATTCTGCATTATCGATATCCAGTCTCGATAATACTACGACTAGGGATATTTAATGATCAAATCTTTCGTAGATTAATACTGTCTCATATCTTATTAATCCGGAACTGATCATATGAACTTTTATTATTTATATATCTAAGTAATCCAATTACAAAATGATAAAAGAACAATTTCCTTTGTCACATAGTTCATTTGTACAAAGAACACCATGTCTTTTACAAATAGTGATGCTATGGGTCATAATTGTCCAACAATCTCCCACTTGGCCTATAGCCAATCACTCAAGTATCTAACACCTGAACTATGTACCGGTCGCTCAAACTTATGCTGCGATATCACTTTCGTCAGCGGATTTATAAGGTTATTATCCGATGCGATTTATTCGATCATCACATCGCCACGATGTATGATCTCACGAATTAGATGAAACCATTCGAAGTACATACTTGGATCATTGATGAGACTGTAATTCCTTAGTCTGTGATGTTGCCCAGCTCAGCTGCTAACAGAACTACTCATAATCCAATTAGGAGTTTTATAGATCCAAAATGCTTCTTTTTACCGCCTCAGCCGCAGTAATATAATCTGCTTTTATTGTTGAATCGACAATAGTATCTTGCTTGGAAGATTTCCAGCTCAGTGTTCCGTTGTTCAAATAAAATAAGTACCCTGTTTGTGACTTACAGTCGCATTTATCGGTTTGGAAACTTGCATCGGTGATCCCAGTCACCTTAAGTTCTCCATCTCCATAAATTAAGAAAGCATCATTAGTTCGTCTAAGATACTAAAGGACGTTCTTAATATCAATCCAGTGACCATCACCTGGATCGGCCTGATAGTGACTCCAGATGCTCTAAGCTTATGAGACACCAGGTCGCGTACATATCTTTCAATGTACGGGTTCTCGGAGAGTGCCAACAAATTTTAGATCTATCCCAGTAGATATTTATTCTTAGAATAATGGTTGCCTCTCCCAAGAATTTCATGGAGAATTATAATGAAAGCCAAGCTTTCACCAATTTTAGTCTGGGAATGTCATTGCTAAGAAACAATACATCATCAACGTATAGTACAATCATTGTCAGTGCGCTCCCACTAACTTTCTTATATACACAAGAATCATAATCGTTTTGAATGAAACCATATACCATTATGATCTCATCAAAACGTTGGTTCCAAGAACGCAATGCTTGCTTCAATCTATAAATTGATCGATTTAACTTGCAAACCTTGTTTGCATGTTTTGGTATGACAAAACCATCAGACTGTTGTATAAAACATCCTCCAAAAGGTTTCCGTTAAGGAAAGCGATTTTGACTTCCAGCTGCCATATTTCATAAACGAAATATGCAGCACTAGCAAGCATTATCCAAATGGATTTAATCATGGCAACATGTAAAAGGTTTCGTCGTAATCAACACCATGTTGATGACGATACCCTTTCGCTACAAGCCTAGCTTTGTACGTTTGTTTGTTGCCATCCATGTCTGTCTTCACCATGAAGACTCATTTGATACCAATAGGCACAATGCCTTCTGGTACATCAACCAGTGTCCAAACATGGTTGGTATACATGGAATCCATTTCGGACTTCATGGCACTTTGCCATAAATGGAGTCGATACCTTGTATCACTTCCTCATACGTAGCCGGTTCGTTATCCTCAATAAGATTAATATCTTCATGAGGTGAGATCAGAAACCCATACCTCTCAGGTTATTTTCTGATTCTCTTCGACCTACGTGGTTCTTGTGTATTAGAGGATTGTGGAACAGTCTCATCCCTGATGAACTGTTCGTGTTCCGTGAGGGGATCGGTGCCTGGAACAGTATCACTCCGATTTTCATCGAGTTTTAATTTCCTCCTACTTACCACTGCATTTAGGAATTCCTCTAAGGAAAACCGCATGGAGAGCAATAAATATTTTTGTTCTCTTGTGGATTGTGGAGATTGGTTCCCATAGGATAACCAATTACAAATAGGCACTTATCCGATTTGGGCTGTAGTTTGGTACCATCCAAACGTTTAACATGCCTAGCATCCCCAAATCTTCAGGAATGAGAAACTCGGTTTCTTTCCTGTCCATATTTCATATGGAGTCTGTCCAACAGACTTTGACGAAACCTTATTCAAAATAAGTATTGCACTGTTCAATTCGTATCTCTAGAAGGAAATTTGTAGCTCAGAGCGACTCATCATTAACCTTACCATGTCCAACAAAGTTCGATTTTTCCGTTTGGACACACCGCTCAATTAAGGTGTTCCGGGAGGAGTCCACTGTGAAAGAATACCATACTCTTTCAAGTAATCGAGAAATTTATTGCACAAGTATTTTCCATCATGGTCCAACCGTAATGTTTTAATACTTTTGCCCGTCTATTTTTCTACTTCGTGTCGAAACTCTTTGAATTTATCAAATGTTTCCAACTTGTGTTTCATAAGACACACATAAACATAACGCGATGCAACGTCCGTACAGGTTACGAAGTATTGATATCCACTTCTAGCCTGGCTAGACATGGGGCGACATACGTCACCATGAATGATGGCTAACAGTTCAGTGGCACTTACACCCTTACCGCTCCCAATAAACAAGATTCGCAGACGTCATATGAACTAGGATCAAATCCGTCCAAGTATCCATTCTTCCAAAGAGTGGATATACGAGTCTTGTTAATATGTCCCAGACAACAATGCCACAAATAAGTCTCATATGATTTACTCAGTTTGAGCTTTTTTTTTGTCATGTTATATGTTAGAGATTCATTTATATTCGAAATATAAATACTGTTATTCATATCTAATGTGTATATCTCAATATCATTTTTATAAACAAAACACCCAGTGTTCTGGAACATAAAGGTTTACCCGTAACGGGTTAAACTAGATATAGAGATAATGTTTCTAGTCAAACTAGGTACATTATAACGGTTTCCTAATTTAAGTACATGCCCAAAGGGCAACTCCAAAACTTAGGTTCCCACAGCCAAAACAACGACTCTCGTCCCGTTTCTGACTTGTAGGTCGATCTCATCTGAAGCTAGTCTCCTGCTAATCAGCAGATCCCGCACATTAGTACATATGTATGTACCACATCTAGCATCAGAAATCCAATTTTTTTTAAAACTAGTAGTGGACACGTTTATTACAATAACAAACATACCTGAAGTCGGAGCCTTGCCCATCTTCACATCCTTCATGTCTGCCTTGTCCATACGACAGTCACGCTTCCAGTGACCCCATTTTCCACAGTTTAGGCAGACATTTTGGGATATGTCCTTTGTCTTCCCAGAAGACTGTGACGATTTTGCCTTTGCCATTTTTCTTCACACTCCATAAGCCTTCGGCCAAGCCTTGGCCATCTGGGATGTCGAATTAAGATGCGCCTTGTGCTTCTTACCCTTTCAGAAGCTCTGGCTCTGCCTCCTTGAGCATAGTCATTAACTCTCTAAGAGTTTTTCTCTTGATTCATGATGAACTCGCCCCAACATTCGGGCAGAGACTATAAGATAAAATCTATGGAAGTCTCGGCCTCGTAGGAAATGCCCAGCTTATCTAGCTGTTCGATGTCAGCAATCATCTGCGACACCTAGTGCTCGACATATGTATCCTCTGACATACGCGAGCGAAAGAACTTCTTTTGCAATTCGTACTTCCAAGATCTAAGGTTAGATCTATGAAGATCCTTTAATTTCAACATCATAGTATAAGGATCTAATCCTTAGTTCTGATGAAGAAATTAAGGAGTCATTGCAGCAAGCATGACGGATTGAGCACTAAAGTTATCATCACGATGAGTCTTCTAAAGCTCATGTTCTACTATTTGCTCAACTTCGGGCTCAGGGCCCGAGAAGATTCTCTATCCAATATAGTAATTTCTCAGCTCCCAGGACTATCCTGAGATTCATTTCCCAATCTGAAAATTTATGCCGTTAAAGACATTTTCACCCAGGATTATGTCCTTTGACACTAAGCTTTCCAGCCATCTCGATTGCAATAGTCCAACTATTCAATCAACGATTTTGGGTACACCCCAAATGCAATGGTTACTATAGTTCGACTATATAACCAACTACAAATAAAGTATTGTCTTGTATAGTCTAACTGTTCAAAGAAAGCAATATTAAATATTAGTCCAATTAATATATTTATAACAATGATAAATAAAATAAAAGAGCGCATATTGGCAAGTTTCTAAACGAAATTGCAAATTTAATACTAGCCTCCCACTATTTTTCGGTGAGCCTCTAACCCTCTGTGAAGTACTCGGGAAACCTAGTTTCCTAGTGGGCTAAGATCCCATTAAATGACACACAACCTTGAATTTGGCCAACAAGCTGTATGAAACTTAACTAGGTAGATCTCTAAGATCAATTGGATCTCATCCAATTCCTAGATCCGGTAGGTGGACCTCCAAGTCCGAAACACATATCCAATAAATGAAAATATATCCAATATATTTCCTAACATTTTCCTCTGAATCAACTAGGTCTTGACTTTAGCTCAACAAACTTAATGATTTCAGTTAAGCGCGACCCATTGATAGTAGGAAAGCTTCGTAATTGACGTCGATGAACTAGAAGTGACCTTGACTTTGGCCAACAAGTCACAACCGCCCAAGACATGCGATATGGAACAAAGCTTTCGTGGTTCAAACACATCCGCGATGGACAATGGTCTTGACTTTGTCCAACAAACCAATGCCAATCTTGGAAGAAAACCACTCAATAGAAGGAAAAACGCTTAATATTTGAATGAGGGTTTTTTGCGTAAATTGGCAACCAATTTATTATCTTTGATTAGGTCTCATCATACACCCTTAAGCATGTATTCTAAAAACATAATAAGGCGCGAAATAAATTAATAATGATATGCGGATGGATATATAACAAATTTGTTCCTAGAACAAATCTCTCTATTTCCTCTCTCCCGCTAGCACTATTCTTACTTCTACCCAATTACATAATACATTAAAGAAATCTCATTAACATTGAGGGGAATTGGTTAGAAGAGAAATACAAAGAGAATAGAGATAATAGGCTGGACACGCAGGTCCAATTTAAATAAATTCTAAATTTATTACAATAATTTCCAAAATTGCCTTCACCCTTCTAATATCCATTCGATATACATTATTCATATAATACATCCAAGTATTCACACATAGCATGTTATTCAATCAATCTAATCCAATTAATTAATCTTTGAATTAATGACCATCCAATATTCAAACAACGATTTGATTTGCACGAGTCCAACTCGTTTAAGAATAAATACTCAAAGTACGTATTCTTGAATTATATCGAACTACAATTTTAAATCCAAATTAAATTGTATCCAATACTAATTCATATTTAATTCCAAATTAAATAATTACACTTTTAATAGTGCCTTTTAGACTTGGATTCCAAATCCAATCTTCATGGGTCTCAAAGGCCCAATTAGTATCCAAATCCAATGAGCTTTTAATTGATTCTTTAGGCATGGGCTTTGGCCATTATGGATCAAACCCAAGATGCCAAGGCCCAATTAGGAATCACCATTTGCCATAAAATCAATTTTGGCCCATTAGGCCAAATTAAATATATTAAAAGGCCCAATAAGTTATATTTGGACTTTATGAAATAGTTTTAGGCCCAATTTGGATCCAATCCAATTGTCCTAAACCAAGCTTGGCCCAACCAAGCCCATTAAGCCCAAATACAACAAAATTAGCCCAATCTAATTTTAAAAATAAATTTAATTAATATAACATTTCAAATATTACATTAATTTTAATTAAAGTGTAATAGCCATAATTAATTAGTTAAACTAATATTTCCAAAACACCAATTAAACTAATTAATCATGCTTTAATTAATCAACTCATGTTCAACACAAATTGAAGCAAAATCAATCTATTACACATGCTAAAGCTCACGGCATTTTGGGGAAATGATAACCAATTTTGATTTCAATCAAATTAAATCAACAATCAATATACATTTCATGCTTTAAACTTATCCAATAACCTAAAATCAAAAAATCACCATGAGATATTCATTAGGGTAGATTCGGCCATGGCAAGGAAATTAGGGAAAATTTTATCCAACTCATTTTCTCAATTCCTAAGATGCATAAATCCAATTCATCATCATCTAACCACATCCAAACAAACAATTTTGAAAAAAATCATACTCCAAGCATAAAATCCCAAATAAAGTCAATAAACCCTAAATCCAAATCAAGCTTAGATCTCTCTCTGATACCATTGTTAGTGTTCCTAGAACATGCCAATGATCTCTAAGCGTGATACGTGTGTGAATTAATCAAAGAAAGTTGCGGAAAAACTCACCTTGATCGGTTTTAGGCTTTCAAAAATTCCTTTGGATGTTGAAGCTTGAAGCTTGAAATCGAGTTCCAAACTCTCGGGTGAGTTTCCCTATCACCTTGATTCATTCCTTTATGTGCTAGCAAGAATAAATTTTGAAAGAAAAATTGCCCCTCCAAGAGTGCAAAGTTTCGGCCAAGAAGAGAGTTGGGAGAGAGAGATGAGTTTTTGTGTTTTGTTTTCCAAAAGCTTATGACCAAGTCAACTCAAAAAAGTGTGTATATGCTTTCCAAAAGCAAAAGCAAAATTGTGTTGAAAAGAAATGCATTAAATGCATTCACTCACTTCCATCAATTAGAATGACTAGTGATGTAAGTTGGTGGGCCCCACTTTAAATTCAAAATTCAAGTGGGCTTGCACAACACACTTCGGGCTCGGGTTCGTTTAATCCGATTAAACGAATTTTCCGTTGCGACGTAATTAAATCCAATTTAATTAAATAATAATGCCTCGCAAAATTATTACGAAAGTCGCTTGCGAATTAATTCTAAATTAATTCGTTCGCACGAATTAAAATCCAATTTTAATTCCGCATTGAAATCTAATTTCAATTAATATATATAATATATTATTTTAGCCCAAATAAATAAATTAAATAGTAAAATTCAATTTAACTATTAAATTTATTTTGCCGATTAATTGCAAATTAATTGCGCTCTCTCTACTAGTCGAATTGATCCCAGATTAATTCTTGACGCAATTAATCCTAGATTAATTTTCTCTATTAATTAATCCTAGATTAATTCTTGCCGTAATTAATCCCAGATTAATTTTCTCTTTCATAATTAATCCCAGATTAATTTTGTTCGAGTCAAATCTCATCGATGAATCTTTGGGAAGCGACCCAAGAGATCCATGTATATGTTGGCAGTAAATACGATCATCGGACTATTCGAGTATGTGCGTACTATGTACCACGTTCTTACCGATTTACAAAACATGGTTGGCTTCTAGCAAAGCACCGTGCCTACCCAATTCTCCAGAAATATTCAACGAAGAATATGTAATCTTTATCAAACGTAGTATACAATGTATTGCGTATTACGATCCAGTATCAGATTTCACATGCTAGGCCTGGGGTTGGAATTGTGTCTACCCCGTACGAAGCATATATCGGATCACTAGCATCTAGTCTCTTTAATTGGATAATCATGACCTAGTCATACTATCCCGATAGTTGCAGCATTTGAGAGTACTAGTTTTGTATCATTGTGTGATTATCATCTCCATATGACTGAAGTGATACTTTCATATTGACATCACACCCAATACACTACGATTCTCAGTAAACCCAGAAGAGGCGTACACAGAACCTGTTAAAGCCTCGGACGACCAAAACCAAAGCTTACTGATGGTCGCAAGTATTAGCGATGCAAGTCTCAGGTTAAGACCAAATACACCTACCCTGATTCGAATTCCCATAGACACATAGTCATACTACCAATGAGATTCTGAGGGGTCTATCTAGAGCGAATCTGTTCCTGATCCAACGGTTAACAGAACCTCCTATCACACTTTCATAAGTATCCAATACTTAAATATACGAGAACTATGTCGTTACGCTTCCATAACGTGTACAAGTGTATTACTAGCCTATTATGCATTATCGATGTCCAGTCTCGATAATACTACGACTAGGGATATTTAATGATCAAATCTTTCGTAGATTAATACTGTCTCATATCTTATTAATCCGGAACTGATCATATGGACTTTTATCATTTATATATCTAAGTAATCCAATTACAAAATGATAAAAGAGCATTTTCCTTTGTCACATAGTTAATTTGTACAAATAACACCATGTCTTTTACAAATAGTGATGTTATGGGTCATAATTGTCCAACAATGTCTAATTTCAAAAAATCACCATGAGCTTAATCTAGGGTAGTTTCGGCCAACATAAGGATTTTAGGGAAATTTGATCTAATCAATTTTTCAACAATCCAATGATGCACAACTCTAAGTTATCATCATATAATATCAACCAAACACTCAATTTTGAATTTTCATGCTCCAAGTAAAAATACCCAAATAAAGTTTATAAACCCTAGAATTCGAAATCACATTTAGAAGGCTCTGATACCATTGTTAGTCTCTAAGACATGCTTCCAAGATCCTAAACATGATTTGTGTGTGAAATAATCAAGTAAAAGTTGCGGAATGACTTACATTGATTTATGGAGAAATTTCAAAAATTTGCTCTTTTGGATGAAGCTCCAAGCTTGTTAAAGGTTATTTGTACCTTGGGTGAGTTTCCCTAACACCTCAAATAACTCTCCAAGTGCTAGCTTATATGAAAATTTTGAAGCAAATTTTCCCAAGTGAGAGAGGAAGAATCGGCCAAGAGAAGAGAAAGAGAGAGATGGTGAATAGTTGTTCAAAACTTGGTTGTTGTGTTGTAAATGCCACATTTAAAGAAAGCCAACTACTTCCATCAATTTTTTTGACAATTGATGTAAGTGATGTGGTCCCACCACATTTAAATTTAAAATTTGTGTTGGCTAACTCAACACACAACTTAGCTTGAGCCCGAGTTCGTTTAATTTCGAATTAAACGAATTTGTGGTCGTGACATAATTAAATCCAATTTAATTAAATAATTATGTCTCGCAAAATTATTACGATAGTCACTTTCGAATTAATTCCAAATTAATTTGTTCGCCCGAATTAAAATTCAATTTTAATTTCGTATTGAAATCCGATTTCAGTTAATATATTCGATATATTATTTTAGCCCCAAATAAATAAATTAAATAGAAAAATCTAATTTAACTATTAAATTTATTTTATCGATTAATTCTAAATTAATCGCGTTCTCTCTTCTATACGAACTTAATCCCAGATTAATTCGTGCCGCAATTAATCCCAGATTAATTTTCTCTCGCATAATTAATCCCAGATTAATTCTATTCGAGTCAAATGTCATTGGTGAATCTTTGGGAAGCGACCCAAGAGATTCCTGGATATGTTAGCAGTAAATACAGTCATTGGACTATCTGAACACGTGCGTACCCCGTACCACGTTCTCATAGATTTATAAGACATGATTGGCTTCTAGCAAAACACTGTGCCTACCCAATTCTCCAGAAATATTCACCGAGGAATATAATCTGTATTAGGCGTAGTAATACTATGTAATGCGTAATACGATCCAGTATTGAATGTCACATGCTAGGCCTAGGGCTGACTCTGTGTCTGCCCCGTACGAAGCATATATCGGATCCCGAGTAACTAGTCTCTGTAATCGGAAAGTCATGACCTAGTCATACTTTCCCGATAGCTGCAGCTTTTAAGAGTACTAGTTATGTATCATGTGTGACCATCATCTACATATGACTGAAGTGATACTCTCATCTTGACATCACATCCAATAAACTACGATTCTTAGTAAACCCAATAGAGGCGTACACAGAACCTGTTAAAGCTCCAAACGACCAATACCAAAGTAAACTGATTGTCGCAAGTAATAGCGACGTAAGTCTCAGGTTAAAGATCACATACACCTACCCTGTAAGGGTGGCAGTTTAGCCCGCGGCCCGGCCCGTGAGGCGAAAGTCCCGGGCCAAAATAAAAAAATATATATAAATATAAATATAAATATAAATATATATATATATATATATAATATATATATATATATATATATATATATATATATTAATATGTTTGTATCATTTTTATTTGTTTTTAGCATTTAAATTGTTAATTTATCAATGAAACTTGTGATTTATTTATAAATTATATTTGTATATAGTGTAAATATATTTTATATTTGTATATTTTTTAATTTTTTAATTTTTTTTTTAAATTCGGGCCCAAAAAAAGTCCGGGCCCAGGAAAAGCTCGGCCCGGGTGTCTTTCGGGCCCGGGTGTCTTCCGGCTCGGGCCGGGCTTGTCAAAGCCTGGGCCCGGTCCGACCCGTTGCCACCCTTACTACCCTGATTCGGATTCCCATAGACACATAGTCATACTACCAATGAGATTCCGAGTTGGTCTATCCAGAGCGAACTGTTCCCGGTCCAACGGCTAACAAAACCTCTTATTACACTTGCATAAGTATCTAATACCTAAATATATGAGAACTATGTCGTTAAGCTTCCATAACACGCACAAGTGTAATACTAGTCTATTCCGCATTATCAATGTCCAGTCTCGATAATACTTTGACTAGAGATATTTAATGATTAAACCGTTCGTGGATTAATATTGTCTCATATCTTATTAATCTAATTTAACCATATGGACTTTTATCATTATATATCAAAGTAATCTAATTACAATAATGATAAAATAACAATTTCCTTTTGTCACATAGTTAATTTATACAAAAACACAATGTCTTTTACAAATAGTGATGTTATGGGTCATAATTGAACAACAATAAGCATAGCGGTAAACCTCACTTTGCTCCTACACTAGCCCACTCCTAGAATCTTGGAACTTCCCTATTCTGGGCGGTTGTCTATCTTAAAGAAATGAAAAGTAATTAATTGGCTGTCTGATTCATTGTTTAAAAGATTCATGTCATTAACTGATATTTCAGGCTCATTCCTTTTGTGACTTCTGCTTGCCTTTGTTAGAGTGAAGTCTGATATGGAATTTTTTATCGGGGAGCCCTGAATTCAGACTGTGATGGAAGTTCTCACATCAAATTCTAATGATAAGTTCTGGTGTTAGACTCTGATAGAGGTCGTGATTCCAGACTCTTGTGATGAATTCTGTTATCAGACTCTGATTATAGATTCTGTTGTCAGGCTCTAATGATAAGTCCTGAAGGCTGGCTCTGACAGGAGGTCCTCGACCTCTCTTCGTCAAATCACGTGTTATTTTACCAAATGTTATATTTTCCCCAAACAATATAACATTATATATATCTATATTATAAAGCATAATGGTGTGAGAGGAAAGAGAAGACAACCAATGGTTATGATTAAGAAAAATAATATATTCAAATGCTATCTTTATGTGGCTTAATTAGCGGCTCAGATCATTTCATTATAATCTAATGGCTGATAAAGAATCCTTCCATTATAGAATCTCTATAAAAATGGAAAATGAAAACTACCAAATAAATTAAAGAATAAAATCATTTATTAATGGAAAATGAAAACTACCAAATAAATTAAAGACTAAAATCATTTAATTAAAAAAATAAAATCATTTCATTATAGAATATTTCTAAAATTAACAAACAGATTAAATAAGAGAATCTTAATCTCTCTGTAAATTATGTAACACCATGCCGTAGGCACTAATATCTAGTATATATATATAATGCAAAATTGTAAGGCTATGGACACGGGTTATCTGTCACCTGGCATGAAATTTTTGTGTGCTGATTTTATAAGAAGTCTATAGCCCCAACTTAAAACAACTACCAGTCTCCCTCCCTCTTGGTCATTACTTCATACATAATTCTTCAATCTTAATGAACAGCACCAAAACCTAAAAATTTCTAAAAATCTTCACAAACCCAGCTCTCAAAAACCCTAATATGGCTCTAAGAATCAATTTTTTCTCCCCAAAAACCCTCCAACAATCCCCAACTTTCCAATCGTATCCCCAAAGACCACCCAAAACCCAAATCCTATGCACATCCAACAACAACAACAACCACCTGAGTGATGCAGAGCTGGCATCAGATTTGGCCACAGAGGTGGCAAAAAGAAGCACCCATTTGGTGCAAAAAGAAGAAGCCATGAAGAAGAGCATAGAATTATTATTCATCGAGTTTTGCCAGTACTTAGCTTTGGAATCAGATGAAGTGAAGAAGAAATGGAGGAAAATTGATGAAGATGAGAAGTGGGGTTTGGTTAAAGGGTTTGTTAATGAATGGAGTGTCAATTTTCATCCATTGTCAGCCAGGTCTGTTAAGGAAATGATTGAAGAGTATTTGCATGAAGAGAAGAAGCCATCTCCGAGTTCTGGGTTTGTTTTGTTCCCTGGATTGAAGAGATTAATGGGATTTTCACAGTAAGTAGATTGATTGGTTAAGTTGGCATTTGGGGATTGTGTCAGAAATTAGAACAATGAAATTTCATTAGTTTTTTTTTTTTTTTTTTTTTTTTTAATGGTCGTGAATAATTGTATTTTCAGTTTATTTTAGAATAATTTCTACCATCAATTTCATTTAGTTTTTTATTATTGTGAATTTGATTTTACATTTCAAGATTCGCCCAATTCTAAAGGATATAAAATCATAGCATATTGTTTTGGCAACAAGTACAATAATTTTGAGACCTTGGATTTTGATTAATATCACTTATGTAAATGGTTGAATATCCTATCATTTTTGGCATATCTGTAATCAAATTTGAAATCGATATTTAATATTTGATTAGTTGAAAAATATCAAATATCCAGAAAAGGCAACTATATTGTCATCCCTAATAAAAATTTATTATGTGAAACCTTATAAAAAACGAGTTGAAAGAGTAGGCATTTTTTATGGAGAAGAATCAATAAATTGGGATTTATCCCGACAAACTCTACGAGCGTTTAGAATATGAGAAAATTTACAATATAATAAAGTATTACGTCATTTATATAACAATCCAATAATTCATTATCACACATGTTAAATTATTAAAAAAAACAACAAAAGAAAAGGGTATTAAAAACAAGTTCATTAGATCTAATATTATAAGCAATTTAGTCCTAAATCGAAAACTTGGATTATAAAGAATTCTATATACAAACAGGTAATCCCAGTGCAAGCTACTAACGCGATAACTACCACCACAAATCAATCCAAAAAAGAGAGATTATCACAGCAAGGTCAGAAATATAGCTGCCTGCACTGTGCAACGGAGGCCTCGGCCGGACAATAAGGGCATTTGAATGTTTTCGTGCTATTTTTTGACAGCTTCATGATTGATTGTTTGCAGAGAACATGCAGACATGGCAGCAGCATCGGCGGATTCTCTTCACTTCCTTGCTCTCTACTTACTGGACAAACAAATATAGAATGGAACTGAAATTCCTTCCCCAATTCCAGTGGCACTGGCAGCTGTTTCATTGCCTGCCACTCCTGCTTCTTGGCAGCCATTACATTTGCCAGCTTCAAGAGTGTGGGCAGTCCTTCGACACCAGCTGCAATGGCAACAGTTAACGGACTCTGATAGGACTGTCCCAAGATACTGCAGAATTGCTGGGTCAGTTCCTCAGTCAAGTTGTCCCAACGAGTAGGAATCAGTAATTCAGCATAAGGGGATCTTTCCAGTTTTCCAGCCCACAAGAGGGAACCCATAAGCTTCTGGATCTCATCCAAGTGGATAGAAGCAAAAGGTGCAAGGTGGGTTCTAGCATAAACCAGTGCATCAGCTTGACCTCTGTTTTGCAAGATCTCCACAAACTGTAGCCGGTGCAGCTTCAGCTCCAGATTTGTAGCATTTTGCTTGTGTTTCTCACGGTTAGCAGAGAGCCAGTTCAGTGCAGGATCGATGTTCTTAACACTCAGGGCCTCAAGTATCTGATGCATCTCCAAGAACTGAGATCTTAGGGCAGATGCCTCTGACTCTCCAGCCTCATTTATTAGGCAATCTCCTAGATCAAACAGGCCTTGCCTGTAAAGGTGACTTGCAATGATCTGGTTAAGTATATGGTGGTCATACTCAACATTTCTATATGCCTTGGATATGTCGGGATTGAATACTTTCTCAAGCAGTTTCAAGTACTTGCTGAGGTTTGAATTTAATTCCTTCTGTGGACCTTCTAGTTGGTTTTGCAGACCAATGGATTGAGCTTGAGTTTTAGCTCAGTGAGAACGGATTTCAGATCGGTAGGGAAGGTGGTGTCATCAACTGACAGGATTTTTGTTAATGTCTGCTCAATTTCATGACCTACTTGATCAATTACTTCTTGTGATTTAGAGGATGACAACTTTTGCTTCTTAGCAACACGATCAAATGCATCTTTTACAATACTTAGCTCCATTTCTTATATAGAATGAAAAATTCCTGCAGAATGAAGAAGGCATCATAATATGAGCCATTCCATATCCATTATTTAGAAAATACACAAAGGGTGCGTTTGGTAAAGAGTATTGTCAAACAGTATAAGCTAGCTTATAAGTTAGGAAACAAACGCTAGAGTATAAGCCAGCGTCAAAAATAAACTCATGTTGTGAGATTATGGTTTTGTTAGCGTTAATGTCAGCGTTAAAGTAGGTGTTTGGCACAGCGTCAAAACGCCAGCGTTAACGCTCGGCCGACACTCTACCAAATGCTAGCAAAAACATATATCAAGAATGAGAGAACTAAAGAGGATAAGAAAAACATGCTTTGAAAATACAATATGCAAAATATAATTATCAATAAGAAATAAATAATAAAAAGTAATATAATCATATCTTTACTGGATATCTATCTTTTCTGCAAGCTGGGTTCATCTAAAGCTTTCACCAGATTAGCTGGCACTTAACTAGTAAACACTTCCTGATCCGTCATTCATTTTTTTTTATAAAAATTAATGAGATGTAACTACTGAATCTCACCATTGGTAACATATAAACTCACTATTTGGAATCGCTTTTTACTAACTGATACACAGTAGATTTGGAAATAATCGGTCAAATCCTTAAACTAGGGATAAATACTCGTCATATATGATCCTTCAGAGAAAATAGAAGTTACAGTTTGAATGGAATAAAATAATAAAACGAATCTTAACAATACCCATAATGCTTGCTACAAGAAAAGCTATCAAAGAAGTCATTCCTGCAAGATAACGTGATGAATGCATTTTTTCCAACTCTCTCTGCTAATAATATTATAGCTTTTTTCCACACCAAAATAAATCTAAAAATGATACCCATGTAAGACCTTTTCAGAACTCTTTCACTGCAGACTAACCAAGTTTCAACGATAGGCCATGCCAAACCTAAATGGCATGTCATCAAGTTTCAAACATATAATCCAACTGTCTACTCCATTAAAATAGAACGATACGTGAAGAAAAGGAAAAACGGTCCATTTCCAAGAAAAGCCTATGATCCAATGCCAGAGCCAGAATATAATGCTTCCATTCCAACAGGATCTGATAAATAATCGTTAAAAGTATCAACTCCTCAAGTCCCCAGCATCTTAAAACCTATCATTATACCACACCGACCCCTCCAGACCAAAAGAAACTATAAGTTCACAATGAGAACTTACGCAATTTCTATACATAAAAATATATCCTAATTTTTCTCAGGAACAGTGTTATCAAAGGCGCGCCTAGGTAGAGGCGCTAGCCATTGCGCCTAGAGGGTATCCAGGCGAGGCGACGTGCATCAGGCGCGTGCCTAGGCGATGAGGCGCGCGCCTGATGCCAATGAATGAGGCGCGCCTTAGGCGCATAATGCCAAAAATCTTGGTTTTTGACCCGATTTCGTTGATTAAAGCTCTTTTTTATACTTTTTTTGGTTTTTTTCTAGCATAGAGAGTTAAAAAAAAAAGAATAATAACAATAAATCTCATAATTTAACTTAATTTATTTACTTTTGACACGACTCTTAGATAATTTGTTGAGATTGTTTAAAATTTTAAGAAAAATTTATATTTTGTAAAATATAAATGTTTGCCATAATAATTAATAATAGATCATACATTTATAATTATTGGGAACATAATTTTAACCAAAAGATTAAACTAGTCAATAATAAAATTGTACATAAGATAATATAAGTAAATATTAATATCTTAGTTATTATAGCAACTTAGTTATGAAAATAGTGATGTATATAAATTTAATTGAGTACAATAATTTATAAATGTTTTGTCATAATTTGGTCAAAATATTAGAAAATACTCAAAACAAAATGATTAGAAGAATATACATGTTCCTCTTTCTAATTGAAAAATTATATATACAAATATGCGCCTCACATTCCTCAGGCGCGCGCCTAGGCTCCAGGACCTTTTGCGCCTCGGTGCGCCTTGCGCCTTTAATAACACTGCTCAGGAACCCAAGACAAAAAAACATTCATTGCAAACCAGCATTTCCGATAGAACTTTTTCCTTTTCTTTGGCTTTGCATCAACGGAAACTAGATGGACCAAGACCTCTTGTACCATCACAAGTGACTTAGCAATTGAAAAACTAGCAACCACAATCATAAATCTAATTGAACACTAATGATAGTAAAGCGATCCATAAACTGACAAAACACTAAATCATAAACAAAACATTGTTAAAATTATCAATAAACATCATGAAAAACCCTAAATTATCAAAAATTTAAAGTTTAAACCCTGCAATACGTCAAGATTCCTAGAAAACCAAAATATACCTAAACTGAAATTCACTAAAATAGAATTAAAAAAATGGTAAAGAATTACAACAATCATGCGATATTAGCTGTTTCTAATACCAAAAATAAACACAAAACCCAAAAATTCAATTTTTTTCCTCTAGTTTCCTAAATCATAACACAAAATGAATAACAGAGAACAACAAAATTACGAAATTAGACGATGTAGTAAAGATGAGATAATTGAGAATTTTGAAAATACAAATTCGTAAATTCGTACCGATTTTATGAGATCGAAATTGAAGAGAGTGAGGGGAATAACGGAAAGCGAGCGAGAGAGTTCGTGAAGACGAAACTTGGCTTCGTAGTTCGTACAAGAAAGCCACACGTGTCACTTTTGTTATTTTACCTCAATTGCCCTCGATCGTCATCTCCGTTTTTAGGTGCGGGCAAACCGGGTTCAACACGGTTTTTTCTTGGGAAAACTGAACCGATCCTTACTGTGAACCAATGGTTAGAAAATTAATTTAGTTGGTGATAAAGTTTGATTTTCATGAGAAATTATGGAAACTCTTTATTTAATTACGGGTAAAGTAAAATTATTTTATTAAAAAAAATAAAGTTTTTCATTAATTTATATGATACATTGTAATAAATTTTGGACCAACTATTAAGTGGGGGCAATTTCCGTCACGGATTTATATATGCCTCCCCCAATAGAGTGAACTGGTCTTTTTTTTAAAAAAAAAAATCAATTTACTCTTGTGCTGGGTTCAAATCATAGTAATATCTCAAAAGGTTTTATCAGTTAAATGAACTTGAACTCATAAAAAATTATCTTAACTCAAATAAGAATGATTTGGTTTTTAATTTTCTTTCTTTTTGTAGGTTTTCATCGATTTTATGAAAAATCAATCTTAGAGTTGATCAATCTTATTTGAGTTAACATCATAAATTTGGTCATATGCATTAGTCTCTTATTTATGTTCCCAAGGAATCAATTATTTATAATTTTTATTTAATAACTATTTATCCCAATTTATAAAACACTTGTCATAAAGTTCAATTTAGTACTCTTGCTGCAGCTATTCCTGAAACTGATTTCTCATGGTCTGCATCCGGTCCTCCATCTGCTTTATCATCTCGTCCTTGATTGCCGAGACGTCCATCGTGGATATTGTGTGGTTGGACACTTATTCCTCCTGATGAGCACCAGATGCAGAGATTCTATATTCCTTATTCTTTGGTTCCTTTTTTATTTGATTAAGCAAACTTTTTTGTTTTGTTTTGGACTTGGTAATTGTAAAAAATCGTAAACACAATTTTTCATTCCAGATTTCCTACAAACGATGCCGATTATTTGTGCAGTAAACTTTACAAATAATAGAATCGAAAGTAAAATATAGAAATTGGAAAAAATATTCTCTTATTGCTTGATTATCAAAATGTAGATCCCTTACTTGTATTATTTATACTACTTTGTTATAAGAAAAATAAACCGACTGCGGTTACATTTCATTCACATTTTCCACTAACTATCCCACTCCCTAAAATCTTGGGACTTCCATATTTTGGATGATTGTCCAGCTTAAAGGAACGGAGAGTAATTAATTGACTGTCTAATTCATTGTTTAGAAAATTAATGTCCTCAAGAAGTTGATATCTCGAGCCTAATCCTTGTGTGACCTATGCTTGCCTTCGTGGGAGTCAAGTCTGGTATGGACTTCTCATTGGTGAGCCCTGAATTCAGACCCTGATGGAGGTCATGCTATTGAACTTTGACGATAGGTCCTAACGTCGAGCCCTGATGGAGGTTTTGACTTCAGATCCTCGGGGTTAGCTCTGCTGCCGAACTCTGATGACAAGTCCTAAAGGTTGGTTTTGACAGGAGGTTCTGGAGTCCTCTTCGTCTGGCCACGCGTCATTTCATCAGATGCTTGGTTTTCTCCCCAAATATTTCCCATTTTTGTTTGTATCATTTTGAATAAAATAATGGGAACAAACAAGTGTACTGTCCATACTCTACATACTCTACAGTTTGGGCCCTTAATGGACTTTTGGGTATTATGGGCGACATCTTTCTTTCCTCGGGAGCCTAACTATCACGTCACATAAATATCGATTTGACTGTCTTTGTCAATTCCATCAGTTCAAAGTTTCGAATTTCAAACCCTTACGCTCCCTTCATTTGCGAAATTGTTTCCATCTAACACTCTCTCTTCCAAATCCAAGCTCACAACCCTTCTGCTACCATGGCGTCTCTATCTTCTTCCGATGATAATATTCAGTGCCTAAGGGAGGACACCGATGTTCCTCAGGATGTCTACCTACAGCCCCTCTCTGAGAGCGCATCCATATAGGAAACTGACCCCATTGTTGTCCTTCGCGGTGGTTTTGTTCTAGGGGAATACCATCTTCGGATTCTTCGGTTCCCCCTTCACCCTCTACTCCACTACATATGTGTGTTCTGTAACTTGCACTTGATGCAATTAACCCCAAATGGCCTTAAATGCGTCTTTGGTTTCATTATCTTTTCCATTGGTTAACGATCCACGCCTCATCATCTGCGACTTCTTCTACCTTTTCTCCCTGACTAAGGCTGGGTCCGCCGGTGGCATGGACAGATACACCTTTACACCCCGAAAGTAAACAATTATGTTCACGGGGTTACCTACGTTGGACAAGGACTGGTCTTCTAAGGGTCTGCTAATGGTGACCAGAAACTGGCAGACCGACATTGTCGACCGTGTCATCTTTCCTTTACGACTGTCGATGAACCAAGTCTTTTTTTAGTTTTTATTTTTGAGTCTGAAGTTCACATCTTTTTGGCCGATTGTGGAGTTTGATATATTTTTCTTCTTTTCGCATTCCAGTTTCTGGTTCTGCATACATTCCTCTTTGCCTTGAACTGTCCAGAGAGAGGGTTAAATTCCTGCATCGACTCGTGGCCCCGAGGGGAAATGAGGTGATTCATATCAACAAAGTGGTTAACAAGGATGACCTTCAGGCCTCGATGCGTTGTGGCCCTTACTTCTCCCATTTAAGTGCTTGTGACCCCTCATCCATATTTCAGGAGAAAGACCATAGGTTTTTTTATTGGAGTTGGTACCTAGAGTGTCAAATCCGAATAATGTATTATGCATTTTATTATTTATTAATAAATTAACTACATTTTCATTTCAAACCTTATTAATGGTAATATCATTTTGCATATTAGATTAATGTATAAATATGATAAGAATGACATCGACCTTATAATAGTCTTATAGCAATACTGGACACTAGGTAGTCCGACATTGTGATAATATTACTATTATAAACTATTCTTAAAGTAAATATTTATAGTCGTTGGTTTTGGAATACGGTCAAATTCCTATAACCTAGAAGACTAGCATATGTCGTATATTGGAATTGGAGTTCCAAATGTTTAACCCGATGTACCATGAGCTTTGGAAGCTCATACAGACGTGTGGGTATTGATTGGACCGAATACTGAATGAATCACAAGTGATTCCTAATAGTTGGAAATACACACCACCGTCATTAGGAATCTCATCGAGTCGAGTAACATATGTAATCATTTGACAATTGGATAACATTGATATTGTGTGAGATCCTCCATATTTTGATGCCATGTATATCATAAACCTTTCAGGTCTGGCTCTAGATGTTCGTTGGGTGTGGACTGAAGCACTCATTAGTCAAGTGTGTATCAAGATAGGATCGGTCGGCCCGTCTGTGTACCATAAGGGGTTTAGGTATCCATGTGAGTAAGTCACGATTCTTAGAGACTTTGGCCAAATCCGATCACCTAGGGTGGATCGCATTAGTTGTAAATAATCGTGGACATGTCGACATGAGATGTGCGCCTCGAAAACTTGACGGTGTATTATATGTTTCCTAAGAACAACTGGGATAGCCTACGACGGAGGGATTGATAAACATATGTAATGACCTCAACTTGTATAGTTCAGAAAGGTCGTTCGTGTTCTTCACGAATTCGGAGGTGGTTGAATTGCGTACATATTAGCTAGGCTTATATGACGAACGTGTCTGGACTTAAAGAGTCCCACAATGTGAAGTGTACTCGTTGAGCACTTGGGTAGCCGATAATTTTTGATAATAAATAATATTCGATATTATAATTATCAACTAAGATAATCAAGTATTATTAGATAACATTGATTATTTACTTTGACACAATTGGATTAATCCAAAATTACACAGAGCATTGTAGTAATTTCATAAATATCTCTACCATTTGAGGATATTTTGATAATTACAAATATAGTAATTAAATATGGTAGTTTATTTTTGGATTAATCAAATTGGTATTAATTACAAATTACAAAAATAATTAGTATTTGTTGATTTCAATTCAAATCTCTAAAAATTTAATACAACAAAAAATAGTATGTATACATTTTGTAAAAAAAAGGTAATAAATAGTTGTATTTGGCTTGATTTATTGGATTAAATCAAAGTGGTAGACATGTAACTAATCCATTAATTAAACTTTGTCTTGATTTAATTAGATTAAATCAAATTGTAGACAAAGCTGATTAATCACACCTAATTATACATATTTGGACAAATTAGATTAAGCCCACATAAAAGTTGATTAGAACTTTTATTAATTAAAAATTACCTAAGTTTTTCTATAAATAGCAAGCTTGAGTAAAAAATTTAATCAAGCTTGAGAAAACTAAATACAAGCAAGAATTAAGAAATTAGCCTAAGATAGAGAAGTGTTTAGAGAAGCTTTGTGAGATCTCTACAACATTTCAATTAGGAGAGATCAAGATTGGATCTTGGAATGAAGCTTGCTAGTATTGGAATCAAGATTAGATCTTGGAGTCAAGATTGCTAACTTTGGATTTTCTTCACAATATTTCAACAAGGAGAAGTAGATTGGATATTTGAATCAACCTTACTAGGTAAGTTTGATCTTCTCCAAAAGCTATGTTTTTCATTAGTGAGTTTTCATTAGTGAGACATATAGTGATGAATTATGTATTAGATACATAATAACATAGCTTGATGTTGAAATTAGGCTAATTAATTATCTTATGATGCTTTGGAAGTATAAACACAATATGCTTGTAATTGGGTCAAAATGTTTATGTTAGACATAGGCATAAAATTAAAGTTTGATACTCTAGATAATAGCTTGGAGCTATAGCTACCATTCTAGAATCACTTGACCACCTTTGGGTGACCTATAATTGTTCATGAGTCATTTCATTGTGGGATTTCATTTTGGAGTGTAATTTGATTTAAATAAATACATATATATATATATATGATTGTATATAACAATTGTTGTGGTTGGTTTTGAAATAAAACAATATAGGGTTGTCACAATTGACGTACATAGATAAAATATTAGAAAGGTACGATTTTACCAATTGCAAGGCAGCAAATATACCTTTTCGATACGGCATACATCTTTCGAAGAAAACAGTACCTCAGTCTGAGGAAGAAAGAGTTAGAATGTCTAACTTGTCATATGCTTTTTGTATTGGAAGCATTATGTATGCTATGATATGTACAAGACCTGATATCAGTTTCGACGTCAATGTGACTAGCCAATATCAATCTGATCCGGGTAATGATCATTGGAAATCCGTGAAATATATCATGAAATATCTTAAGGGTACTAATGAGGCCCATGATGCACACGGACGGACCACCACCGTGCATATTTTGAAGGTCCAATCATGAGGTCTCGAGCTAAGAAGATCCAGGAAGCATGGATTCATACATAGGACTATATCTGACTATTCCCGAGCCTCTACTACATTGAGTATGGGCTTAAAGCTGGATGAACCCATGATGGTGAACCTTATTCAGGTCGTGGAGCAACAAGATACTTATGCCTATTTTATTATAGTTATTTGTTAGTTATTATTATTTTATTTAGGGCTTAACATTCATTTTAATTCAACCATTTATTTAAGTTTGGGCGTATTACTTAGGATTATTATTTTATGTTTGGAAATTAGGTTAATTGTGCAAGGGTTTGCACGTGGGGATAACTTAGGTTAAATTTAGGATATACGTCTGTTGGCGTGTGGGTAGTTTCATCTTTTTGTCATTTTTTGGGTTAGGGTTTTTGGTTGAAGCCTCCTTATAAAAGACTAACTGTTCTGTTTTGATTAACTATTCTTCAATAACAATATATCAAATTCATGAACTTTGAGAAACCCTCAATTTGTTCTCACTAGTTTTGGCTTATCAAATGTCTGCTAACCCTTTGTGGCACCCTATTAGCACTCTAGGTTTCTATTGCTTGTTCTTCGGAGGTTTAGAGTTTTTTATCCGAACTGTCTTGGCTTCATTGGGAATGATTTCAGTCTTGTATGGGTTTGCTTGGCTTGTTCCAGGTAGGTTCTCATCAGTTGGTATCATGAGCAAAGGTTCCAAAGTCAGTTCGCATATATGTTTTTGTTAGTTTTGTCGCGTGTGTGCTTATTTTTTCTATTATGCGTTTGTTTTTTCCTGCGATTTCCTTATATTTCATTACCTTTCGCGTTATTTTTCTATGTTATCTGTGTTGTTTTATTTTCTGTCTGTATTTGTGCGTCTGTTTTCCTCTGTGTGTTTGTGCGATTTTTCCTGTCTGTGTTTGTGCGATTTGCGTAACCTATGGTTCTAAATCCTTAGACTCTTTGCGGCAGTAGGTAAATCTTGTGCGGAAATTTTTCAACTAATAAAAATTAGGTCAATTCCACAACACCAAACGCTTTAGAAGGTCTGAGGGACTCGAAAAAAAATGTGTGTGAGAGCATGATAGTTTTTCTTATTTTGTATGTATATGATATCATTATCATTGGAAATGATATAGGATTGATGCAAAGTGTGAAAGCCTACCTTTGCAAGAAATTCTCCATGAAAGACATGGATGAAGCTTCCTATATATTGGGTATAAGGCTTTATCAGGATAGAGTTAGGAAGGTTATAGAGTTGTCACAATCAATATACATAGATAAAAATATTAGAAAGGTAAGATCTTACCAACTGCAAGGCAGCAAATATACATTTCCGATACGGCATAAATCTTTCAAAGAAAATGACACCTCAGTCTGAGGAAGAAAGAGTTAGAATGTCTAACTTGTCATATGCTTCTTGTATTGGAAGCATTATATATGCTATGATATGTACGAGACCTGATATCAGTTTTGACGTAAGTGTGACTAGTTGATATCAATATGATTCGGGTAATGATCATTGGACAACCATGAAACATATCCTTAAATATCTTAAGGGTACTGATAAAACCCAAGATGCAGCCCATGATACATACGGACAAACCACCATTGTGCATGTCTCAGAAGGTCCAATCACAAGGTATCGAGCTAAGAAGATCCAGGAAGCAATGCATTGATTCATACAGATGGCCATATTTGACTATTCCCGAGCCTCTACTACATTGAGTGTGGGCTTAAAATTGGATGAACCCATGATGGTGAACCTTATTCAGGCCGTGGAGCAACAAGATACTTAGGCCTATTTTATTGTTATTATTTCTTAATTAGTATTGTTTTATTTAAGGCTTGATATTTGTTTTAATTCTGCCCTTTATTTATGTTTGGACGTATTACTTAGGATTATTATTTTATATTTGGGAATTAGGTTAAGCGTGCAAGGGTTTGCACGTGGGGATTGTTAGGATTGGTGCTCTGAGCGCCAATTTTATTATGTATTTCCCTGTAAATACTAATGTAACATTTTATTATGAATAAAATAAACAGTTTCTATTATATAACATCTTTTTTTATATGGTAAAGACGTAACAGACCTTAGAATGATTACTTATGATACTATTGCAAAAGCGTCGCAACTGACATTGAGTTGTATCATGACGTTGTCATTCTTAGATAGTTCTTGGTCAAGGTTTATACTACTTGTCAGTAAAGTAAACCTGTTGAGACTGGTACATGTCATATATTGGAATCTTAGATTCCGTTGATTTCTCAATGAACCATGAGTCTTGGAGACTCATATAGATGTGTAGGTGTTTATAGCGGATAGACACTGAACGAATCACCGAAGATTCTTAATGGATGGTACACCAACGTCAATAAGAATCTTCTTCGGTTGAGTGAGCATAATGATTCATTGACTTGAGATACCACTGTGGATATATGAGTTATCCTCCACACTTAGATGGCAGTCACGTCACTGATCTATTTAGATCAGACCTCCGACTGTTCGTTGGGTGTGGACTAATACTCATGGTATCTTGTGTGTATCAAGAAATGATCTGTCAGTTTTGTGTACAGAGCATATGTATTCAATATGGAATTAGCAATATGTTAAATCCATGGGCCCGTGGTACACTGTAGAAATTAGTTCTAAGTGTTATTAAGGGATTGCTAATAGAAACGTCGATGTGATTATATCTATAGAGATTTGATGTTTAAATCTATATCTCTGGAATAATCTGGATACCTGTGATGGAGGGATTATAAGTATGTTACGACCTCGACCTCTATGGTTCAGAGAGTTTATCCGTGTTCATCATAATTTACGGGTGGGTGAATTATGGACACGAAATTTGATTTCATGACGATATGCCTGAACTTAGAGTCTCTCACTAATGAAATATACTCGTAGAACACTATGACAACTTTTATGAATAATACTAATTATTTATAAGTCGTTTAACGGTTAAACAAAAAATACATGCAAAGGGACCTAATGGTCATTTCCTAATTAATGTGTATCTATATTTAATATTTGATATTATTAAATACACATTGATTAATTGTCAAATTATGATATTTGACATATATCATTAATATATGTATTTGAGATATTTAATGTAAATATAATACATATATTTAAGATATTTGTATTTAATTTATTTAATTGTTTAATTGTTAAATAATTAAATTAATTAAAAAATAAATATCTTTACCATGATTAATGTTAGGAAATGGCATGTTTTGGTTGGTTCACTTGTAAAGTTAACTTTATGATAAAAGGTTATCAATTGGAACAAGTTACCTTTGACAAATGAAAATGAAACAAAAATTGAAATATTTGATATTTAATTTTTTAGCAATTTTCGGCCAACAAGGAGAAAATATAAAAGCTTTGTTTCATTTTTATTTTTTGATATACAACAAGTTACAAAACAATTACAAAAGGGTTTGAGAGAAAGTTGAAGAACAAAGAAAGAAAAACTTGGAAAAACTTGATTTTTGTAAGTCTTTCTTGAAATTTTTCAAATAAGAAATTGTTTCTATCATACTTAACTTCAACATGTGTTGCTAGGATGTTTTATCTACTCTTTTAATTTGTAATTTTAATGGTTGTAAACTTGTTTGAAAGATGAGCATGTATGATTAACAAAGTTTGCATGACATTAGTTCATTAGCATTCTTTAAGCCATTTGATGGTGATGTTGCCATTCTAGAGTTTCTTAGCCATTCATAAATGACTTAGAATTGTTCTTGAGTTGTTTCATGATGGTGATACTTGTTTGGTGTGGTAAGGATTGGATAAAAGTGTTAAATTTGTTTAATTTGGTTCAATTTGTCAATTTATGGAAATTATAAAATCAGGGTTCATAACCATTTCCAAATTTGGGGATTTTCATATATATGATGTATATATGATGTTTATTAAATTTGTGATTGATTGGATTTGATCTTGACATGTTTTGAACCAAAAATGACCAAATTACAAATCCTGGAAAATACAGGGACTGTTCGGCAATTGTAAAAAAATTTGGAATTTTTGTTGCAATTTGTATTTTCATGTATTAGACATGTATAAATCATTTTGGGATTGATTTAGGATCAATTAAATATGTATTTGATCATTTAAGGACCAAAATGATCAAAATGTAAAATTAGGGGCAAATTCGGCAATTAAAGGAAATTTGATTTATTGGGTTAAAATTTCATATTTTAAGTATTGGTTAATTAAATAAATAAGTTTATTTAATTGATCTAAGAAAAATTTTGAAATCGTAAAATTCTGATTTTCCGCATTCCGCTGCGCTAACCCGGTAATTCCCTATAAAACCCCACAAAATGGTATCAGAGCGAGTCTGATTCTGGATACCCGATATGATTATGCCTTTAAAATTCAATGTTTATTTTAATCTTTACTTTATGCATGCATGTGTTTATTTAATTTGATTAAATAAAATAAAAGCACCTTTTACGGAAAAATCCATTTTTGAAAATAAGGATTTTATTTAATATGTATTTGATGCATATTAATTGGTCCGTCTAGTCAATACCACTTATCGATAAATCTTATGTGACTATATCCGAGAACGTGCCAAAGCTGTAAGGATATGGCTGGTAGAAATTTATATGTACCGGATATATTTGATATTAGGTGAATTCAAGCGAAAGCGGAATCCTAAACGTGCCAAAGCTGTCAGGGTTTTGTAAGTATCTTGAATTTATCATTGACAAGTCTAACCTTGGTACGCCTCATTGTGAACGTGCCAAAGCTGTCGCAACAAGAAACGATTAGGACCGAAAACCCATGAGTCACTATTGGGTGATCGACAATGAGTTGTCTACCTAATGAATATACGTAGGCGAGAACGTGCCAAAGCTATCAGCTGAAATATATTCATGGGATCCACCTTTCACTATTATGTTATGATTTAATTATCACATGTTTTGTATTCTGTTTGGGGATTACAGTTTTGCATGAAATAGTGGGAGGGGCATTTTTAGATTAAAAATCCATAATTTATTTATTGCTTTATGATATAACATGAAACTGTTATTCTGCTAATTGTTTATTCGCTATCTATTTGATAGATTTACGATGGCAGCACCTATGGCAAACCCATTTGCTCGTATGCTTGATATGAATAAGCTTAAAGGTTTTGAGAATTTTACCGACTGTGATATGGATTTGAGGATTGTCCTCGGATCCGAGAAGCTGGGATACATATTGGAAGGTACATTATTGCTTGCTATATCTCCAGATGCATCTCCTGAAGAAGTTGAGACTTTCCGCAGATGGAAAGATGATGATTTAAAAGTTAAATCATACATACTTAGTTATCTTTCTTCTGAGCTTAAGAAGCAATACTTTGAGATGCACGATGCATATAGCATGATAACACTTCTTCATGAATCGTTCATGAACCAGGAAAACGTCGTGGTTTATAGAGTTGCAATGGAACTATTCCATTCTGAACGTGATGAGTGGCAGGCTGTGAGCCCGCATGTGCTTCATTTGATCGAGCAATTGAGGCGCATTGACTTCTCTCTCAATGAAACTATGGGACAGAGTGTCATACTCGGTTCGCTCCTGGCGTCATATCGCCAGTTCGTCATATACTTCAACATGAATGAGATTCACTGCTCTTATCGTGAGTTGCATATAATGCTTCTCACAGTGGAGGAAGATTTAAAGAATTGAGTTATGACTCGCCTTCTGAAACCTACTTCACTTTCCGCTTCTTCCCAATCCAAATTGAAGGGGAAGAAGACAAAAGGAAAGAAGAAGAAATGCTTCAATGTTCCTCTGCAGGCTAAGATAGCGAAGCCTAAGAGAACTTCTGAAGATAAGTGCCATCACTGTCAGAAAGTCGGACATTAGAAAAGAAACTGTCCAGACTATCTTGCACAAATAAGGAAGGAAAGAGTATCGACATCACGCACTTTTATTTTTCCTATTAGTGATATTTCATTGGCTTGTGAAGCTATGACATCTAATTGGATTTTAGATTCTACTTGTCCTATTCACATTTGTAATACGTTACAGGTGATGACGGAAAGTAGATGGCTGAAATCTGGGGAGATGCAGTTGCGATTCGGGAGTGGCGACTCTCTGGATGCGGTTGAAGTGGGCATATGCGAGATTCCCTTAACCAATGTGAGACTTTTTTTAAATGAATGCTATTTTGTGCCAGGATGTGTAGTGAATATTATATCTCTTTTTGTATTAGATATTAAATGATATAATGTAAATATTAAGAATCGTTCTTTGTATTGATATGATAGAAATAATATTCAGATCATTTGTTGTCCAAATGAGCATGGTCATTACATATTGCGTACCTCACAAAATATCTTTAATATTGGAATTAATAAACGTAAATAATCTGATATAAATAATATTGAACTGTGGCACATGAGGTTGGGTCATATAGGAGTGAAATGCCTAACCCAATTGGTTAAGAATGGTTTGATAAATGATCTCACAATTGAACCTTATCCAACTTGTGAATCTTATATTCGGGGTAAAATTACCAAAGCCCCATTTTCGGGTGTTGGACACCGAGCCACTGACTTATTGGAACTCGTACATTCTGATGTATGTGGTCCCATGAGTCAAACTGAACACAGTGGTTTTTATTACTTCATCACCTTTACCGATGATCTATCACGGTACTGTTATGTGTAACTGATGAAACATAAATAAAAAACCTTTGAAAAGTTCAAAGAATTCTGAAATGAAGTAGAAAAACAGACTGGACAATATATTAAATGCCTTCGATATGATCGAGGCAGCGAATATATGAGTGGAGAGTTCACTGATTATTTAAAGGAGAATGAGATTCTCTCTCAATAGACTCCTCTGGGCACTCCGCAACACAATGGAGTGTCAGAAGGGAGAAACCAGACATTATTGGATATGGTCCGATTGATATTGAGTTATACAGATTTGCCATATTACTTATGGGATTATGCTCTTTTAACTACCGCATATCTTTTGAATAAGATTCCTTCCAAAGTTGTTCCTACAACTCTGTATGAGATATGGGCCGGTAGGAAATCGAATCTTAGTTATGTTAAGATCTGGCGGTGTCCTGTATACGTCAGGATGCCTCAGCAGAATAAGCTTTTGCCTTGATGGCATAAGTTTAGGTTTGTTGGATATCCTTCAAATACGAAAGGATATTTGTTCTATGATACCGAGCATCGGAATGTGTTTGTATCTTGTTTCGCAAAATTTCTAGAAATAGAATTTTTATCTGAAGGTGGTGATCATAGACATTTGAACTTAATGAAGTACAACCTGACACCAATGAACCAACGAAGGAACCTGAAGTTCATGAAGATGAAGAACCTTCAACACACACACTCCGTAGGTCGCAAAGGGTATCTAGACCTCATAAACGCTTGTATTTGATACAAGAAAATAGTCTCGATGTTCTCTTAGTTGAAAAGACTGGCCTTTTTTACCTATAGAGAATCGATGTTGGACATCGACTCCGTGAAGTGGCAAGACGCCATGAAATCCGAGATGGACTCAATGCATGAGAATCAAGTTTGGAACTTGGTTCCGTTTCCTGAAGGAATTGTTCCTATCGATTATAAATGGATTTACAAAAGGAAACGAGGGCCGGATGGAAAGGTTGAAACCTTTAAGGCCTGACTGGTAGCTAAAGGTTACTCGTAGCGACCTGGTGTCGACTACGATGAAACTTTTTCGCTAGTAGAAATGCTAAAGTCTATAAGGATTTTATTGTCAATTGCCGCTTATCATGATTATGAGATTTGGTAAATGGATGTCAAAACGGATTTTCTAAATGGATTTCTTGATGAAGAAATCTATATGGAACAGTCAGAGGGTTTTGCATCCAGCGAGAACTCGGGCATGGTATGCAAGCTGAAGAAGTCCATTTATAGACTTAAACAGGCTTCACGAAGTTGGAATCTTCGATTCGACGAGATAATCAAATTGTCTGATTTTCTCAAGAATTCGGAAGAATCCTGTGTGTATAAGAAGGCCAGTGGGAGTATGGTGGTATTTTTAATTCTCTATGCTGACGACATCTTTATCATTGGGAATGATAACATGATGATGCAAGGTGTCAAAGCTTACCTCTGTAAGAATTTCTCCATGAAGGACCTGGGTGAAGTTTCTTATGTCTTAGGCATAAAACTCTATAGAGATAGAGAAAGGAATCTTATTGGGGTATCCCAATCAATGTACATAGATAAAATCTTAGAACGGTATAATTTTGGTAACTGTAAGACAACAAACATACCATTCAAACATGGCTTACATATTTCAAAGAAGATGTGTCCACAAACATAAGATTAGAAGATTAGAATGTCTAATCAGCCTTATACTTCGTGTTTGGGCAGCATCATGTATGTCATGTTATGTACTAGGCCTGATATCAGCTTCGCAGTTAGTGTGACCAGCAGGTATAAGTCCAATCCAGGAAATGACCATTGGATGGCCATTAAACATATCCTCAAGTATATTAAAGGTAATAAGGATAAGTTTATTATTTATGGAGGAAACGAACTGCAAGTTAATGGGTATATGGATTTCGATTTCCAATCGAATCCCGATGATAGAAAGTCTACATCAGGATTCGTGTTTACCTTTAACGGAGGTGCAGTTTGTTGGAAGAGTTCCAAATAGGGGTCGACAGCTAATTCCACCACAGAGGCGGAATATATTGTAGCTTCTAAAGCTGCAAAGGAAGCCGTATGGGTTAGGAATTTTATCACAGAATTGGGTGTAGTCCCAAGTAAAAGAACCTAGGGCGCATCAGAAGTCGAAGCATGTGGAATGAAAGTACCACATCATTTCGAGAGATTGGGTCGCGAGGGGATATTGTCGTTTGTAAGTTACCGAGTGAAGATAATGTAGCAGACCCGCTTACCAATGCCATACCTCCGAAGTTATTTGATAAACATGTGGAGTCGATGAGTATTAGATACAATCGATACTAGCATTAGAGCAAGTGAGAGATTTTGTTAGGATTGGTGCTCTAAGCGCCAATTTTATTATGTATTTCCCTGTAAATACTAATGTAACATTTCATTATGAATAAAATAAACAGTTTCTATTATATAACATCTTTTTTTACATAGTAAAGACGTAACAGACCTTAAAATGATTAGTTATGATACTGTTGCAAAAGCTTCGCAACTAACATTGAGTTGTATCATGACGTTGTCATTCTTAGACAGTTCCTGGTCAAGGTTTACACTACTTGGTCAGTAAAGTAAACCCATTGAGACTGATATAGGTCGTATATTGGAATCTTGGATTCCGATGGTTTCTCAATGAACCATGAGTCTTGGAGACTCGTATAGACGTGTAGGTGTTTATAGCGGATAGACGTTTTGATGGCAGTCATGTTACCGATCTATTTAGATCAGACCTCCGCATGTTCGTTGGGTGTGGACTGATGCTCAGGATATCCTGTGTGTATCAAGAAATGATCGGTCAGTTATGTGTACAGAGCATAGGTATTCAATATGGAATTAAAAATCTGTTAAATTCATGGGCCTGTGGTACACTGTAGAAATTAGTTCTAAGTATTTTTAAGGGATTTCTAATAGAAACAACGACGTGATTATATCTATTGAGATTTGACGTTTATATCTATATCTCTGGAATAATCTGGATACCTGTGACGAAGGGATTATACGTATGTTGTTACCTCGACCTGTATGGTTCAGAGAGTTTATCCATGTTCATCATAATTTATGGGTGGGTGAATTATGGTGAGACTTGTTTGGTGTGGTAAAGATTGGATTAAAGTGTTAAATTTGGTTTAATTTGTCAATTTGTGAAAATTGTAAAATTAGAGTTCATAATCCTTTCCAAATTTGGGTATTTTCATATATGTGATGTAATTTGATGTATATATGATATATATTAAATTTGGGATTGATTGGATTTGATCTTGACATATTTTGAACCAAAAAGGACCAAATTACAAATCCTGGAAAATACAGGGACTGTTCGGCAATTGTAAAAAAAATTGGAATTTTTGTTGCAATTTATATTTTCATGTATTAGACATGTATAAATCATTTTAGGATTGATTTAGGATCAATTAAATATATATTTGACAATTTAAGGACCAAAATGATCAAAATATAAAATTAGGGGCAAATTCGATAATTAAAGGAAATTTGATTTCTTGGTTAAAATTTCAGATTTTAAGTATTGGTTAATTAAATAAATAAGTTTATTTAATTGATCCAAGAAAAATTTTGAAATCGGAAAATTCTTATTTTTCGCGTTCTGCTGCGCTAACCCGGTTATTCCCTATAAAACCCCAACATGGATAGCTTAGGTTAGTTTTAGGATACACGTCTATTAGCATGTATGTAGTTTCATCTTTTTATCATTTTTTGGGTTAGGGTTTTGGTTGAAGCCTCCTGATAAAATGCTAACTTTTGGTTCTGTTTTGATTAACTGTTCTTTAATAAAAATATATCAAATTCGTGAACTTTGAGAAAAACCTCAATTTGTTATCACTAGTTTTAGCTTATCAAAGGTCGATTAACCCTTTGTGGCGTCCCATTAGTACTCTAGGTTTCTGTTGCTTGTTCTTCAGAGGTTTAGAGTTTTTTTTATCTGAACTGTCTTGGCTTTCTTGGGAACTATTTCAGTCTTGTGTGGGTTTGCTTGGCTTGTTCCAGACAGGTTCTCATCAGGTACTAGGGATAAGTTTCTGATATATGGAAAATATGAGCTACAAGTTAAAGGTTATACAGACTCCGACTTCAAGGGAGATCCAGGTGATAAAAAGTCTACTTCCGGATACATATTTGCCTATAAAGGTGGTGCGGTTAGTTGGCGATGTTCAAAGCAAGGCTCAACAGGTAATTCCACCACTGAGGCGGAATTTAAAAACGGCTTTAGAAACTGCTAAAGAAGCTGTTTTGATTGGCGTTGTGCCTAGTATTACGGATTCGATCCCACTGTACTATGATAATAGCGGAGCCATTGCACAGTCTAAGGAGTCAAGGGCGCATTCCAAGTCGAAACACATAGAAAGGAAATATCACGTGATTAGCGAGATTATTGAGCATAAAGACATAATAGTCTTGAAAGTTCAAAGATTAGACAACATAGCAGATCCGCTTACAGAGGTCTTACCTACTAAGTTATTTGATAAACATATGGAAGAGATGGGACTACGGTACCATCCGAATTGGCACTAAGCAAGTGGGAGTTCGTTGGAGCTGGTACTTGGGGCGCCAATCCGAAAATTGTATTGTATATTTTATTATTTATTAATAAACAAACTATATTTTCATTTCAAACCTTATTAATGGTAATGTCATTAAGCTCCATTTTTTACCTTCTGAATATAACAAAGCACACCTCCACATCTCGAATGTGGTCAAAGGTTGCCCTTCTCTTGATCACAATATCATCTATGTAAGCTTCAATTCGTTCACCCAATCTTACATTTTATAAAATATAAATTGTCATTTCAACCTAGTTAATTTATTTCAGGAATTAATTATGTCAAAACATATAAAACCAGTCATAAAGGCGATGATAATATTTATTTATAATAAATCCAGTTAGGTACTCAATTATGCCAAATAAATAAAACCAGCCATACAGGCGGTAATAAAGTTTATCAATAATAATCGAGATTTAAATTAAATATTATTCTTTAGATTACAATTCATATATTATAATATACGTGAGATTAATCTATATTCTCACATTAAAAGCTTCAATCTTTACCCCAACATGACGAAATTAGCTACTAATGATTTGAATAAAAATATTCATAATTTTATTAATGAAAGAAAAAGAAATTACAAGAAAGCTTTAAAAATAAAACAGACAATTATGCCAAATAAATAAAACCAGCCATACAGGCGATAACAAAATATGTCAATAATTAATCCAGATTTAAATTAAATATTATTCTTTATATTACAGTTCATATATTATAATATAAGTGAGATTAATCTATATTCTCATATTAAAAGTTTCACCCTTTACCCCAACATGACGAAATTAGCTACTAATGATTTGAATAAAAACATTCATAATTTTGATTACGGAAAGAAAGAGGAAATTACAATAAAAAATTAAAAATAAAACACACAAGAGCTGAAATTCCTCACATTTTCAGAGAAAATTATGGACTCATGGGCTGAGGAAACTGAGTTATGAACACCTCTATTTATAGAGATGCTCGACACCTCTCTTGCTTGCAAATTGCAAGCACAGCTTGCGCTTTTTTAAAAAAAATTGGTTGCCATCACCGAAAAGTAATATATTAATCTATATAAAATCTTGGTGGGACCTCTAGTATTATATATATATATATATATATATATATATATATATATATATATATATATATATATATATTTAATAAAATACATGTGCGGGTAAATAATCATAAGATCATTTTATTGCCAATCTAAACACGGTGAATGATTTCCAAGTCCGGTTTAAATCTAGTGTCACACTCTTTTTGGGTTTTCTGGTTCCTGGAATTCAGATATCATATTCATTTTTCCTATTGAGCTTTCGAAATAGTATTTTACCTACACAATAAATAAAAATCATAATAAAACATAAACATAATTATTATTTAACAAATGTGCTAAATAAAGGGGGTTAATGAAATTATAAGTGTAAAATGATTAGTTTCTCTTTTATTAAGTGTACACTTTTAATGCTCCCTCCAACAAACTTATTACTAATCCCTAGTAATTTAAGCGAAAACATAAAAGAGAAATTCTTATTCAAGTTAATAATTGTTTTCTTTCTTTCTAATAATCAAATAAGTAAATTCTCATATATTTTTTTATCATTATTCCATACATACATAAAACAATGTATTAATCAATTCATTGTGCCCACAATATTCACAGGTCTTGTTGAAAAGAGAGTAATATTTTTGTCCTAAAATTATATTAGAGTTCACACCTTTTAGGCAATGGAAGTTTATTTATAAATACAAAATAATTTTTTTTAAATAATTATACATCTTCAATCATTGTAACGAGCTATAGGGAAGTGATTCCCAAACCTATTGGCTTTAGGGCACTAGGTTTTAAAACACCCATACGGACGTAATTGCTCGGATATCAGATATTAAAAAGAAGAAGTGTCCAATTTCCTTAAGCTTTCTCTTTAACCCATATAACGAGCTTTGGGCCAGTGATTCTCATACTAGTTATCCTTAGAACACTAAGTGTTAAAATACCCCTACAGACATAATTGCTCGAGTTAGAAAGGCTTGGAAATAGAACTTATTCATACACATTTTTTATTTTTTTTTACAAACTCAAGCTCTACCGTTTTACGCAAACAATCACTGCTTACTGAGGCAAGATGTCCGATTACTAAGTTAAAGCTTGATTATTATCTTTTTTTAAACTAACTCAAGTTCTACCATTTTACGCAAACAATCATTGCTTGCTGAGGCAAGATGTCCGGTTACTAAGTAAAAGCATGGTTAGTTTTTTTTAAATAAAAATACAAATTTCATTGCCTTTAGGTGCTACCTCCAATAAACTAGAGAATTGAATATTACAAAATTTTCACTTACAATTCATGATCATATGTTACCGTGTATATTGAACAATAATTCCACTTGGTTAGTCAAAAATTTTTTGTTGGTTTGTGTGTAATTTTTTTTATTATTTTATTTTTTTAAAGCACAAGAGAAAATCAACACAAAATAAATTATTTTTATTACACACAAAATAACAACAAAGCAAAACTAAAATAAAGCTTTTTTTTAACATAAAACAACAATACAAAAACGAAATCATTTTATTTTTTTGAAAGAAAAACACAATAATGAAACATAAAAATGAAAACTATATTGTCAACTATCCCCCCCTAATCAAATTAAGACATTACGCAATCAAAAGAACCTAGGGCGCATCAGAAGTCGAAGCATGTGGAATGAAAGTACCACATCATTCGAGAGATTGGGTCGCGAATGGACATTATCGTGTGTAAGGTACCGAGTGAAGATACGTAGCAGACCCGCTTACCAAGGCCATACCTCCGAAGTTATTTGATAAACATGTGGAGTCAATGAGTATTAGATACAATCGATACGGGCATTAGAGCAAGTGGGAGATTTTGTTAGGGTTGGTGCTCTGAGCGCCAATTTTATTATGTATTTCCCTGTAAATACTAATGTAACATTTTATTATGAATAAAATAAACAGTTTATTTTATATAACATCATTTTTTACATAGTAAAGACGTAACAAACCTTAGAATGATTAGTGATGATACTGTCGCAAAAGCGTCGCAACTGACATTGAGTTGTATCATGACGTTGTCATTCTTAGACAGTTCCTGGTCGAGGTTTACACTACTTGGTCAGTAAAGTAAACCCATTGAGACTTGTATATGTCGTATATTAGAATCTTGGATTCCGATGGTTTCTCAATGAACCATTAGTCTTGGAGACTCGTATAGACGTGTAGGTGTTTATAGCGGATAGACACTGAACGACTCACCAAATATTCTTAATTGATGGTACACAAACGTCAATAAGAATCTTCTCGGGTTGAGTGAGCATAGTGATTCTTTAACTTGAAATACTATTGTGTATATATGAGTTATCCTCCACACTTTGATGGCAATCACATCACCGATCTATTTAGATCAGACCTCCACATGTTCGTTGGGTGTGGATTGATATTCAGGATATCATGTGTGTATCAAGAAATGATCCGTCAGTTTTGTGTACAGAGCATAGGTATTGAATATGGAATTAGCAATCTGTTAAATTTATGGGCCTGTGGTACACTGTAGAAATTAGTTCTAAGTATAATTAAGGGATTGCTAATAGAAACTTCGACATGATTATATCTATAGAGATTTGACATATATATATATATCTCTGGAATAATCCGGATACCTGTGACGGAGGGATTATACGTATGTTCTGACCTCAACCTGTATGGTTCAGAGAGTTTATCTGTGTTCGTCCTAATTTACGGGTGGGTGAATTATGGTGAGATTTGTTTGGTGTGGTAAGGATTGGATTAATGTGTTAAATTTGTTTAATTTGGTTTAATTTGTCAATTTGTGAAAATTGTAAAATTAGAGTTCATAACCCTTTCCAAATTTGGGGATTTTCATATATGTGATGTAATTTGATGTATATATGATGTATATTAAATTTGGGACTGATTGAATTTGATCTTGACATGTTTTGAACCAAAAATGACCAAATTACAAATTCTGGAAAATACAGGGACTGTTCGGCAATTGTAAAAAGAATTGGAATTTTTGTTGCAATTTATATTTACATGAATTAGACATGTATAAATCATTTTAGGATTGATTTAAGATCAATTAAATATGTATTTGACAATTTAAGGACCGAAATGATAAAAATAAAAAATTAGGGGCAAATTCGGAAATTAAAGGAAATTTGATTTCTTGGGTTAAAATTTCAGATTTTAAGTATTGGTTAATTAAATAAATAATTTTATTTAATTGATCCAAGAAAAATTTTGAAATCGGAAAATTCAGATTTTTCGCATTCTGCTGCGCTAACCCGGTAATTCCCTATAAAACCCTAACAATGATAGTTTAGGTTAGTTTTAGGATACACGTCTATTGGCATGTGGGTAGTTTCATCTTTTTGTCATTTTTTGGGTTATGGTTTTGGTTGAAGCCTCCTTATAAAAGGCTAACTTTTGGTTCTGTTTTTATTAACTGCTCTTCAATAAAAATATATCAAATTCGTGAACTTTGAGAAAGCCTCAATTTGTTATCACTAGTTTTAGCTTATCAAAGGTCGACTAACCTTTTGTGGCACCCCATTAGTACTCTGGGTTTATGTTGCTCGTTCTTCAGAGGTTTAGAGTTTTTTTTATCCGAACTGTCTTGGCTTTCTTGGGAACGATTTCAGTCTTGTGTGGGTTTGCTTGGCTTGTTCCAGGCAGGTTCTCATCAGGTACTAGGGAAAAGTTTCCGATATATGGAAAAGATGAGCTACAAGTTAAGGGTTATATAGACTCCGACTTCCAGGGAGATCCAGGTGATAAAAAGTCTACGTCCGGATACATATTTTCCTATAAAGGTGGTGCGGTTAGTTGGCGATGTTCAAAACAAGGCTCTACAGGTAATTCCACCATTTAGGCGGAATTTATAACGGCTTTAGAAACTGCTAAAGAAGTTGTTTTGATTAGAAATTTTATCACAGAATATGGCGTTGTGCCTAGTATTACGGATTCGATCCCACTATACTGTGAGAATAGCAGAGCCATTGCACAGGCTAAGGAGTCGAGGGCGCATTCCAAGTCGAAACACATAGAAAGGAAATATCATGTGATTAGCGAGATTATTTAGCATAAAGACATAATGGTCTTGAAAGTTCAAGGATTAGACAACATAGCAGACCCGCTTATAGAGGTCTTACCTCATAAGTTATTCGATAAACATATGAAGGAGATGGGACTACGGTATCATCCGAATTGGCACTAAGCAAGTGGGAGTTCGTTGGAGCTGATACTCGGGGCGCCAATCCGAAAATTGTATTGTATATTTTATTTTTGATTAATAATCTGACTATATTTTCATTTCAAACCTTATTAATGGTAATGTCATTAAGCTCTTTTTTGTACCTTCTGAATATAATGAAGCACACCTCCGCATCTCGGATGTGGTCAAAGGCTGCCATTCTCTTGATCACCATATCATCTATGTAAGCTTCAATTCGTTCACCCAATCAGACCCTGGAATATTGACACACTCACAAAGTGGTTCTTGACTCCCAAGTATAAGAGTTTCGAAGTAATAAAATAATCTGGTAAGTCCGGGGTCGATCCACATGGAATAGATTTAATAGGATAAAATAATAATTTAAGTGAAAAGAAAAAGACTGAATTATTTGAAATGATTGATAATTTTTAAATTTGACTGTAATAATAAAATAAAATGTTGGGGCTAGGGGATCCACTTTTAATATTTCATATTTAGAAATCTTACATTTTATAATATATAAATTGTCATTTTAACCTAGTTAATTTATTTCAGGAATTAATTATGTCAAAACATATAAAACCAGTCATAAAGGCGGTGATAATATTTATTTATAATAAATCCAGTTAGGTACCAAATTATGCCAAATAAATAAAACCAGCCATACAGACGGTAATAAAGTTTGTCAATAATTAATCGAGATTTAAATTAAATATTATTCTTTAGATTACCATTCATATATTATAATATACGTGAGATTAATGTATATTCTCATATTAAAAGTTTCACTTTTTACCCCAGCTTGACGAAATTAGCTACTAATGATTTGAATAAAAATATTCATAATTTTATTAATGAAAGAAAACGAAATTACAAGAAAGCTTTAAAAATAAAACACACAATTATGCCAAATAAATAAAACCAGCCATACAGGCGATAACAAAATTTGTCAATAATTAATCCAGATTTAAATTAAATATTATTCTTTAGATTACAGTTCATATATTATAATATAAGTGAGATTAATCTATATTCTCATATTAAAAGTTTCACCATTTACCTCAACATGACGAAATTAGCTACTAATTATTTGAATAAAAACATTCATAATATTGATTACGGAAAGAAATAGGAAATTACAATAAAAATTTAAAAATAAAACATACAAGAGCTGAAATTCCTCACATTTTCAGAGAAAATTATGGACTCCTAGGTTGAGGAAACTGAGTTATGAGCACCTTTATTTATAGAGATGCTCGACACCTTTCTTGCTTGCAAATTTCAAGCACAGCTTGCGCTTTTTAAAAAAAAATTGGTTGCCATCCTTCTCTTTACTTTTTTTTTTTAATTTTAAATAATGTATTAATCTATATAAAATCTTGGTGGGACCTCTAGTTATATATATATATATATATATATATATATATATATAATCTTGGTGGGTCCTCCAAAATATATTATATATGTTATATAAATATATATATTATTATAATATATATATAATAAAATACATGTGCGGGTAAATACATCATAAGATCATTTTATTGCCAATCTAAACACGGTGAATGATTTCCAAGTCTGGTTTAAATCTGGATGTCACACTCTTTTTGGGTTTTCTGGTTCATGAAATTCAGATCTCATATCCATTTTTCCTATTGAGCTTTCGAAATAGTATTTTACCTACACAATAAATAAAAATCATAATAAAACATAAATATAATTATTATTTAACAAATGTGCTAAATAAAGGAGGTCAATGAAATTATAAGTGTAAAATGATTAGTTTCTCTTTTATTAAGTGTACACTTTTAATGCTCATCAAACCTGTTGGCTTTAGGGCACTGGGTTTTAAAACACCCCTACGGACGTAATTGCTCGAATATCAGATATTAAAAAAAAAAGTGTCCTATTTCTTTAAGCTTTCTCTTTAACCCATATAACGAGCTTTGGGCCAGTGACTCTCATACTAGTTGTCCTTAGGACACTAAGTGTTAAAATACCCCTACAGACATAATTGCTCGAGTTAGAAAGGCTTGGAAATAGAACTTATTCGTACACATTTTTTATTTATTTTTATTTTTTTACAAACTCAAGCTCTACCGTTTTACGCAAACAATCACTGCTTACTGAGGCAAGATGTCCGATTACTAAGTTAAAGCTTGATTATTATCATTTTTTAAACTAACTCAAGTTCTACTATTTTACGCGAACAATCATTGCTTGCTGAGGTAAGATGTCCGGTTACTAAGTAAAAGCATGATTAGTTTTTTTTTTAAATAAAAATACAAATTTCATTGCCTTTAGGTGCTACCTCCAACAAACTAGAGAACTGAATATTATAAAATTTTCACTTACAACTAATGATCATATGTTACTGTGTATATTGATAATACCTGTCAAATGAGCATATGGAGATCAAATTTAATCAACATTATGGAGAATTCATAAAATTAAATGATTCAAAAAGAAATGAATAAAAATAACTTGTTGCGAACATCGAGATATATCTCAGGAGCGAAAACTCCTTACACTGCCATCTGTGAACAATAATTCCACTTGGTTAGTCAAAATATTTTTGTTGGTTTGTGTGTAATTTTTTTATTTTTTTAAAGCACAAGAGAAAATCAACACAAAATAAATTATTTTTATTATACACAAAATAACAACAAAGCAAAACTAACATAAAAACTTTTTTTTTTTTTACATAAAACAACAATACAAAAACGAAATCATTTTATTTTTTTGAAAGAAAAACACAACAATGAAACATAAAAATGAAAAGTATCTTGTCAACTATCCCATCCCCTAATCAAATTAAGACATTGTCCCAAACGTCTGAATCAGAAGAAGTAGAGTTTAGAAGACATCATCTGGTTAGTATGGAATTGACAATTGAATCTACTATTGGAGTTGGTGCTTGGAGTGCCAATCCGAATTGTACATTTTATTATTTATTAATAAAATAACTACATTTTTCATTTCATACATTATTAATGGTATTGTCTTTATGCGTATTAGATTGATGTATAGATATACTAAGAATGACATCGACCTTAGAATAGTCTTGTAGTAAAATTGGATACTAGGTGGTCCGACATTGAGATAAGTATTACTATTGTAAATTATTCTTAAAGTATATATATATTCCTGGTCATTAGTTTTGGAATGCGGTCGAATTCCTATAACCTAGAAGACTAGCACATATTGTATATTAGAATTGGAGTTCCAATCGTTTAACCCGATGTACCATGAGTTTTGGAAACTCGTATAGACGTGTGGGTATTGGTTGGACCGAATACTGAATGACTCACAGGTGATTCCTAATAGTTGGAAGTACAGACCACCGTCAATAGGAATCTCTTCGAGTCGAGTAACATATATAATCCTTTAACTATAGGATATCATTGATTTTGTGTGAGATCATCCACATTTTGATGTCATGTATGTAAGAAATCTTTCATGACCTGGCCTCTAGATATTCGTTGGGTGTGGACCGATACACTCAGTAATTAAGTGCGAAACAAGATAGAATTCTTCGGCCCGTATGTGTACCATAAATGGGTTTAGGTATCCACGTGAGTAAAGTCACGGTTCTTAAACCTTTGGCCAAATTCGATCACTTATGGTGGATCGCATCAGTTATGAATAATTGTGGACATGTCGACATGAGATGTATGCCTCAGAAACTTGATAGTGTATTGTATATTTCCTAAGCACAACTCAAATAGCCTACGACGGAGGGATTGTTAAACATATGTGATGACCTCGACTTATAAAGTTTAGAAAGGTCGTTTGTGTTCTTCACGAATTCGGAGGTGGCCGAATTACGTATAAATTAGATAGGTTTATATGACTAACGTGTCTGAACTTAGAGAGTCCCAAAATGAAGTGTACTCGTTGAGCACTTGGGTAGCAGATTAATTTTGATAAAAGATAATATTCGATATTATAATTATCAACTAAGATAATCAAGTGTTATTGGATAACATTGATTATTTACTTTGACCTAATTGGATTAATTCACAATGGCTTAATTGTAAAATCATAATTACCTATACCATTTAAGGATATTATGGTAATTGTAAGTATGTAAAAATATGTGATTTTGGCTTGATTTAATTGGATTAAATCAAAGTGACAAACATTGAACTAATCCATTTCGTAATCTTTGTCTTGATTTAATTGGATAAAAAGAAAGTAGTAGACAATGGAGATTAGTCACACCTAATTATAAATATTTGGAAAAATTAGATTAATCCCACCTAAAAGTTGATTACAAGTTTTATTAATTAAAAATTGCCTAAGTTTTGCTATAAATAGTAAGTTTAAGGAAGGTTTTAATTAAGCAAAGCAACAGCTTGAAAAAGCTAAATACAAGCAAGAATTAAAGAAATTAGCCTAAGTTAGAGAAGTGTTTAGAGAAGCTTTGTGAGATCTCTACAACATTTCAATTAGGAGAAATCAAAATTGGATCTTGGAGTGAAGCTTGCTAGCATTGGAATCAAGATTGGATCTTAGAGTCAAGCTTGCTAGTTTTGGATTTTCTCCATAATATTTCAACAAGGAGAAGTAGATTGGATATTTGAATCAACCTTGCTAGGTAAGTTTCATCTTCTCCAAAAGCTATATTTTTCATTAGTGAGTTTTCATTAGTGAGACATATATTGATGAATAATTTATTAGATATATAATAACATAGCTTGATGTTGAAATTAGGCTAATTAATTATGTTATGATGCTTTGGAAATATAAACACAATATGCTTGTAATTGGGTCAAAAATATTTATGTTAGACATGGACATAAAATTAAAGTTTGGAACTCTAGATAATAGCTTAGAGTTAAGGCTACCATTCTAGAATTATTTGACCACCTTTGGGTGACCTAAAATTGTTTACGAGTCATTTCATTATGGGATTCTAATTTGGTTTGTGTTTTGGATTCAAAATTTACCCAAGTACGTATTTAGAATAAATTTATATTTTTATAAAAATATTTGATATTTTCAAAAACTTGATTTTTATTCTATAACATGTGCTGATGTTAAAATTAATTTTGGGTGTTTTTTAGAGTGTTTAGGGAAGGTTGAAAGCAATTAAGGTAGAAGACCTTATTGTCTTCCGCTCTCTGTTCTAGAGAGCTGAAGGAGTTTAAAGAAAACAAATAAAATAAAAAATTTGTTGATTGACTACACAGTGCGCACACGCATTGTAGCACGCACGTCGCGATCGAATCTTGTTTTCGCTCGTTCTTGAGTTTCTGGACTCCGATTCAATCTCGGTTTTTTCCTATATACTCGTAATAAAATATAATATTTCATTAAATTATTTAAAATTACACCCATATTTGATATCCATCGGTTAGACCCACTTCCGCTGCGCGGGGCTCTGATCCGACCCTAGGGGTTCCACATCCGTCCTAACAGAATGGTATCAGAGCAAGGCTTAATCACACAACACATGTTGCATGTTAGACATGTATTTGAATTTATGCCTCTGTATTTTAATTTAATTATGCATAAGACATTTTGGATATGTAAAGCATATTTTAAATTACAATTTTGACCTAATTAAATTAATGACTTGATTGTCATAAATCTCCCATAATTAGGTGATTATTTTATTTTAAGTAATGGTATTAGTAATACTGAAGCATTATTAGAAGGTTCGTCTTGTCAATATGAAGATGAATGAGTTTTTACTACTTATATCCAAGATCATCATTAGTGTGAGTGTATAAGTGCTCGGAACTTAGGTCGCTCGTGATAAGTTAATGTAGTCACCGAATATCGTCATTAGTATGAGGGTGTATATATGAAGCTCATTAGTGTACATTGACAAGTATACACCTAGAACACGTCTTAATCCAATATCGTCATTAATATGAGGATAAGAAACGGTTCAGGACTAAACTAGGAGTCACATGAAGTGATTAACCTTGGAGGTCTACCTAATGAGTCTATAAAGGCCAATATTGTCATTAGTGTGAGGCTGGAGTAAATATCATGGGATCCACTTCCCGCTATGAAATTTTGATAGTCAAAGTTCTATTTTTCCGTTAAGGAAGATTACAAAATTATGTAAAGTAGTGGGAGAGCACTAATATATTTAAAATTCCTTAATCAATTAGTGTTATTAGTTTGAAATTAAAATTGTTCTGCTACTATTTAAAATATTGTCTTGTAGATGGCTGTCACTAATCCATTGATGAGACTTTTGGATACCAATAAACTAAAAGAAGCCAAGAACTATTTCGAATGGGAAATGAACATACGCATTGTGTTGGAATTTGAAAAATTGACTTATGTCACTGTCAATCCATTGTCTGTTGAAATCGATTCTGACTCCACTAATGAAGAGCGAGAAAGTTTTAATAGATGGAAGGATGATAACCTTAAGGTGTAATCCTACATTTTGGGATCAATGGTTCCAGATTTACTGAGAAAGTATATTGAAGTACCAGATGCTTGGAGCATCATGCGAACTTTATCGAAGGTCTAAGGAATTATTATGTACTGCACTCAAGGATGGATGAGCTGTCAACATTCATGTTTTGAACATGATCGACCAGATTCGATACCTAGAACGACATGGCATTGTGATTGATGAATGGTTGGGCCGTAATTTGATTATGTCTTCTTTGTCTGGTTCTTATATTGGCTTTGTATTAAACTTTCATATGCATTCGATACAAGCTAGCTACGAAGAACTTCATAATATGTTACGCACGGTGGATCATGATTTGAGGAAAGACAACCCCACATTGTATCTCCATGGTGGAGCTGGCTATTCAAAGACTTCTGGGAAGTCAAAGAAAATAAAGATGAAGAAGAAGAAGATTGCAAAGAAGGACTCCAAGAAGCGCAAAGGCGTAAAACCATAAATAGCTCGTGATCAATGTCTACATTGCAAGAAGTCTAGACATTGGAGAATGACTGTCCAGAGCTGATAGGAAAAGCATGACCCTCATGTACGCTTTGTATTTTTCCAATTATTGACATCTCATTAGCCTTAGATGCAAATAGTGGATGGGTGTTAGACACTGGCAGTCCTACTCATATTTGCAACTCCCTGCAGATAATAAAGGTAAAAAGAAGGCTGAATAATGGGAGATTCAGCTTAGAGTTGGCAATGGAGAGACATTGGATGTTAAAGCCATATAAACAGTTGTTTTAGATCTCCCCAATTATTGTAAATTAAATTTACAAGACTGTTATTATGTATCATCACTTATCAGACAAATAATATCACTGCCAATATTATATAAAGAGGGATATAAAATAATCATTAAGGATTAAACTTTATGTTTATATGATAAATATAATTTATTGAAATGTGAATGTTCTTTATCAAACGGTCACTATGTTTTGGAAACATATAGAGATGTCTTTAATGTAGAGTAAAATATAAATAGGAAATCTGAATTAAATAATACTGAATTATGGCATATGAGATTGGGCCACATAGGTGTTAGACGTCTATCCAAATTGGTAAATGATGGTTTGATTGAAAATCTTAGCTTAAATCCTTATCCGATTTTTGAGTCATGCATCCAAGGAAGATGACAAAAGCCCAATTTCTTGGTGTTGGACACCATGATAGAGATTTATTGGAGCTAATACACAACGATGTGTGTGGTCCATTAAATCATGCCGCTCATGATCGTTCAACATACTTCGTGACTTTCACAGATGATAAGTCTAGATATGGATATGTCTATTTGATGAGACATAAATCTAAAACATTTGACAAGTTCAAAATATTACGAAACGAAGTAGAAAAATAAACCAGTAAATTCATCAAGTGCCTTAGATCAGATAGAGGCGGTAATTACATGAGTAAATATTTCAGAAATTATTTAATGGAGAATGGAATTCTTGCCCAATATAGCCCACTAGGAACACCTCAACACAATGGTGTGTCTGAGCATAGAAATCGCACTTTATTGGATATGGTGCGAACAATGATGATCTATACAGATCTTCCTTATTACCTTTAGGGTTACTCTTTACTTACTACTACCCATATACTTAATAGAGTTCCATCGAAAGATGTTTCTACGACCCCCTATATAGTTCGGCAGAAATCCAAGTCTTAGGCATTTAACGATTTGGGGTTGTCCTGCATACATTAGAAATGTGCGGCGGGTTTAACTAGCACTCATGGGGTATAAATGTAGGTTCGTTGGATATCATGATAATTCCATGGGATATCAATTCTATGATTCCGAGAAACGAAATGTATTTATTGTTCGTTTTGCCACTTTTCTTGAAAAACAATTTTTGAGAGAAAATGGAAATTGTAAAGAGATTGAACTTGATGAGTTTGATCCCAACATTAAGGAACCTGAGATGGAACCAGAGATCCAATTAGGAGAAGGATCTACTACACAAGTTATACATAAGTCGAATAGAATATCAAAGCCTCCTGAGAGATTGTTATTATTTAAAATTACATCCATGTTTGATATCCACGTGTTAGATCCACTTCCACTGCACGGGGCTCCGATCTGATCCTAGGGATTCCACATCCCCCCTAACATATATGACTATTTAAAATGAAAAAAATTAATGATTAAGATTCAAGTCCACTCTACGTTTCTTGCCACGATCTTTATCAGACCAGTTCAACTTGGAAAGAATAGGGTCGATTTTTTGTTCATAAGCTAAAGTTGGTCAATTAATTCATCAGTTTTTCTTACAGTAAGGACGATATTTTTTACCGATTTCGAAATGAGATCAATATTAAGTAGTCCAATACATTTTCGATGAATTTTCAAGTTCGCCCATGACACAACTGTGAATATTTCTTCCAACGTGCCCAGCCCAGCTAGTAAAGTAATAAAAATATCAGCATGATTAATCATTTAAGTAAGTCTTTCAGACATACTTGAGACAATGTATTCTTCTCCATTTGATTTTCTGATGAGGTTTTTGTCTATCAAAGGTTTTGGAATGATCCCAAAAACTTGACTGCCAAAATCTTGCACGACTTTTGAAACACATCAGATAATCCAATATTACCACCACCATATACTAAGTGCATGTTTCTTTCCGCCATAACTCTACCCAATTCTTTTGCAGCTTCAACAAATTCTGGTTTAGTTCCAGAGCTAGTTCCATAAAACACACGGATATTAGTGACTCGTTGTCTTGAAATTTCTCCATTTGTGTTCTCTCTTTTATCTGGATGTATCGAAGATAGAAATAACGAGTTGTATATATGGATCTTGAAAAAGGATGAGTAATAAAAGCACTAGTACTTATAAAATGAAAATAGTCAGATGAACAATAAAATAGATCATGAAAGTCAAAAAAATTAGATATTGTCGGTAAAATTAAAGTAAAGGAAATCAAAACAGTAAATTAAAGTAAATTAAAACAGTAAATTAAAGTAAATTAAAACAGTAATTTAAAGTAAAGGAAATGAAAGCAATAAATTGAAACAATATGTACTGGTAGTTGTGATTGTGACTCACATCTTCCTATGGTTTTACGTCCAGTAACGACTTAAACACCCTCTATGGGTCGAGGATATGCTTCCCATCCAATTTTCTTAAAAATTGGCAAACATGGTCTTTTAAAGTCAGATTCCTGAAATTATATTGTTGTTTTTCTTTTTGAAATTGTGTATGCAAATTGTGAATTAATCGATGAACATGTCCACTAGGATGCGTCTTAAGAGTCCATGATATATCATCTAAAGACTCATTACTCAAGCTATCTCTAATGAATTGAATTTTAACTTTGCAATTGTTAGGCACCATTCCTAAAGAACGACAACGAGTGTTGCACGTCCAGCATGTACATTTATAACGAACACCTAATTGTTTAGCTCATCGTTTCTTAGCATATGTGTTTTTCCCTAAATCAAACATGTAAGAATGAAAGAGTCAGATGACTCACCTGTCAAGTGAACCCTTGCTTCAATTACCCAACGAATATAATTAGGAATACCATTGATCATAAGAAACCTAATTCTTTCGGTGCGTGCTTTGTAAATTTTCATCAGAGCATTTTGGGGGAGAGAAGGAAAATATTTGTGGAGTTTTACGAGAGTTTCTTCCATTCCTTGATTGTAGGGTATCTGTAATTTAAGGAAACTGGAAGAACCAACTTAGAGTCACGGAGTACCGTTTTCTATTATTTAACCTGGATGAAAAACTCTAACAAAAAGAAAAAAAAATTACAGTAAAAATACAAGAAAAAATGGGAATTATAAAAATATAAAAGAAAAGAAAAGAAAAGAATAGCTTGAAATACATCAATCACAGTATACTGAGTTTGAAAGGAAAATAGATTCTTGAAAATTTGAACACTCCAAAAATGGTTTCAAACGTTATCCATTCACTTTAAATACATCGATCATCATCCCTAGGATTCTCAATATCAACAGTTCTATATGGGTAAACATGTCTCACAATAAATGGACCACTCCATTTGGATTTCAATTTTCCAGTAAATAAATGAAGATGAGAATTATAAAGCAAAACTTTTTGACTAATTTCAAATATTTTTCGTGAAATTCGACTATCATGAAAGGCCTTAGTTTTAGCTTTAAGAATTTTCACATTCTCATATGAATCATTCCTTAACTATTCAAGTTCATTTAATTGCAGTTTACGTTCATGACTAACATTTTCAAGGTTTGAATTGAAAGCTTTAATAGCCCAATATGCCTTATGCTCAAGTTCTACAGGCAAATGGCAAGATTTTTTCCATAAACTAAACGATAGGGAGACATTCCCAAATAGGTTTTGAAAGTTTTTTTGTATGCCCAAAATGGATCACTCAGTCGAAGAGATCAATATTTGTTATTTGGGTTGACCGTTTTTTTAATAATTTGTTTGATTTCCCTATTTGCTAGTTCAACTTGACCATTTGTCTAAGGGTGATAAGAGGTAGAAACTTTATGTGTAATTCCATAATTTTCATTAATAACTCAAACGGTCTGTTATAAAAGTGTTTACCTCCATCACTTATAATAGCCCGAGGGATTCCAAATCGACTTAAAATATTTCCTTTTAAAAATTTAATCACAGTTTTCTGATCATTATTTTGACAAGGAATCGCCTCAATCCATTTTGAGACATAATCGACTACAACTAAAATATATAAAAATTCAAATGACGGTGGAAATGGACCCATGAGATCTATTCCCCAACAATTAAAGATTTCGATGACAATGATGAGATTTAAAGGCATTTTATTTCTTTTTGAATTGGATCCCAACTTTTGATAATTTTCACAAGTTTTGCAGAAAGCATGTGTCTCTTTAAATAAGGTGGGCCAATAAAATCCACACTGTAAGATTTTTACAGTGATTTTTTTAGACGAGAAGTGACATTTGCATGCTTCTGACTGAAAAAATTGAATAACACAACTTGTCTCATTGTCTAGTATACATCGTCTGAAAATCTGATCAGAGTAATACTTGAAAAGATATAAATCTGATAGGGCGGTTGTGGAACCCATGGGTCGGATCAGTGCCCCGTGTAGAGGAAATGGTTCTAACCCAAGGATATTAGGGATATGTGTATTTTAAAATATTTTAATGAAAACTAAATTCCGATACGAGATTGTAGGAAAAAACGGGGACCAAATCAGAATCCGGAAACTCTGGAACGGAGAAAATGAAGTTTTAATGTTCATCAGTTCTCTATGTCGCGACGATGAGGATTGAGAGTCGCGACTCCCAAATCTACAACAGCAATGTGCGAGAGCTCAACGTCCTGGAGTCATGATGTGCAAGAGTGGGAGTCGCGACGCCCGGATGTTTGATGCTCAGTGATGCGATGCTGGAAGGTTAGTGTCGCGACACTCCCATGGGCAGTGAGCAATTTCAACCTTCAAATCAATCCTAAACACTTCCAATTTTCTCATATCATTTCAATACACCTTAAAACCAATTTTAACATCAAAACCAACCACAACACATGTTATAAAACTAACATACATGTATTCTAAATACATATATGTATTTATTTGAATCAAAATACAAACCAATTTAAAATCCCACTATGAAATGTCTCATGAAAAACTCTAGTTCACCCAAAAGTGGTCAAGTGATTCTAGAATGGTAGCCATAGCTCTAAGCTTTAATCTAGAGTTCCAAACTCTTATTAATTGTTCCATGTCCAACATGAACATATTTGACCTAATTACAAGCATATTATGTTTATACTTACAAAGTATCCTAACACAATTCATTAGCCTTATTTCAACTTTAAGCTATGTAATCATGCATCCAATACATAATTCATCATTATATGTCTCACTAATGAAATCTCATTAATGAAGAACATAGCTTAGGAGAAGATCAAACATTACCTAGTAAGCTTGATACAAAGATCCAATCTCATTCTCCTTTGTTGAAATGGTTGGAGAACTTCCAAGGTTTGCAAGCTTGACCCCAAGATCCAATCTTGATTCCAATGCTAGCAAGCTTCACTCCAAGATCCAATCTTGATTTCTCATAGATGAAATGTTGTAGAGAACTTCCAAACCTTCTCAAAACACTTCTCTAACTTAGGCTAATTTCTCCAAGAATTACCTGTATTTAGCTTTCACAAGCTTAATTAAAACCTTGCTCAAGCTTGCTATTTATAGCAAAACTTAGGAAGTTTTTAATTAATAAATGTTATAATCAACTTTTATATGGGCTTAATCTAATTTGTCCAAATATGTATAATTAGGTGTGACTAATCACTTTTGTCTACCGCTTTGATTTAATCCAATTAAATAAAGACAAAACTTAATTAATGGATTAGTTACATGTCTTTTACTTTGATTTAATCCAATTAAATCAAGCCAAGAATATCTATAATTACATATTTGGAATTACTAAAATATCCTTAAATGTAGAGATATTTATGAATTTATAATTATGCCCTTGTGTAATTATTGAATTAATTCAATTAATCCAATTAGGTCAAAGTAAATAATCAATATTATCCAATAAAACTTGATTATCTTAGCTGATAATTATAATATCGAATATTATCTTTTATCAAAATTAATCGGTTACCCAAGTGCTCAACAAGTATACTTCATATTGGGACTCTCTAAGTTTAAACATGTTCGTCATATAAGCCTAGCTAATATGTACGTAATTCGGCCACCTCCGAATTCACGAAGAACACGAATGACCTTTCTGAACTATACAAGTCGAGATCATCACATATGTTTATCAATCCCTCCGTCTTAGGCTATCCGAGTTGTGCTTAGGAAACATAGAATACACCATCAAATTTTCGAGGCGCATATCTCATGTCGACATGTCTACGATTCTTTACAACTAATCAGAAACCATTTATGATATATGTGATCCACACTAGGTGATAGCCTTTGGCTAAAGCTTTAAGAATCGTGACTTACTTACATGGATACCTAAACCTCTTATGGTACATATATGGGCCGATAGATCTTTTCTTGATTCGGACTTGATTAACGAGTGCATCGGTCCACACCCAACGAACATGTAGAGGCCATACCATGAAAGGTTTCTGACATACATAACATCAAAGTATTGAGGATCTCACACAAAATCAATGTTATCTTATAGTCAAAGGATTACATATGCTACTCGACTTGAGAAGATTCCTATTGACATTGGTATGTACTTCCAACTATTAGGAATCACCAGTGAGTCATTCGATATTCGATCCAACCAATACTCACACGTCTATACGAGCTTCTAAAGCTCATGGTACATCGGGTTAAACCATTGAAACTCCAATTCCAATATACGACATGTGTCAGTCTTCTAGGTTATAGGAATTCGACCGTATTCCAAAACCAACTACTATGAATATTTACTTTAAGAATATTTTATAATAGTAATATTATCCCAATGTCGGACCACCTAGTGTCCAATATTACTATAATACTATTCTAAGGTCGATGTCATTCTTAGCATATTTATACATCAATCTAATATGCATAATAACAATATAATTAATAAGGTATGAAATGAAAATGTAATTATTTTATTAATAAATAATTAAATGTAAAATACATTATTCGGATTGGCGTTCCAAGCACCAACTCCAACAAGTTTGTCCCAGTAGAATCTTTTGACTTCAGTCAATTTTTTTTGTCTTGATGGCTCCAATCTGGAGGTATTTTTCCTTCTTAATTGCTTGTGAGGGAAGAAGAAATTACCACAGGGTAAGTTTGTTTATCTCCAAGAAATGCATACTTCAATCCTTCTAGCAAAGTCTTTAATTCATATTTTGGTGTTTCCTCATGTTTTTCTTCTTCCAGTATTCTTAGTTCCTCAAAATTTTGTTTCTTTCCATCGTCTTCCAGTACCTATGTAGAATCAAGTAAAAAAATCATTAGGAATATCTGAATCTAATTGCGTACTTGATTCAAGAAAATTAGTTGTACAAATTTCCATTGGATCATATAAACTCCCTTGAATATGTTCCTCTAAAATTGGTTCAATTAGTTCCACGCTCTCGTTTTTACTGTCATCATTGTATGGTTGTTTGCACATGTTAAAAATATTAAGCTCCAATGTCATATTGTCAAAGGACAAATTCATGATTCCATTCCTGTAATTAATTAAAGCATTAGCTGTTGCTAAAAAATGGACGACCAAGTATTACAGGAATTTACTTATAACTGTTTGCTATAGGTTGTATTTTTTGATTTCTAATAATACATGAAATAGTTGGACAACCAGGGTCTTTATATTTTAATGCATTATTGGTTGAGAGAATGGAACTTACTTGTTCAGCTAAAAAAGATTTCTTTCTTACTTGATATTTTCTATTAACGGTGCACAAGTCTTTCAGAAATTTAGCATAAGATGATATCTGCTGGATGACATCTTACAAAGAAATATTGACATTTACCTGTTTGAATATTTCATATATCTCTAGGGAATAGTTCAATTTCTTTATTTTTAATGCTTGAGGAAATGGAGGTGCATGAGAAAAAATATTACCATCAATGATAGGTATTGGTTCATCAACCCATTCCTTACCTTCTAAATATGATTTATTTTTAACTTCATGAGATTCAAGAATATGTCTGTAGATGACCTTACCATTGCGAAAAGTAATAATAAATTTGACTTGGTCTATGTGTTGACTACCATAACTACCATCGTGAGGGTTTTGATGACTTTTGAGGTTTGGTTGTGGTTGTGGAGGAAACTTTCATTTCTCATTAATGGTCAATGTAAATGTGATTTTAGAGAAAATATCTTTCAGATCAATCAATGTTTGCATATTTTGATTATTGATGGCTTCATGTTTCTCAATGAATATATGCAAGGTATCCTTAAGGGTTTTCCTAGGTGGTGGGGCATATGGTGCATAGTTCTGAGAAATTTGGAAATTTCAGTGTACCTAGGGAGGTTGTTGCGATGGTTGTGCTTGGTTATCATTCCTCCAATTGAAGTTTGGATGGTTTCTCCAACCAGAATTGTAGGTTTGGGAGTATGGTTTGGATTTGGTCTCTTGAAGGTGTTTATGGAACTCACTTGGTCATGAAGAAATTCTTGCAGGGCTAGTAAGGTTGGGCAAACTTGTGTTACATGTTAATTTGAATTAAGGATATGACACGTGACTTCTTGAACTGACTTGACATCACCACTCTTCCTTATTTTTAATGCCTCAATTTTTTTAGCTAGATATACATATTTAGCAGAAATGTCATAGTATTCCCTAAGGTTAAACATACCTCTACCAGATGATTTTGGTTTTACAGATGACTCATAAGTGCCAACTGTATCCCATTATTATGCATTCTCTGTTATGTGTTCTAGGTAATCTAGTGTATCTTCAGGATTTTTATCCCTAAACTCACTATTACACATCATTTCCACTACTTGTTTAACTTGGGATGTTAAACCCTTATAGAAATAGGAAACCAACCTCCATATTTCAAACCCGTGATGTGGACAAACATTCAACATTTTTTAAATCTCTCACAACATTGGTAAAGTGGTTCCTTCGATTCTTGTATGAAAGTTGTGATTCTTCTCTTAGAGTTTGTCATGTGATGTGGAAAAAAGTTTTTCAGAAATTGCTCTTGTAAATTATCTCATGTCCTGATGGATCCTGACCTAGAGTTCTGCAGTCAAATTTTAGCTTCATCCTTTAAAGAAAAGGGAAAAAATTTAAGTCGAATTATATCTATGTTGCAACTTTGGTCTGTGCAAATGTTACATACCTATTGGAATTCCCTTAAGTGCTGATTAGGATTTTCTGATTCAAGACCGTGGAATGTGGGTAAACGTTGGATGATACCTGGTTTAAAATTGAAATGTGATACATCTGGGGGAAGCATTGCAAGATGGTGATCCTGTCCTAGTGGGATTCATGAATTCTCTTAGTGTTCTAGGATTGATTAAGATCGTCATGCTGAAACTCATGTTCTACTTGATCAACTGGATTTTCATCTCGGCCAGGTGAGTTTCATTTCGATTCTCAGCCATGTTGATTGACGGTGAAAGTGATGGAGACTCTCTATTTAATCTACCGCTAGATGATCAAGACCAATGTCTCATGCAACCTAAGTATAAATTATATGATAAATTTAAATATGAAAATGCAATACTTACTGTAAAAAATAATAATAATAAAAACAAGTGGAAAAAAATAAATAAATAAAAATAAATGACAAAAGAAAAGAAAAACAAAGAAAAAATACAAATGTAGTGATTAGATCTAAAAATGTCATTTGATTCTTGTCAATTAATATCTCAATTGAATTTCTCGTTTAGTTGTCTCAATCTCTCGAATTAGGTTCTCACAAAAAAAATTGAAAGAACTTATGGATGGGGATGGTTCAAGAAATTCTTTGGCAAAATGCAAGCTCTATTTTAATTGATTTTTCTGTCTCCTGTAACCTTGAAGAATTAAGTACATGGTTTGTCTGTATGTGGGATGTTTGGGTTCAGGATTCATTTATGATCAATCAAGACATCTTGGATCTGCACAAATACAAAGAAGAAAGAAAATGAGATACATAAAATACAATAACAAAAAAAAAAAAGACATACAAAAAAAAAGAAAAAAAGAAAAAAAAAACATATATAAAGATGTTAAATTATTATTTTATCTACTAAATTAAATTCTCCGGCAACAGCGTTAAAAACTTGACACACTCACAAAGTGGTTCTTTACTCCCAAGTATAAGAGTGTCGAAGTAATAAAATAACTCAAGAATTCCTGGGTCGATCCACATGAAATAGATTTAATATGATAAAATAATAATTTGAGTGAAAAGAAAAAGACTGGATTATTTGAAATGATTGGTAATTTTTAAATTATACTATAATAATAAAAAAAAATACTTGAGTTACAGGATCCACTTTTAATATTTCAAATTTAGAAATCTTACTTTTTATAATATATAAATTGTCATTATTACCCAATTAAGTTATTTCAGGAATTAATTATGCCAAAACATATAAAACCAATCATAAAGGCGTTGATAACATTTATCTATAACAAGTCAAGTTATGTACTTAATTATGCCAAATAAATAAAACCAGTCATACATGTGGTAACAAAGTTGGTCAATAATTAATTCAGATTTAAATTAAATATTATTCTTTAGATTACAATTCATATATTATAATATAAGTGAGATTAATTTGTATTCTCATATTAAAAGCTTCACCCTTTACCCCAACAGGACGAAATTAGCTACTAATGATTTGAATAAAAACACTCATTATTTTATTACTGAAAGAAAAGGAAATTATAAGAAAGCTTTAAAAATAAATCACACAAAAGCTGAAATTCCATAAATTTTCAGAGAAAACTATGGACTCTTGGGCTGAGGAAACTATGGTGTTGAGCACCTCTATTTATAGAGGTGTTCGGCACCTCTCTTGCTTGCAAATTGCAAGAATAGTTTGCAATTTGCAAGCAAGCATTTGCCTTTTTTTTAAAAAATAATAATAATATTTGATTGCAAATATATTAATATATTATTATTATATATCTAATATATAAAATCTTGGTGGGACCTCCAATATAATATATAAAATATTTTTATATAAAATCTTGGTGGGTACCCAAAAATATTATATATATATATTATAATATATATAATAAAATACATGTGTGGGTAAATACATCATAAGCTCATTTGTTGTCAATCTAAATACGGTGAATGATTTTCAAGCCTAGTTTGAATTTAGCTGTCACACTCTTTTTGGGTTTTCCGGTTACTGAAATTTCTAATCTCATATCCATTTTTCATGTTGAGCTTCTAAAATAGTATTTTACCTACACAATAAATAAAAATCACAATAAAACATAAATATAATTATTATTTAACAAATGTGCTAAATAAATGGGATTAATGAAATTATAAGTGTAAAATGATTAGTTTCTCTTTTATCAAGTGTACACTTTTTAATGTTCATCAAACATCTTGTTGATCAGCCTCTGATAAGTAGCTCCTGCATTTTTCATCCCAAATATCATCATTTTATAGCAGAATAGCCATCATTCGGTGATGAGAGCAGTGTGCATCATATCTTTCTCATTCATCTGGATATGGTTATATCCCGAGTACGCATGTAAGAAGTCCATTCTCTTATACCATGTGGTTGCATGTACCAGCTAGTTTATTTTTGGCAGAGGGTAGCTATCTTTCGGGCAGGTCTTGTTAAGGTTGGTGAAGTCGATGCAAACTCTCCACTTCCCATTCTTTTGTGCCACCACAACTATATTAGATACCCATTCAGGGTATTGACACGGTTCTATGGCTCCTACTTTCAGGAGTTTGTCTACCTTTTGTTGATGATTCTATTTCTCTCAGAGGCGAATCGTATCTACTTCTGCTTGAATGGCAGGAATTTTGGATCAATATTAAGATAATTTGCAACCTCGGCTGGATCCACCTCTGTCATGTCTTTATGTGTCCATGTGAATACATCTTTATTCCTCTTGAGCTTCTCCATTATCTTCTTCTATTCGGCAGATAATAAGGCTCATACTAGCATTTTTTTCTTCGGTTCTTCTTCATTTAACATCACCTCCTCTAGATTCTCAATGATAGTTTTCGACTTGTCTAACTCATCCTTCAAGTGCTTCAAGTAGGCTGGTAGGTAGTCATGTAATTACTATTTTTAGCCTCTATTGGCCCTACGGCTCCGCCGAACATCTGTATCTCTCCTCCTGACGTCATGACACACTCGAAGCTGACATCGTAGCATCAGCTAGCCTGAGATGGGTCCTATTTGATATCAATAGTATATAGCCCATTCAGGGACTGACACCTCATTACTTGGTGTAGGGTTGACATTATACCCTTTACTGGATAGATCCACTTCTGACCCATGATCACATTAACAAAGGACGCAGTGTTGATAATCAGGAACTCGAGCGGTACTACCCTCTCTACGGCATATACCGACAATGTTACCTGGCTGCCTTACTTTTGCATTATTGAATGCGAACACATGCTTTTAAATGGGGGAGATAAGGTCATGGCCTATCCCTATATGTTGGAATGCTTCCCAAAAAAATTATGTATGGACTGCTCCCTCCGTCTACCAGGACACGGGACACCAATGCATCTTCTATGTGCACTCTGATTATTAGAGGGTCTGAATGTGTTGGTCTCAGCATGTCCATATCTCTATTTGTGAATGAGATTGGTGCTAAGTATGTGGATGGCCTTGCTCCTACCCTGATGCAGTTTACTTGAAATCCTAAGGCCCTCATCCGTTTTTCCCTCTAAGTGATCTGACATTGTTTCTTGTGCCCATCATCGGGCATGTCTATCCTTATACATTAGACGTTGGCTAGCCCTATGTATCTCCTGTGGCAATACATAGTACTACCTCATATCTCTGTTGGGTGTTTATTTGGTCTTGGTGTTGCTGGTAATTAACTTCCCAAGGTAGAGCTTCAACTTTAAGCTGGCTCTTTCCTTTCAGATATTTTAGTAGTTTTGACTTTTTCATGATTGCTTTCAATTGTCGGTACAGGTTCTTGCATCTGGCCGTGGTGTGTCCCATGTCCCTATGAAACTCACAATACAACTCTTTGTCATGGTATTCTACTAGCACTCTTATTGACTGGGGCTCCCTCAGGAGGCCCTGATTTTTCACTTTGTGGAGGATTTACTCATGTGGTATGTTAAACTCATACAATATCTCATTATCTTCCCATCTTGGTTGTTTAGGATCTAATTCGTATCTCTCACTTTCCTCATAGCCTCCTGAGGTTCTGAGTTTCTTCCTGCTTTATTGTGATTTCCTTTTCCTCGAGTCCTGACTCTATCCGTTGCTGGTTCTGCTACTGCAAACTTGATCTGCCAATGTGATCGCCACGGCCTAAGACATTCTGGTTCTATGTTCCATCACTTTCAGCAGGCCCTCTACTCTAGTTCGTACCTCCGACATGTCATAAAGAGGTACCTTCAAGAACTCCTCATGAATGTAAGACCCACTAATCAGCTCTCTCACGAAGAAGATTGCTGCTAAATTCGAATCTAGATTATTGGCGGTGTTAATCTTGTAAACGAACCTCTGTAAATAGTGTTTGGGAGGCTCATCATATATTTTCTTCCGTTGTAGGTCAGCCATATTAACTTCAGTGGGACGGTTTCCATGGTACTAATCAATGAATCTCCGCCTCATATCTTCAAAGCTCCCGATGGATCTCTATGATAGTTGCAAGAACCAAGAGAGGGCGTTGCCAGTGAGAGTGGTGATGAACAACTTGCACATTAAAGCTTCGAATCTGTTTTCCAGCATGAGCCTCTATCAAAACTGAACCAAGTGAGTAACTGGATCTGACTTCCTAGTGTATTTGTCGAAGCTAGATGGGGTGAAGTCTCGAGGTTTCAGCTCTTCCTCGATCCACTCCTGAAATGGCGAGGAAGATATCCCTCTGATTTCTAGATCAGTCAGATCTGTTGGGGTCTGCATTTGAATCTCTTCGATCCTCTTTACTATCACCGCCACCAGCTTCTCGTCGACATACTCTTCCTTCGTGCGGATGTCCCTTCTGTTACGACTCACGTCTAGACCTTTGTCTTTCTCTTCATGTCCCACATCTCTCCACGTCTGACCCTGATTCTCAGAACCCTCTACATCAGACTCCGTATCATCAATCCTGATGAGGCTCTTTCCCCGGGATCTTTCATCGTGGTGCTCCTTCGGCCGCCCCTTCCTCGTTGAGTTCCTCTACTGCGGCTCATTCCTTCCCATTCCCATTGTCTTTACTAAGGTCAAATCCATGGATCTAGGTTTTGAGCGCCTGGTTATCTTGATGTATGACTTGCAGCTGTTCCTGGAACTGCTTTCTCATGGCCTGCATCTAGTCCTCCATTTGCTTCATCATCTCGTTCCTGATTGCTGAGATGTCCATCGTGGGTATTAGGTGGTTGGATACTTATTCATTCTGATGAGCAGCTGATGCAAAGATTTTAGATTCCTTATTCCTTAGAGCCGTCCTTTTTTTGTTTGATTGAGCAAACTGTTTTTTGTTTTGGGCTTGGTAATTGTAGAAAATCGTAAACACGGCTTTTCGTTTCAAATTTCTCACAGACTTCGCCAATTGTTTGTGCAGTAAACTCTACAAATAATAGAACCGAAAGTAAAATATATAAATTGGTAAAAAAGTATTCTCTTATTGCTTGATTATCAAAATGTCGATCCATTGCTCTATGGATTCTTGTACTATTTATACTACTTTGTTACAAGGAAAATAAACTGACAGTGGTTATATTCCATTAAAGTTTTTCACTAACTGGCCCACTCCCTAGAATCTCGGGACTTCCTTATTTTAGATGATTGTCCAACTTAAAGGAACGGAAAGTAATTAATTGGTTGTTTGATTCCTTGTTTAGAAGATTCGTGTCATCAAGAAGCTGATATCTCGGGCCTAATTCTTGCTTGAACTATGCTTGGCTTCGTGGGAGTCAAGCTTGGTATAGACTTCCCACTGGTGAGCCCTAAATTCGGACCCTGATGGAGGTCCTGTTATCAGACTCTAACGATAGGTCCTAACGTCAGGCCCTGATGCAGGTTCTGACTTCAGACCCTTGTGGTGGGTTCTGCTACCGAACTCTGATGACAGGTTCTAAAGACTGGTTCTAACAAGAGGTTCTGAAGTCCTCTTCGTCTGTCCACGCGTCATTTCACCAGATGCTTGGTTTTCTCCCCAAACAGAGGTTAACAGTCTTTCACCCATGTAGAAACATTAATTCATTGCCTTAAAGGCAACTAGCTTTGACCGTTTTCTTTTGGCATGTGATTGGTTCTGTAGAGTCTTCAAATCTTTTATTCGCAGTGGATAAATGGTATTGCTTGTGATGTTTTTTCACCATTTCAGCCATGCTTACGTGGAAACTTTTGATAAAGACCAGCCTGATTACTTTTAGCATGGAGGAGTGAGTTGTGGAGGTATATACTGTGAGAAGTTAGGCAGTGGAAGGAGGATGGTTGGATCAACAATCAGGCTGGAAAAAATAAGATACTAAAACGTGGACTGTGGTCATTAATTTGCTAAAATGCTAAAAGATAGGAAAAATGAGTAGTTAGTTAATGCATCTCAGAAAAAGAGAAGATTGGTTGTTGATTTTACTTTTGAGTGGTGTTTGATTACATAAGAAGATTTTGGTCAAGAGATTATATTAGTTGATGGGACTGAATTGGGGTTGAGATCTCAATATTTTCTTTCCTGTTTTTTCCCCTTATATACCGAGTCCGAGGGCTAGAGTTGTTAATGTATCAACTATCTGCTTCAGTTACAAACTAAACTTTGTTTACAAAATCTGAAATGTGGTTTATTACATTCTTCAGAATTCAGATAGATTATCAACGTTTTGCTTTATAGGTCCACAACCGTCCAAATTTAACTCTGGTTGTAGCTGGCCAGCTTTCTACGAGGGTCTCCCTTCCTGGTGCCATAAATCGCAACGTAGGCTTTCCTCAACATTACTCTAATTTCCTCTCTCTCGTGTATTATTTTCACAGTTCTCATAGCCATCCATTTTAGATTGTCTTTAAATAAAGTTTGTGATGCTAGCTTGTAGCACTGAAATCTATAGTAAGCAATGTCACCTACTATATTATTATTCCAGTAAAACTTTTATTTCCTTTAAAAACTAATCAATAAGCTTGCAGAGTTGCAATGGCACCACCAACAGCAATGCTAACACTGTCAAGTGTCAACATAACAAGGATTCTTCCTTTCACCACTTTTTCCTTCTTGTTCAAGGCCACGAGCTGTAGCAGCTGTTGCTGATTCTCTGGTGGCCAAGTTTGTTAGGACTGTGTAGTTATTGGAAATTAGATTGCTAAACTGGAAAGAAACAATCTCTAATGCAGAACTGATATTTGTGAAATTGTAAAGAATAACAAACTCATAGCCAACATAAATGGCGTATCTCAGCCAAACAAAAGAAAATACAGGTATCAAGTAATGGCTACTGCCAAATTACACTCAATGCCTTTTCCCATACATGATTCCACACACCCCTCTCCTCTTAACAAAATATTATCATAACTAACTTCCTTACGAGAATATCCTCCCTTCTATATACCCTACTGCCTGCTCAAGCCTCATGATTGCCTTTCCCCTCTCTCTCCACGTCAGCCTCCAAATATAATGCGGTCCCCTGGCAGTTGCTGAGCTCCCTCTTGTTCCTTCTTGTGTAGACGTGCTGTAAGGGTGGTCTCTCAAGATGATGGGTTGTGGGCCTGTTGCTATTTGTTAAGTCTCCCTCCTCATGAAGCCCTTCTGCTGCCCTCTCCAACTGTGGCACATCTGCTATAGATCTGGAGGTCCTATCAATACCCCCACGTCAACCAAGGACTTGTCCCCAAGTCCAAATTCAGGGAATTGATGCTCTATGACTTCGACATCTTCCCAGGTTGCGTCCGCAATTGGTTTGGACTTCCACTGAATTAACCACTGTTGTACCGGCACTCCGCGTTTGATTTCTGTTCTCCGAGCAAGAATATATTCAGGTTCTACGGTCACAGCCTCGTCCACTTCCATTCCCACTGGAAAACTTGACTGCATCTGACTTGCTCCCAAAGCCCTTTTTAATAGCGAAGCATGAAAAACAGGATGTATTCTCGACCCTTCAGGTAATTGTAATTTGTAAGCCACACTTCCCACCTTCTCTAAAATCTGGAGAGGGCCATAAAAACGATATGCGAGCTTAGCGTTAATGCGTCGGAAGACAGACTGCTGCCTGTGGGGTCTCAATTTGAGAACACCCAATCTCCCTCTGAGAACGAGACATCTTTTCTGTGAATGTCTGCAAAATGCTTCATCCTTTCTTGGGCTCTTTTGAGATTAAATTGTAATTGCCGAAGGGTTTCATCTCTGTCTAACAAATCTTGTGCCACTACTTCCACTCGAGTTTCCCCCTTGACAAATTTCCTCAAAACAGGGGGTGGACGTCCATAAACCAATTCAAAGGGTGTCTTCCCTATCGAAACATGGTAATTAGTGTTGTACCAAAATTCTGCCCAATGTAACCACTCGGCCCAATATCGCGGTTGCTCGGAAGCAAAACAACGAAGATAAGTCTCTAAACATCTATTTAAAACTTCAGTTTGACCATCCGTCTCTGGGTGATAAGCTGAACTCATCTTCAACTTGGTTCCTTGTGCCTTGAATAATTCAGTCCAGAAGTGACTGAGAAACACTGAATCGCGATCACTCACTATTGATTTAGGAACACCGTGCAATCGCACAACCACTTTAACAAACTGCTCAGAGACCCTCCGAGCTGTGAACGGGTGCCTTAGTGCCATAAAATGAGCGTATTTGGACAGTCGATCTACTACAACCATGATGACATCAAATCCCATAGATTTTGGCAATCCAGTGATAAAGTCCATTGCGATATCTTCCCATATCTCGTTAGGGACTGGTAGGGGATGGAGAAGTCCAGTTGGGGCTTTAGTCTAATATTTTTGTCGTTGACAAATATCACTCTGCAACAAATCTGTAGATATCCTTATTCATCCCAATCCAATATACATTCGCGACTACCCTCCGATAAGTTCTGAAAGCTCCCGAGTGCCCTCATGTGGGAGTTGAGTGAAATTCTTGCATAAAAGTTTCAACCCACTTAGATGTTGCTGGCAACACCAACCGGTGCTTGTACAAAAGTCTTCCTCCCTGTAAAGTAAATCTAGGACGAGATAAAGGGTTTTTTTCCAAGTCTTGCACAATTCTACTCAGTGTTGGATCCTCTTGTACCTCTGTCTCCAATGACTCAATGCCCTCCCATAACGGTAACGAAATCGCCGTGAGCACAGGCCCTTCATGCATACGGGACAGTGCATATGCAGCCCCATTCTCCTTTCATGGCTTGTAAACAACTTTAAAATCATACCCCATTAATTTCACCATCCAATCTTGTTGGTCTGCCGAAAAGACTTTCTGCTGTAGAAGATGCTTCAGGCTCCGCTAGTCAGTAAATACCTTAATTCACCTTCCTATGAGATAAGGTCTCTATTGTTGAATGGATAAAACCAACGCCATCAACTATTTTTCATATATTGATTTGGCCAGGGCCCTCTCTTTCAGAGCCTTACTGAAATACGATAAAGGTCTACGCCCCTGCATCAACACTGCCCAAATCCCGCGTCCTAATGCATCACACTCAATTTCAAACTCAGCTGAAAAGTCAGGAGTGCCTAACACGGGGGCTGATGTCAAACACTGTTTGAGATCATTAAACGCACTATGTGCTTCTACACCCCATCGAAATCGCTCTTTTTTAAGCAGTTCTATTAAAGGCCTTACGATCTTGCCATAATCTTTTACGAACCTCCGATAATACCCTGTCAGCCCTAAAAAACCCCTGTCAGCCCTAAAAAACCCCTAACAGCCTTCACGGATCGATGAGTAGGCCAATTGATGACACACTCGATTTTCTCAGGATCTACAGCAACTCCATCCTTACTAACAATGTGCCCCAAATAGGATATCTTTCTCCTACCGAAAAGGCATTTCTTCTCATTTGCTACAAATTGGTGTTGATGGAGGGTCTCCATTACCTGCTTGAGATGGGTCACATGTTGACTCCAGTCTTGACTATACACAAGGATGTCGTCGAAGAAAACTAACACAAACTTCCTCAAATATGGCCTAAAAGTATTATTCACGGTGGCTTGAAACGTAGCCAGTGCATTCATTAAACCAAATGGCATGACCAAGAATTCGTAGTGCCCTTCGTGGGTTCTAAAAGCTATCTTAGCTACGTCATCCTCCTTCCCACGTATCTGGTGGTAACCCGATCGCAGGTCAATTTTCGAGAAATATTGTGCCCCATGAATCTCATCTAGCAGTTCTTCGATCATCGGAATTGGATATTTATCCGGTACAATAACTATGTTAAGCTCCCGATAATCAACACAAAACCTCAAACTTCCATCTTTCTTTTTGACTAAAATCACAGGAATTTAATACGGAGAACTGTTCGGTTGTATCACCTCTTCCCATAATATTTTTTTCACCAGGCGTTCTATCTCCTCTTTCGACTGTAGGCTTGTCTATATGGCCTTACTCTTACCGGACCTTCTCCTTCCCTAATCACAATCGCATGGTCTGTTCTTCTTGACGGCGGCAATGTCTGGAGCTCCTGGAACACATACTTGAATTCACTTAAAATAGCTTCCAACTCTATTTTTTGGATTTCCTCTAGTTCACTTTCTTCATGTTTTTTTTCCAGCTGTTCACATCTCCCCAGTAGCATTCCATGAAACTCCACATCTGCTACTTTGGAGTACGACTTCAGGGACATGGGAAAACGGCACAGTGATGGATCACCCGTGATCAAGACTTCTTGTATGTTCCTCCACAGCTTCATGGACATCTTTTCCAAGTCAACCAAAACTTCACCTAACATTTCCAACCAAGAAACCCTCAATATCAAATCCACCTCTCCTAGTTTAAACAAGTACCTATCTATTTCAATAGTTATTACACCCAATTCCACATTTAACCCTTGGCATAACCGCTGTGACACAGTTCGATGACCATCCCCCAAGCACACGTTGAACGGTGGTGTCGATTCTACCAACAGACCTAATTCCTCCACCAAACTTTCAGATACAAAGTAGTGACTTGCCCCACTATCTATCATTACTACAATGGGTTTTCCTGCCAGCCTCTCCTTCATATTCATCATTCTTGGCCTTGAAATTCCCCCTATTGAGAACATTGGAAGTTCTAATTTGGCACCAGCATGCGTCATGACTCCTGTTTCTATGAGATCCCCGGTAGCCACCAGTTGATCTCCATTTTCCTCCTCCTGGTTCTCATTGTCCACTAGGATGGTGACCTTCAGAGATTTACCCCCACATTTGTGTAAGGGAGTATACGATTGATCGCATCTAAAACATAACTCATTTTCTCTCTTTTCCATATATTCTTGGTTAGAAAGATTTCGGCCCCCTCGCCAATTGCTTCCCCCATTTCCCCGAGCATTATTTCCTCAAAAAGTCGTTCTACTGTTTGCCGAACTTACTAGGTTGGTTCCATATGATGTTCGGTCAACTTTGGAAGCAAGAGGTGAAGACGTGGGTGGCATTTTGGTGAAATTGGAGTTACTGGACCCATTGCTTGGCCCACTTTCCTTAAAACTCATTCCAGGCCCACTGATTTTGGTAACCCCCCATTGGCCTTGACTCCCCCAAGGCCCAGTTTTGGCCCACAACATTTATGTTGTCTCTCTTGCTGCTGCTGCTCTAGGTCTTTGTGATTCACCTGTAATTTCTTCGTCTATTGACCGGTACGTAATCACACGCGTATAATGCAAGCGCACGTATCGTTCAAGTAGTATAAAAAGTATCGATCCCACGAGGACTTAATACCTAATCTATTAATTTTATGAGGTCAAATGATTACTAGTATCTAACAAGTTGATTGATTGATTTGAAATGGTGATGATTTTAAATTTAAAAACAAGTAAATAAAGTTGCACGAAAGTAGGTTTAAGAAAATTCAATATTAGGAAACTATCTAGGGTTGTGAATCTTTCTAATATCTTTTAAAAGATGAAGTGGTTATTTCATGTTTGTGTAATATATCGGTTTACTAACCTGGAACACTAAATTATGGGAAAGCCTCTGTCGATGGTCAGACGCAAATACCCAGTATAACCCAATTGAACCATATGTCTATGTCAACCAAATTACCTGGATTCATTAAGTTTAAGTTCCAATTATGGCTACCCCCGCCCGACAGGTATATGTCTATCCTGTAAGGAAATCTATTAATGGGTTATCTATCCTCAAAGAAGATCGTGGGCTATTAAGTCTAAGGCTGAAACCTAAAATTCCTTTGTCAAGTTTATTTTAGATTTACCAGATCAATCTTATTAGTGGCCAATTAACAAGACGCATTAAGCTTAAGACTTAATAAGTAAACCTTTAAATTACCCAAACTATAAAATAACCCCTTATAAATCGGTGATATTAGAATTCATCACAACCCCAGATAACTAACTTAGTTACGACACATAACTAGGGCTAGTAAAAATACTGAAAAGTAATTGCGGTAAAGTAAAAGCTGAAAAGTAAATTACAATAAAATAAAATGCTAAGGTAAAAGTGTTGGGGTTGGTGCTCAGAGCGCCAATTCCCGGTTGTATTTCTTTATGAATACTTCTGTAAAACATTATTATTATGAATAATATATGCAGTTTCTATATATATAATGTATCTTTTAATATGGTAAAGACGTAATGACCTTAAAATGATTAGCCATGGTACTGTTGCAAAAGCGTCGCAACTGAAATTGAGTAATATCATGACATTGTCATTCTCAGACAGTTTCTGGTCAAGGTTTACACTACTTGGTCAGTATAGTAAACCCGTTGAGACCGGTACATGTCGTATACTGGAATATATGATTCCAATGGTTTCTCAATAAACCATCAGTCTTGGAGACTGGTATAGACGTGTGGGTGTTTATAGCGGATAAACACTGAACGACTCACCGAAGATTCTTAATGGATGGTACACCAACGTCAATAAGAATCTTCTCGGGTTGAGTAGCACTTGTGATTCTTAGACTTGAGATGCCATTGTGGGCACATGAGACATCTTCTACACTTAGATGGCAGTCACGTCACTGATCTATTTAGATCAGACCTCCGCCTGTTCGTTGGGTGTAGATAGATCCTCAGGGTGTCCTATGTGTGTCAAGATCTGTCAGTTCTGTGTATCAGAGCATAGGTAGTCCACATGATTAGGAATCAGATAAAACCATGGGCCCGTGGTACAGTTTAGAAACTAGTTCTAAACATTCTTTTTGAGATTGCTAATAGAATAGTCGACTGGATAATCCCCATAGAGATTTGACGTTTACATCTATATCTCTGGGATATATCCGGATACCTGTGACAGAGGAATTATACATTTTCCATGACCTCGACCTGTATGATTCAGCGAGTTTATCAGTGATTGTCATAATTTACGGATGGATAAATTATGGACACGAAATTGGATTTCGTGACGAATAAGCCTGAATCTAGAGAGTCTCAATAATGAAATATACTAGTAGAGCACTAGAGAAACACTTATAAATAATGTTGATTATTTATAAAGTCGTTTAAAGGTTAAACGCAAAATACATGCTTAGGTACCCAATAGTCATTTCCATAATTATTGTATATTTACATTTAATACTTGATTAATTTAAATACACATTAATTAATAGTAAAATTGAGATATTTGACTAATATCATAAATGTATATATGTATTTAATATTTAATGTAAATATAATACATATATTTAATATATTTGTATTTAATTAATTATTTATTTATTTAATTATTAAATTAATTAAATATAAATATCTTAAGATTTGGATATTTGTTTTTAAGGCTTAGTTTCCTTTGTTGACTTAATTAAAATATCTATAAAGTGTTTATTAGATATTTAACAGGTTGATAAAATTGAAATTCAAATGAAATTGAAATTAATTTTTCTTGTAAATGCTCTGCCAAATTCGGCCAAGGCTAAAGTGAGACAAGTATAAATTATTTTATTTTTCATTTGGTAAATAACCTAATACACTTTACAAACTCCATTAAAAAGAAACAAAAGAAGCTTGTGAGGAAGAAGAAGAAAAACAAAGAGAAAATCAAAGAAAGCTTAAGATTTAGTAAGTTTCTTTAACCTACTATTAGAAGGGAAAATGTTCCTTAAGATCTAGGCTACATCTTGTGACATTCTCATGTAATTCTTTTCTTTATTCTTTGTTTTTTTTTATGAATGGAAGTTTGTTGAAAGTGTTGAGCATGTATGATGATGGAAGCTTGTGACTAGTGTAGTTATAAGTGTTCTTTTATGGTTTTGGAATCTTTGTTGCTAATCTAGAGTTTTTGACCCACTCTTAAATGACCTAGATTTGATCTATAGTTATTTCATTATTTTGAGACTTTAATTGGATTGAAGAATGATGATTAAAGTAATTGATTTAACCAATTTGGTCTAATTTGTCCAATTTGAAGAAATTGAAAAATTAGGGTTTAAGACCTCATCCAAATTTGGGGCTTTTCATTTATGTTGTGTATAAGGATGTGTATATGATTCATATAAAGTTTCATGTTGATTGGATTTCATTTGGCTGTGTCTTGAAGCATGGAAGTGCAAAATGCACAATTTGGAGCTTAATGAAGCTCTCGGCCAAATGGAGAATTTTGGGGTTTTTTTGTTGTTCTTGGTGTTTTTATATTTTGAACATGCTAAGTTCATCTTAGAAATTATTTAGAATCATCCAAAATTGATTTGATCAATTTCGGACTAAAATGAACAAAATACCAAGTGTAAGAGTAATCTGGTAAATTCACATAAATTTGATTTATTGAATTTTATTTCATAATTTGATTATTGGATAATTAAATAAATATGTTTATTTAATTAATCCGAGAAAAAGTTTTAAAATCGGAAAATTTGATTTTCCACCGTTTCCGCTGCGTTACCGGATTTAGCCCCTAAAACCCCTACAAAATGGTATCAGAGCGAGTCTGATTCTAGGCCTCCTGAAATGATTAGCCTTAATTAGATCAATGTTTAATCATGTTTTCTTGACTTTATACATGCTTGTTATAATCTAATTTGATTAGATTTAGGGTGTATGGCATTTAGCGGAAAATCCCTACTTAATAAGGTTTTAATGTAATTATGTATTTGATGCATGTTATGTGATCCGTCTTGTCAATACGGTTTATAAATATTTCTCCGTGACTACATCCGAGATCGTGCCTCTGCTGTGAGGGTGTAGCCGATAGAGATTTATTTATACCGGATGTATATATGATACTAGATAAATTCAAGCGAAAGCGGAATTCTGAACGTGCCATAGCTGTCAGGATTACATAAGTAACTCGAGTTTATCATTGACGAGTTTAACCTTGGTACTTCTCCTTGTGGGCCTGCCTTAGCAGCGACAACGAGAAACGGCCAGGACCGGAAACTTGGGAGTCACTATTGAGTGATTGACAAATGAGTTGTCTACCTGATGAATATACGTAGGCGAGACCGTGCCTCTGCTGTGAGCCGAAATATATTCACGGGATCCACCTTTCACTATTTGTATTTAATTTAATTATTAAATCTTTGTATTCTGTTTGGGGATTACAATATTACATGATTTAGTGGGAGGGGCATTTTAGATTAAAAATCCATGATCTAGTTTATGCTTTTGATATTATATGAAACTGCTTAATTTCTGCTAACCGTTTTTCATGATCTATATGATAGATTTGCGATGGCAGCACCATCCACAAATCAGTTTGCGCATATGCTTGATGCGAACAAACTTAAAGGCACTGAGAACTTCGCTGATTGGGAATTGGATTTGAGGATTGTCCTCGATTCCGAAAAGCTGGGATATGTTCTTGAGGGTCCGTTGCCCCTTGTTGTGGGTGCGGACGCTACGGAGGAGGAACGCCAAGTTTATGAAACTTGGAAGGATGATGATTTAAGGGTTAAATCATACATCCTTAGTTCACTGTCTCCAAAACTCAAGAAACAATACTATGGCATGTTAGATTCGTATAGTATGACGACGCGATTGAGACAATCGTTTGAGAACCAAGAACAAATGATTGTTCACAAAGTCGCAATGGAACTGTTCCATGCGCGTTTGGATGAGGGGAAAGATGTTAGCCCACATGTTTTTCAGATGATCGATTTGATCGATCAATTGAGGCAACATAATCTCATCTTGAATGACATTCTCGGTAGGAGTGTCATTCTTGGTTCACTCACAACTTCATATCGCCAATTCGTGATGTACTTCAACATGAATGGGACTGTCTGTACCTACCAAGAGCTACATAGGATGTTGCTCACGGCGGAAGAGGACCTCAAGAAGGGAGTACCGACTCGCCCTCAGAGACCTATTTCTCTCTCTGCTTCTTCCCAGACATGGTCAAAGGGAAAAAAGAAGAAAGGGAAGAAGAAGAAGGGTTTCGGTCCTCAACAACAGGCAAAGATAGCTAAGCCCAAGAGGGCTTCTGAAGACAAATGCCACCACTGCGACAAGATCGGGCATTGGAAAATGAACTGTCCTGATTACATCGCCCAGCTGAGGAGAGATAGAGCAACTACATCAGGTACATTTATTTTTCCAGTTATTGATTTATCTTTGGCTTGTGAAGCCGTTACATCCAGCTGGATTTTAGATTCTGCTTGTCCCATTCACATTTGCAATTCGTTGCAGGTGCTGAAGGAAAGTAGAAAGCTGAAGCCCGGAGAGATGCAGTTGCGATTCGGGAGTGGAGACTCTTTGGATGCAGTTGCAGTGGGAGTATGCGAGATCTCATTACCGAATGGGACACTTTTGTTAAATGAATGCCATTTTGTACCAGGATGTGTAGCTAATATTATATCAGTTTTTGTATTGGATACAGAAGGCTTTTGTATTAATATTAAGAACAGTTCTTTGTATTTATATGATAGAAATAATATTCAGATCATTTGTTGTCCAAACCAGCATGGTCATTATACATTGCAAACTTCAAAAGATATTTTAAATACTGGAGTTAATAAACGTAGTTTACCTGTAATTAATGATACTGAACTTTGGCATATGCGGCTTGGTCACATAGGCGATAAACGCCTTACCCAATTGGTTAGGAATGGTTTGATACTAGATCTTACCATTGAATCCTATCCAACTTGTGAATCCTGTATTCAGGGTAAGATGACCAAAGCCCCATTTTCTGGTGTTGGACACCGCGCCACTAACTTACTGGAACTCGTACATTCTGATGTATGTGGTCCACTAAGTCAGACTGCTCACAGTGGTTATTCGTACTTCGTTACCTTTACAGATGATCTGTCACGGTACGGTTATGTCTATTTGATGCGACATAAATCGGAAACCTTTGAAAAGTTCAAAGAGTTCCGAAATGAAGTAGAAAAACAAACTGGTAAATATATTAAATGTCTTCGATCTGATCGAGGCGGTGAATATATGAGTGGTGAGTTCATGGATTATATGAAGGAGAATGGGATTCTCGCTCAATATACTCCTCCAGGTACTCCACAACAAAATGGAGTGTATGAGAGGAGAAATCGAACTTTATTGGATATGGTCCGATCAATGTTGAGTTTCACAGATTGCCCTATTATTTATGGGGCTACTCTATTTTAACAGCTGCACATCTTTTGAACAAGATTCCTTCAAAAGCTGTTCCTACGACTCTGTATCAAATATGGTTCGGTAGGAGACCAAATCTTAATAATATTAAGGTTTGGGGTTGTCCTGCCTATGTCAGTGTGACTCAGCAAGATAAGCTTTCGCCTCGAGGGCAAAAGTTTAGGTTTGTCGGATATCCTTCGAATACGAGGGGATATTTGTTCTATGATACCGAGCATCGAAATGTGTTCGTAGCTCGCTTCACAAAATTTCTAGAAGTAGAATTGTTGTCAGAAGGTGGTAATCATAGACAGGTTGAGCTTGATGAAGTCCAACCTGAAAACAACGAACCAACGGAGGAACCTGAAGTTCAAGTAGATGAAGGACCTTCAACACACACACTCCGTAGGTCGGAAAGGGTATCTAGACCTCCTGAACGCTTGTATTTGATACAAGAAAAGAGTCTGGATGTTCTCTTAGTTGAAGAGACAGATCCTTTCACCTATAGAGAATCGATGTTGGACATCGACTCCGTGAAATGGCAATGTGCCATGAAATCCGAGATAGACTCAATGTATGAGAATCAAGTTTGGGACTTGGTTCCGCTTCCCGAAGGAATTGTTCCTATTGGTTGTAAATGGGTTTACAAAAGAAAGCGCGGGCCTGACAGTAAGGTTGAAACTTACAAGGCCCGACTGATAGCAAAAGGTTACACGCAGCGACCTAGCGTCGACTACGATGAAACTTTTTCACCGGTAGCAATGCTTAAGTCTATTCGGATTTTGCTTTCTATAGCTGCGTATCATGACTACGAGATTTGGCAAATGGATGTCAAAACGGCTTTTCTAAATGGATTTCTTGATGAAGAAATCTATATGGAACAGCCGAAAGGTTTTGCGTCCAGCGAAAACTCGGGCATGGTATGTAAGCTTAAGAAGTCCATTTATGGACTTAAACAAGCTTCACGAAGTTGGAATCTTCGATTCGACGAGATTATTATATCGTCTGGTTTTCTCAAGAATTCAGAAGAATCATGTGTGTATCAGAAGGCCAGTGGGAGCATGGTCGTATTTTTAGTCCTATATGTTAATGACATCCTAATCATTGGGAATGATTTAGGTATGTTACAAGGCGTAAAAGCATACCTCTGTAAGAATTTCTCCATGAAAGACCTGGGAGAAGCTTCCTATGTTTTAGGGATAAAACTCTATAGAGATAGACAAATGAGGCTGATTGGGTTGTCCCAATCAACGTACATAGATAAGATCTTGGAACGGTATAATTTTGGTAACTGTAAGACAGCAAACATACCGTTCAGACATGGGATTCATATTTCAAAGAAGATGAGTCCACAAACAGAAGATGAGAAGGTTAGAATGTCTAACCAACCTTATACTTCGTGTTTAGGTAGCATAATGTATGCCATGTTATGTACGAGGCCTGATATCAGTTTCGCTGTTAGCGTAACTAGTCGATATCAGTCCAATCCAGGTAATGACCATTAGATGGCCATTAAACATATCCTTAAGTATCTTAAAGGTACTAAGGATAAGTTAATAATTTATGGAGGAAACGAACTGCAAGTTAACGGGTATACGGATTCTGATTTCCAATCGGATCCCGATGATAGAAAGTCTACATCTGGATTCGTATTTACCTTAACGGAGGTGCAGTTTGTTGGAAGAGTTCCAAACAGGGATCGACAGCAGATTCCACCACTGAGGCGGAATATATTGCAGCTTCTGAAGCTGTAAAAGAGGCTGTGTGGATAAAAAACTTTATCACAGAATTGGGAGTTGACCCAAGTATCGAGAATGCGATTCCGTTATACTGTGATAATACTTGAGCCATTGCGCAAGCAAAGAAACCGAGGGCGCATCAGAAGTCGAAGCATGTGGAACGCAAGTACCACATCATTCGAGAGATTGTGTCGCGAGGGGATATTATCGTGTGCGAGGTACCGAGTGAAGATAATGTAGCAGACCCGCTGACGAAGGTCATACCTCCGAAGTTGTTTGATAAACACGTGGAGTCGATGGGTATTAGATACAATCGTTATTGGCACTAGAGCAAGTGGGAGATTTTGTTGGGGTTGGTGCTCAGAGCGCCAATTCTCGGTTGTATTTCTTTATGAATACTTCTGTAAAACATTATTATTATGAATAATATATACAGTTTCTATAATATAATGTATCTTTTAATATGGTAAAGACGTAATGACCTTAGAATGATTAGTTATGGTACTGTTACAAAAGCGTCGCAACTGACATTGAGTAGTATCATGACGTTGTCATTCTCAGACAGTTCCTCGTCAAGGTTTACACTACTTGGTCAGTATAGTAAACCCGTTGAGACCGGTACATGTCGTATACTGGAATATATGATTCCAATGGTTTCTCAATGAACCATCAGTCTTGGAGACTGGTATAGACGTGTGGGTGTTTATAGCAGATAAACACTGAACGACTCACCGAAGATTCTTAATGGATGGTAAACCAACGTCAATAAGAATCTTCTCGGGTTGAGTAGCACTTGTGATTCTTAGACTTGAGATGTCATTGTGGGCACATGAGACATCTTCTACACTTATATGGCAGTCACGTCACCGATCTATTTAGATCAGACCTCCGCCTGTTCGTTGGGTGTAGATAGATCCTCAGGGTGTCCTATGTGTGTCAAGATAGGATCCGTCAGTTCTGTGTATCAGAGCATAGGTAGTCCACATGATTAGCAATCAGATAAAACCATGGGCCCGTGGTACAATTTAGAAACTAGTTCTAAACATTCTTTTTGAGATTGCTAATAGAATAGTCGACTGGATAATCCCCATAGAGATTTGACGTTTACATCTATATCTCTGGGATATATATGGATATCTGTGACGGATGAATTATACATTTGCCATGACCTCGACCTGTATGATTCAGCGAGTTTATCCGTGATCGTCATAATTTACGGGTGGATAAATTATGGACACGAAATTGGATTTCGTGACGGATATGCCTGAATCTAGAGTCTCAATAATAAAATATACTCGTAGAACACTAGAGAAACACTTATAAATAATGTTGATTATTTATAAAGTCGTTTAAAGGTTAAACGCAAAATACATGCTTAGGGACCCATAGTCATTTCCATAATTATTGTGTATTTACATTTAATACTTGATTAATTTAAATACACATTAATTAATAGTCAAATTGAGATATTTGACTAATATCATAAATGTATATATGTATTTAATATTTAATGTAAATATAATACATATATTTAATATATTTGTATTTAATTAATTAATTATTTATTTAATTATTAAATGATTAAATTAATTAAAATATAAATATCTTAAGATTTGGATATTTTTTTTTAAGGCTTAGTTGCCTTTGTTGACTTAATTAAAATATCTATAAAGTGTTTATTAGATATTTAACAAGTTGATAAAATTGAAATTCAAATGAAATTGAAATTAATTTTTCTTGTAAATGCTTGGCCAAATTCGGCCAAGGCTAAAGTGAGACAAGTATAAATTGTTTTATTTTTCATTTGGTAAATAACCTAATACACTTTACAAACTCCATTAAAAAGAAACAAAAGAAGCTTGTGAGGAAGAAGAAGAAAAACAAAGAGAAAATCAAAGAAAGCTTAAGATTTAGTAGGTTTCTTCAACCTACTATTAGAAGGGAAAATATTCCTCAAGATCTAGGCTACATCTTGTGATATTCTCATGTTATTCTTTTCTTTATTCTTTGTGTCTTTGATGAATGGAAGTTTGGTGAAAGTGTTGAGCATGTATGATGATGGAAGCTTGTGACTAGTGTAGTTATAAGTGTTCTTTTATGGTTTTGGAAACTTTGTTGCTAATCTAGAGTTGTTGACCCACTCTTAAATGACCTAGATTTGATCTATAGTTATTTCATTGTGTTGAGACTTTAATTGGATGGAAGAATGATGATTAAAGTAATTGATTTAACCAATTTGGTCTAATTTGTCCAATTTGAAGAAATTGAAAAATTAGGGTTTAAGACCTCATCCAAATTTGGGGCTTTTCACTTATGTTGTGTATAAGGATGTGTATATGATGCATATAAAGTTTCATGTTGATTGGATTTCATTTGGATGTGTCTTGAAGCATGGAAGTGCAAAATGCACAATTTGGAGCTTAATGAAGCTCTCGGCCAAATGGAGAATTTTGGGGTTTTTTGTTGTTCTTGGTGTTTTGATGTTTTGAACATTCTAATTTCATCTTAGAAATGATTTAGAATCATTCAAAATTGATTTGATCAATTTCAGACTAAAATGAACAAAATACCAAGTGTAAGGGTAATCTGGTAAATTCACATAAATTTGATTTATTGAATTTTATTTCATAATTTGATTATTGAATAATTAAATAAATATGTTTATTTAATTAATCCGAGAAAAAGTTTTGAAATCGGAAAATTTGATTTTCCACCGTTTCCGCTGCGTTACCGGATTTAGCTCCTAAAACCCCTACAAAAAGGATCAACTTTTACTATTTACTATTTAGATATCTCCCTTAATATAATATATTAACTTGTGATGATTTTACCGACCAGCCATATAGGCGGTAACGTGATTAAGTCAAATTAAGTCCAATCAGCCATAAAGGCGGAACCAAAATAAATCTGCCATATAGGCGGTAAGAAAATTTAATTATCAACTGACCAATCTGGCGGTATCCTTGCTTAGTCAGGTTTAAACCAGATTAAAATGAATTTCCAACCGACCAATATAGCGGTATCCTTTTTAAGTCAAATTTTAAATAGTGAATTTATTATAATTAAGGGAGATTAATCTAAATAGCAATAGTAAAAGAATTACATTTCACCCTAGCAGGGGGAAGTTACCTCCTCATAGTAGAATAGTAAAAACTGTAAAAAGTAAAGAAAGTAAATTACTATTACTATTACTATTACAGAACGTGATTAAAATTAATTACAAAACTGAAATTAAAACAAACTAGATAGAAAACTTTCTATTTACATCAGAGAATTTAGAGAGGAAGGTACATCTGAAACTAAAATTTCGAGCTCTATTTATAGGCCTCAATAAGCTCCCCGCGTCGCGACGCCAAGTTTGTTCTTGCGTCGCGACGCGATGATGTGTCAACGCGTGATTGGCTGGTTTCAGATTCTTATCTGCGCTGACGTGGCACTAATGTGGCGACACGTGGCGAAAGTGATTGTCGGCACCGTAGGATTGCGACACGTGGCACGCTGTGATTGGTTGATGATGACGTGGCAGACACGTGGAGTGACACGTGGCACGACGCACGTTAGCAAAGTCAAACTTCTCCGATTCTAACATGTGGACCCGGCGCACGTTAGCAAGCTTGCGGCGCACGTTAGGCGTCGCGACGCCAAAGGCTTGTGCGTCGCGACGCGCGAAATTACGAAAATGTCATTTTGTCTGTTTTTCACTATTTTGGCCCCAAATCACCTCCAGAGAGTCCTGAAACTTTATTTATCTACAAAATAACACAAAACACATCAAAATATTCACAAAACTCAAGAAACTATACAAAATATTAAGTTAAATGAGTGGGAAATAGTGATATAATTACCACTCATCATCTATCATCCTTGCTAGATCAATGGCTCTCATCACCTCCTTCGGTTTAAACACTGGAACCCTCATTCTGATTGATTCATTTAGCCCATTCAAAAAATACCCTAAATATTGCTCCTTTGTTAAATCCATTACGTGAGCTGCCAGCCGCTCAAATTTCTCAATATAGTCTTCGACCGAACCTGTTTGTTTCAAGGCTGCCAAGAACTCAAGTGGATTCAAGCTATTCCTCTCCGAAAATCGTTTAAACATCTTGTTTGTTAAAGTGCCCCACCTGATATCCGGATTCTTTTTTCTCATCCATCAAAACCAATGTATCGCCGCTCCTTCCATACTAACCATGGCTAGAGGTACTTTCATATCCTCTCTAGTGTTATGAACTTCAAAACACTGCTCCGCACGAGTCACCCACCCTACCGGATAATTTCCATCAAAGAATGGCAATTCTACACGCTTCATCATCATGCGTTTTTCCAAGTCATCTTCATTTAGAAAAGCTCCCTCCATTTTTCCCTGCTCGTGATTGCCTATGGTAGAACTCTCGGGTCTATATTCATTTTTCTTCGGGGAAAGCTCTGGATTAGATGGGACTGTGTTTTCTCCTTCTGCCATGTGATGCTTGCCTTTCATCCACTGTAACATCATACTTCTTAACTCTTCCACGGTATCTAATTTTTTATTCAACCCTTCAAATGCCTTTCATTGGGTTTTAATCTCCTCCACTTTTTCTGCCAACCCCTGGACCTTTTCTTCCAATCTCTCAGCGTTCTTTTCCATATTTTCAACTCGAGCCTCCATTCTCGTAGTAGCCATTTCTTTCCCTGTTCGGATCCGGCAGGTCGGACCAATTTGTTAGGACTGTGTAGTTATTGGAAATTAGATTGCTAAACTGGAAAGAACCAATCTCTAATGTAGAACTGATATTTGTGAAATTGTAAAGAAGAACAAACTCATAACCAACATAAATGGTGTATCTCAGCCAAACAAAAGAAAATACAGGTATCAAGTAATGGCTACTGCCAAATTACACTCAATGCTTTTCCCATACATGATTCCCCACACCCCTCTCCTCTTAACAAAATATTATCATAACTAACTTCCTTACGAGAATATTATCCCCTCTATATACCCTATTGCCTACTCAAGCCTCATGATTTCCTTTCCACTATCTCTCATGTTAGTCTCTAAGACATGATTCCAAGATCCTAAACATGATTTTAAGTATGAATTAATCAAGTAAAGTTGTGAAAATACTTACATTGATTTGGAGAAATTCGAAATTTTCCACCTTTGGATGAAACTCCAAGCTTTTGTTGAGTTGTATAAGCTTTGGGTGAGTTTCCCTAACACCTCATATGACTCTCAAAGTGATAGCTTACAATAAATTTTTAAAGCAAAAATTCCCTCTTTGTGTTGAGAGGTTTCGGCCAAATGAGAGAAAGAGATAGATGGGTGAATAGTTTCACAAAAGTTGGTGTGTTGTGTGTTTAATGAATTTTATTAATGTAGCCAACTACTCACATCAACTTTTGACAGTTGATGTAAGTGATATGGTCCCACCACATTTAAATTCAAAATTTGTGTTGGCTTACTCAACACAAAACTTAGCTTAGGCTCGGGTTCGTTTAATCTGATTAAACGAATTTGCCGTCGCGACATAATTAAATCCATTTTAATTCAATAATAATGCCTCGCAAAATTATTACGATAGTCGCTTTTGAATTAATTCTAAATTAATTCATTCGCCCGAATTAAAATCTAATTTTAATTTCGTATTGAAATCTAATTTCAATTAATATATCCGATTGTACGAGCGAAGCGGGGTTTACCACTATGCCTATGATGCTCGGTGACCACGACACTGTTGGGCTCGCAGCCCGTAGAGAGTACGGAGTAGCCCACGGGGGACTAAACCGGAGAATAAATGAGTCGCCACCCAGTGTGAACTGGGAAATGATTTAAAGCTGCACTCACCCCTCGCAAGGGAAGACCTCAAACCGTTGGTTTAGAATGGTTTCTTACTTATGCCAGTATAATGGACTGGTTCACACAATGGTATAGCCAAGTCTTATGCAGCACATGCAAGATAATTAAGTAAACACCACCTATAAACATTAATAGAAATAATAAAAGCAATGACATAGTTTCAAAAGCATATTAAGTTAAGAAGTTCGATAATGAAAGTTATAATAACAATCAAAAGCAGAAAAAAAGCGTCAATAAATAAATGCAAAATGATTAATCCCAAACGCATAATGCAAAATAAATAACTAAAGAGGTAAAAATACATAAAATATAAAGAAAGCGGTTGTCCAATGTGTGTACGTTCATGTAGCATTCATAAACGCGCTCGAACGGAGTGTCCCAGAGAGTTCAAGTTCGTGTAGCGTTCGAGAACGCGTTTGAACGGAGTAAGGCAGAATGCTTGCATTCGAGTCGAATTCGAACGTTCTCATGAAAATAGCGCCCATAATGGCATAAACACACATTTGTGAGTATTTCCCGAGTGGTACGTGGAGTTGTATCCCAAGTACAGACCGCACTACCGTCCATTCGGATTCGGCTACAGAATTTATGTCTGGGTTTCCATCCGATATACCACAAGGGATAATATCATACGTAATCATTAATGCAATGTAAAATAAAATAAAAAAGGTCATGAAATGATATAACAATTCATATGCGGATAATGAACAAATGAAATAAAGGAAAAATAAAAAAATAACGAAAGATAAACAACAAAAGTAAATGCGGAAAAATAAAATAACAATAAAAGTAAATAAACAAAAAGCTAAATAGCAAAATGAATGTGGAATAGTAAAATAACTATGAACGCGAATAAAAAAAAAAGGTAAATAACACTAAATAAATAGATAATAAAATGTTGAAAAAAATAAATGTGACCAGAAATTTGGCCGTCTTTGATATAGGACCTCGCATACCCGGTTGGACGTATTTCACGTCCAACCAGGCATGTCGCGTCTAGAACAAAATAAATATAGTAAATGGTGCCCTCGGGTCTTACTTTTCAAGTTGTCTTTTTTGAATGTGCGTTAGGCCGTCGCCGGAAGGATTGCTGGTTTGCTGTTTTACTGTTTCTGCTCACTATTTCGCTGTTTTTGCTCGCTATTTCGCTGTTTTTGGGCTGCTGTTTACTATTTTTGGTTGTTTTCGTTCACTGTTTTGGTTGTTTTTTTGGGACTATTTTGGGGTATATTTTGGGACTATTTTGGTTGTATTTTAGGACTGTTTTAGGGTGTATTTTGGGACTGTTTTCTAGGCTGGTTGTTCGGTTATGGCTGCTGGTTTGGGGGGGAGTTTCGTTGCTGCTTTGTGTCGGTGAGGGCTGAAGGGTTTGTTGTTGTCTGGTGTTTTCTTGTTGGTTTGTTGTTCAAGGCTTGGCTGGCTCTTTGTTGATTTGTATTTGTTGTTTGCGTCGGTGGGCTAGGATTTGTTGATTGAAGGGTTTAGTTTTGTGTCGGTGGAGGTAGTTTGTTTGTGTGTTTGAGATGTTTGTGTGCCGTGTGTGTGTTTTAAGAAAGTGAGCAGTGTGTGTGTGTTTGTTTCGGTCAGTGAGTGGTGTCTAGGTTTTTCGTGTGAGTGTCTCTTTGTGTTTGTTGTTTCAGTCAAGGCTTGGTGTTTTTGTTTGTGTGTGTGGCCGATCAAAGAAAGAGAGAGAGAGATTAGGGTTTCTTGTTGTTTTTGGCGTGAAAGGAGTCTAGGGTTTCTCTTGGTGATTTTGTCTTCAATTTATAGTGACAAGGGATCTCCTAAGTAAGGAAATAAATCATGCAAATATGAGAGATATTCTCTTAAATTATTTAGGGAAAGGATTTTTGTAAATTTGGTGAGGAAGATATTTTAAATCTTGTTAAATTGGAAGGTGATTTGAGGGATTTTGACATGTGTTTTGCATGAATTTTTATTTGGGAAGGCTTGGGCGTGTGGGCTTTGTGTGGTGCGCCATGGGCGTGTGGGTTGTATGGGCTTTCATGGATTGCAGGGGTTTTAGGCCGAGGCTAAGATTTAAAACAGCGGCTGAGCGAATCTGCGGCGGGTTAGTGAGTCTGAATCCAGTGAGGTGCTAATTTAGGAGTTTTTATTTCCGGCATTCGTTTCCCGTGACTTCCGCAACTTTTCAGGTAGTGCCTCCATACGAGGCTCATCATTGGGCTTATGTAAAAATACAGTGCCTACACCGATATATTTATTTTATCGATTAATTCCAAATTAATCGCGTTCTCTCTTCTATACAAATTTAATCCCAGATTAATTCTTACCGTAATTAATCTCATATTAATTTTCTCTCTCATAATTAATCACAGATTAATTTTATATGAGTCAAATGTCATTGGTGAATCTTTGGGAAGCGACCCAAGAGATTCTTGGATATGTTGGCAGTAAATATGATTTTCGGACTATCCGAACACGTGCGTACCCCGTACCAATTTCTAACCGATTTACAAGACATGGTTGGCTTCTAGCAAAGCACTGTGCCTACCCAATTCTCCAGAAATATTCGCCGAGGAATATAATATGTATCAGGCGTAATAATACTATGTAATGCTTAATACGATCCAGTATCAGATGTTACATGCTAGGCCTAGGGCTGGCTCTGTGTCTGCCCCGTACGAAGCATATATCGGATCCCAAGTAATTAGTCTTCGTAATCAGAAAGTCATGACCCAGTCATACTTTCCCGATAGCTGCAGCTTTTAAGAGTACTAGTTATGTATCATGTGTGACCATCATCTCCATATGACTGAAGTGATACTCTCATCTTGACATCACATCCAATACACTATGATTCTCAGTAAACCCAATGCAGGCGTACACAGAACCAGTTAAAGCTCCGGACGACCAATACCAAAGTAAACTGATTGTCGCAAGTAATAGCGACGTAAGTCTCAAGTTAAAGATCACATACACCTACCCTGATTCGGATTCCCATAGACACATAGTCATACTACCAATGGGATTCCGAGTGGGTCTATCCAGAGCGAACTGTTCCCGGTCCAACAGCTAACAGAACCTCCTATTACACTTGTATAAGTATCCAATACCTAAATATATGAGAACTATTCTGTTAAGCTCCTATAACGCACACAAGTGTAATACTAGTCTATTCCGCATTATCAATGTCCAGTCTCGATAATACTTCGACTAGGGATATTTAATGATTAAACCGTTCGTGGATTAATATTTTCTCATATCTTATTAATCTGATTTAACCATATGGACTTTTATCATTATATATCCAAGTAATATAATTACAATAATGATCAAATAACAATTTCCTTTTGTCACATAGTTAATTTGTACAAAAACACAATGTTCTTTACAAATAGTGATGCTATGGGTCATAATTGTCCAACAATCTCCCACTTGGCCTATAGCCAATCACTCAAGTATCTAATACCTGAACTATGTACATGTCGCTCAAACTTTTGCTGAGATATAACTTTCGTCAGCGATCTGCAATGTTATCATCTGATTCGATCTTCTTGATATTCACATCGCCACGATGTATGATCTAACGAATCAGATGAAATGTTGAAGTAAATGCTTGGACCATTGATGAGACCGTGGTTCCTTAGCCTGTACGATAGCCCCATTATTGTCACAATACAAAGGTATGGGCTCAGCTGCTAATGGAACTACTCCTAATTTAATTAGGAATTCACGGATTCGAACTGCTTATTTTGCTGCCTCAGCTGCAGTAATATATTCTGCTTCTGTTGTTGAATCGGCAACAGTCTCTTGTTTGGAAGATTTCCAGCTCACTGCTCCGTTGTTTAAACAAAATATGTACCCTGATTGCGACTTACAGTCGTCTTTGTCGATTTGGAAACTTGCATCGGTGAACCCAGTCACCTCAAGTTCTCATTCCCCATAGACTAAAAAAACATCCTTAGTTCTTCTAAGATACTTAAGGATGTTCTTTACAGCAATCTAGTGACCATCACCTAGATCGGCCTGTAGCGACTGCACATGCTCAAAACATATGAGACACCAGGTCGCGTACATATCATGGCGTACATGATCGATCCGACTGCTGAAGCATACAGGATCCGAATCATTGCATCTCTCTCATCTTTAGTTTTAGGACACAAGTCCTTCGATAAAGAGACGCCATGTGACACCGGAAGCAGCCCCCTCTTGGATTGATCCATGTTGAATCTCTTCAACACTTTGTCAATGTACGAGCTCTGGGAGAGTGCCAGCAGTTTTCTAGATCTATCCCGGTAGATCTTTATTCCTAGAATAAAGGCTGCCTCTCCTAGGTCTTTCATTGAGAATTTTAATGAAAGCCAAGCTTGCACCGATTGTAGCATGGGAATGTCATTGCCAAGAAGCAATACATCATCAACGTATAGGACAATGAATGTCAGTGCGCTCCCACTAACTTTCTTATATAACCAAGAATCATCTTTGTTTTGAATGAAACCTTATTCTTTTATGATCTCATCAAAACGTTGGTTCCAAGAACGTAATGTTTGCTTTAATCCATAAATGGATCAGTTTAACTTGAAAACCTTATTTGCATGTTTTGGTACGAAAAAATTGTCAGGTTGTTGCATATAAACATCCTCCAAAAGGTTTCCGTTAAGGAAAGCAGTTTTGACATCCATCTGCCATATTTCATAATCGAAATATGCAGCAATAACAAGCATTATCCGAATGGATTTAATCATGGCAACGGATGAAAAAGTCTCGTCGTAATCGACACCATGTCGTTGACGATACCTTTTAGCTACAAGCCTAGCTTTGTACGTTTGTACCTTGCCTTCCATGGATGTCTTCCTTTTGAAGACCCATTTACAACCAATAGGCTTAATGCCTTCTGGTGCATCAACCAGTGTCCAAACTTGGTTGGTATACATGGAATCCATTTCGGACTTCATGGCATCTTGCTATAAAGTGGGGTCGATACCTTGTATCGTTTCCTCATACGTAGCCGGTTCATTATCCTCAATAAGATTAATGTCTACATGAGGTGAGATCAGAAACCCATATCTCTCAGGTTATTTTCTGACTCTCTCCGACTTACGCGGTTCTTGTGTATTAGAAGATTGTGGAACAGTCTCATCCCTGATGGATTGTTCGTGTTCTGTGAGGGGGTCGGTGCCAGGAATAGTATCACTCTGATTTTCATCGAGTTCTACTATCCTCTCACTTACCATTGCATTCATGAATTCCTTTTATAGGAAAACTGCATGAAGAGCAACAAATATTTTGTTCTCTTGTGGGTTGTAGAAGCAATATCCTTTCGTTTACTTAGGATAACCTACAAATAGTCACTTATCCGATTTGGGTTCTAGTTTGGTACTATCCAAAAGTTTAACATATGCCCATCATCCCCAAATCTTCAGGAATGAGAAACGCGGTTTCTTTCCTGTCCATATTTCATATGGAGTCTGTCCAACAGACTTTGACAGAACCTTATTCAAAATAAGTATTGCATTGTTTAATGCGTATCCCCATAAGGAAATTGGTAGCTCAGTGCGACTCATCATTGACCTTACCATGTCGAACAAAGTTCGATTTCTCCGTTTGGACACACCGTTCAATTGAGGTGTTCCGTGAGGATTCCACTGTGAAAGAATACCATATTCTTTCAAGTAATCTTGAAACTCATTGCTTAAGTATTCTCCATGACGGTCTGACCACAATGTTTTAATACTTTTGCCAGTCTGTTTTTCTACTTCGTGTCGAAACTCTTTGAATTTCTCAAAAGTTGCCGACTTGTGCTTCATAAGATACTCATAACCATAACATGATGCATCATCCGTAAAGGTTACGAATTATTCATATCCACCTCTAGCCTAGCTAGACATGGGCCCACATACGTCACTATGAACGAGGGCTAATAGCTCGGTGGCATGTACACCTTTACCACTAAAAGGTGTTTTAGGCATTTTGCCTAACAAACAAGATTCACAGACATCATATGAATTAGGATCAAATCCGTCCAAGTATCTATTCTTCGAAAGTGTGGATATACGAGTTTTGTTTATATGTCCCATACGACAATGCGACAAATAAGTCTCATATGTTTTACTCAATTTGAGATTTTTTTTATGTTATATGTTTGAGATTCATTTATATTCAAAATATAAAGACATATGTTGTACATATCTCAATATCATCTTTATAAACAAAACACTCAGTGTTCCTGAATACAAAGGTATACCCGCATCGGGTTAAACTAGATATAGAGATAATATTCTTAGTTAAACTAGGTACAAAATAACAGTCCCCTAATGTAAGTACATGCCCTGAGGGCAGGTTCAAAACATAGGTGCCAACGGCCAAAACAGCGACTTTCGTCCCATTTCCGACTCGCAGGTCGATCTCTCCTGAAGCCAGTCTCATGCTATTCTGCAGATCCTGCACATCAGTACATATGTGAGTACCACATCCAGTATCAAAAATCCAATTTTTAAAACTAGTAGTGGGCATGTTTATTTCAATAACAAACATACCTGAAGCCGGAGCCTTACCTGCCTTCGCTTCCTTCAAGTCCGCCTTGTACTTACGGCAGTCACGCTTCCAGTGACCCCGTTTGTCACAATGTAGGCAGACGTCTTGGGATATATCATTTTTCTTCCCAGAAGACTGTGACGATTGAGCATTGCCCTTCTTCTTTTTCTTCTTCACACCCCCAGAAGCCTTCGGCCAAGCCTTGGCCTTTTTGGATGTCGAAGTAAGATGCGCATCGCGCTTCATGCCTTTCAGAAGCTCTGGCTCTGCCTCTTTCAACATAGCCATTAAATCTCAAAGAGTTTTCTCTTGGTTCATCATGTTATAGTTCATGATGAACCCGCCCCAGTAGTCGGGCAGAGACTGTAAGATCAAATCTATGGAAGTCTCGGCCTCGAAGGTAATACCCAGCTGACCCAGTTGTTCGATGTCAGCAATCATCTGCGACACGTAGTATACGACAGATGTACCCTCTGACATACGAGAGCGAAAGAGCTTCTTCTGCAAATCATACTTTTGAGATCTAAGATTGGATCTATGAAGATCCTTCAATTTCAACATCATGTTATAAGGATCCAATCCTTTGTTCTGACGACGAAACTGAGGAGTCATTGCAGCAAGCATAACGAATTGAGCTGTAAAGTTATCATCACGATGAGTCTTCCAAAGCTCATGCTCTACTGGCTGCTCAAGTCCGGGCTCAGGCTCGAGAGGTCTCTCTATTACATAGAGCAACTTCTCAGCTCCCAGGACTATCTTGAGATTCATTTCCCAGTCTGGAAAATTTACGCCATTAAAGACATTCTCGCCCATGATTATGTCCCTAACGATAATCTTTCCAGCCATTTTGATTCCTATAGTCCAACTATCCAATCAAGTGTTTCGGGTACACTCAAATGCAATGGTTACTATAGTCCAACTATATAACCAACTACAAATGGAGTATTGTTGAATACAGTCTAATTGTTCAAAGAAAACAATAAAATAATATTAGTCCAACTAATATATATATAATAACGAGAAATAATAGAGCGTGCATAGTATTAAACGAAATTGTAAATTTAATACTAGCCTCCCACTATTTTTCGCCGAGCCTCTAACCATCCGTTGAGTACTCGGGAAACCTAGTTTCCTAGTGGGCTAAGATCCCGTTAAATAATACACAACCTTGACTTTGGCCAACAAGCTGTATAAAATATAACTAGGTAGATCTCTAAGATCAATTGGATCCCATCCAATTCCTAGATCCGGTAGGTGGACATCCAAGTCCGAAACATATATCCAATATATTTCCTAACATGTTTCCTCTGAATCAACTAAGCATTGGCTTTGGCTCAACAAGCTTAATGATTCCAGTTAAGCGCGACCCATTGACATTGGGAAAACTTCGTAATCCACATTGATGAACAGGGGTGACCTTGACTTTGGCCAACAAGTCACAATTGCCCAAAACATGCGATATTAACAAAGCTTTCATGGTTCAAACACATCCGCGATAGACAATGATCTTGACTTTGGCCAACAAATCAAAGCCAATCTTTGATCTTGAGAGAGAACCACTCAATGGAAGGAAACATTTAATATTAAATGTGAGGGCGTTTTCGTAAATTGGCAATCAATTTATTATCTTTGATTAGGTCTCATCATACACCCTTAAACATGCATTCTAAAAGCATAATAAGGCGCGACAAATTTAATAATGATATGCTGATGAATATTCACATTTTGTTTCTAGAACAAATCTCTCTCTTTTCTCTCTCCCGCTAGCACTTTACATTCTTCAAAGTACCCAATTACATAACACTATAAGAAACCTCATTTACATTGAGGGGAATTGGTGAGAAGAGAAATACAATGTGAATGAGAGGTGATAGGTTGGACTCACAGGTCCAATTTCAAATAAATACCATATTTACAACAATTTCCAAAATTGCTCTCACCAATCTAATATTCATCCGATATACATTATTCAAATAAATACATCCAAGAATTCACACATAGCATGTTGTCAATCAATCTAATCCAATTAATTAATTCTTCAATTAATGACCATCCAATGTTCATACAACGATTTGATTTGCGCGAGTCCAACTCGTTTAAGAATAAATACTCAAAGTAAGTATTCTTGAATTATATCGAACTACAATATTAAATCCAATTTTAATTGTATTCAATACTAATTCAAGTTTAATTCCAAATTAAACAATTACATTTATTTTATTAATGTCTTTTTAGACTTGGATTTCAAATCCAATCCAAATGGTCTCAAAGGCCCATTTAGCGAGAAAGTATATGTTGTTTCTGGGTCTCCAACTCAGCATCCATTTGGTGTTTCTAAGTCAAATAATAAATTGACACATGTATTAAAATAACAGCTCAGCATACTCAATCACATAAAGTAAAAGGACACATTTGCTCTCTAATTTTCTCTCATCCCGCCATTCTCATCTCTCTGTCTTTTCCCCTTCTCCAAAGAACAAATTTCATCTTTCTCGTTGCAGTTGTTTTCGAGGTAAGCTCAGCTAGCTTCTGAACCTTTTTTTTTAATGACACATTTAGGGTTTTGTATTATTTTTATAGTTATTTTTATGGGATTTTTTTAGAATAAGTGCTCAAATTTGAAGAATCATCTGATTCTTTTTTTTTTTTTTTATTATGGGAATGAATTGATTGGGAAAGCTACGATTTTGGTGGTCGTGTGCTTATTTATTTAAATTACAATTTTTCCCTCTCCCTTAAGTGCTTGGGGGTGCTTTTTGTGAGAGAAATTGTGCGATACCTTATGTTTAATTGTGCTTGTTGTTTAATTTCAGCTGGGTAAGCTATAGTGTGATGTTTGGCCAAGAGGGTAGTTTCTGATTTGTCTGAGGCTAGAGGGTTGGGTCAATTTTGTTACCATTAGTAGTATCATTCAGCTTGTTGTTTGGTTAATTAAGGGGATGAACTTGAAAACATCAAATCTTTTTGCTGGTACTTGTTAGTTTTGAGTTGATTTATCAGATCTGTGTTTTTTTTTCCTTGGCAAATTGCTTTAGGGTTTCTGTTTGTGCTACCAAAAACTTATTTGAACTTTTTTAATTTTTGCATAATGCATGTTCGTTTGTCTTTGTTTTTGTTTTTTTGCAGATTGTATTGATTTTGTTATGAAAATGTTTGAAAATGTAACTTTGGGTGAATGTGATGAAATTAAAATTGGAATGCAAGTGAAGTCTGAAGAAGAAGCATATAACCTTTATAATGAGTATGCTTTAAAAAGGGGATTTAGCATTCGAAAAGCGGTTAAACGAGAGTACAATGGTGTTATTAGGCAACGAGAATTTGTGTGTTCAAAACAAGGTTTTAAAGAGTTTGAAGACCCTTCTAATGTTAAAAAGTATCATAATTTAGATGTAAGAACGGGTTGTCGTGCTAGGATCCGGTTTGATGTAAAAAATGATATTTGGAGTATTTCACACTTTAATGACACACACAATCATGAATTTGCAACTCCAGAAGAAAGATGTAACTTGAGATCAGGAAGGAAGGTGCTACCTGCTCATGGGAATATAATTAGTACAATAGTTAGTTCGGGTATAAAAGCAACAAAGTCTTACTCATTTTTGTCAAAAGAACTTGGTGGTGCAAATAATGTTGGGTTCTCTAGGCGAGATTGTCATAATTTTGTGCGAACAAAAAGAAAAGAAATTATGGAAGCTGGTGATGGGCAAAGTATTATTAATCATTTCAAAGAAAAGCAAAGTGAAGATCCAATGTTTTTTTATTCGGTGCAAGTAGACCAAGATAATAGAATTGCAAATTTCTTTTGGAGAGATGGTAGATCAAAAGTAGATTATGACTCTTTTGGGGATGTTGTTATATTTGACACCACTTATCGAACCAATAAGTACAACTTAATCTGTGCACCATTTGTGGGAATCAATCATCATTGGAACAATATTTTGTTTGGTTGTGCTTTTTTATCAGATGAGACAACTCAGTCATTTATTTGGTTGTTTGAGACTTTTTTGACTGCAATGGGAGGTCCACAACCGAAATCTATTTTTACAGATCAAGACCAAGCGATGGCAAATGCTATTAATATGGTTTTCAGTGAGTCTCGTCATCGACTTTGTTTATGGCATATTAGTAAAAATGCTCAAAAAAATCTTGTTGGAATCTATGGTGTTCCAGATTTCAATCAAAGATTTAATCATTGCTTATACGGTGGGTGTTCAAATGAAATGGAGTTTGAGTCAACTTGGAGCAAAATGATTGAGATGCATAATTTAAAGGACAATACATGGCTGGACAGGTTATACCAAATTCGAGAAAAGTGGTGCCCAACTTTCAATCTCGATTTCTTTTCTGCAAAGATGAAGTCTACCCAAAGAAGTGAGAGTACAAACAGTGTTTTTCATCAAATTATGAAAACATTTATGCCTCTTATTGAAGTTATTAAATTTTATGAGGAAAAGGCAACACAAATGCGACAAGATGAAATAAATGAAGATTTTCGTTGTAAGAATGGTGCACCTAGAAAAGTTCATAAGCATGGGGGCATTTTAAGTCATGCTGCTAAAGTTTATACTCTTGCTTTGTTTGGAATATTTGAAGAAGAGTTTAATTTAGGTATGGGATTGAATTGTGTTGAAACTAATCATTGTGAGGATATCTTTACATATTCACTAAGTAGTGGGGAGAGTGGAAGGATTTATACAGTGCATTTTAACCGGGCTGAATTAAGTATTTGTTGTGATTGCAAATTATTTGAGACTTTGGGGTTGTTATGTTTTCATGCTTTAAGGGTTTTTCTTGTGAATAATGTGAATAATATACCCGACAAATATATATCAAGTAGATGGACAAAAGATGCCAAGAAAAGGTTGTGTTGCTCTGTTGATTCATTTAAATCAAATGAGAAATCGACTCATATATTGCGTATGAGCAACTTAAGTCTTTTGTGGTATAAATGTTGTGATAAGGCTGCATTGACTGATCATGGAACCAAAATAGCAATGGATAGTCTAAGTGAGCTATTATGCAAGCTTGAAAAGTGTTCAGCAGATACAAATAAGGTGGAAGATGTTGGTAAAAAATGTCCTCAAGATCTCATACATGATGATGATGTGCAACCTTGCTTAGATGGTAAGAGACTAATCCTTGATCCGCCATATGTGAGAAAGAAAGGGATAACCAATTTTAGAATAAAAAGTCAACTAGAAAAAAAAGCAAAGAAAAAGGAAAGTGAAAGATGCAACCACTTCAAAAGCTCTAAAAACTATTTCTATGGTACAAGGTAAGTACAAAACTAGTGCTCAAGTATTTCAATTTCAATTTTTCTTATTTTTGTTAAACTTAATCATTTGTTACTGTTTTGTTTTTATTTTTGTTTTTTATATTGAAGATGTTCAAACGTCATTCTTTCCTCCGGAAATGTTTGTTACTTATCCCATGATTAACTCTACAACGATGTTTCAAGAAAGTACCTCAATGTCACACTTGAATCAAGTACATTCTATAACCTTACTCTTTTTTTATGTTAGAGGGGGATAAGCTTTAATATGTGCGTTCGTTTTTTTTTTACTCTAATATTGTTCTCTCTTTTTTAGGGCCCTATTAAAAATTTATGAAGTATGAAGAAAAACTCTTTTGGATAGTATTTTGGACAATATACTGCATAGCTCATGGACAGCATATTTGGACAGTTTTTTGGACAGCATTTTGGTCATTATTGCACAGTAGAGGAACCTCTTAGATAGTTGTTTGACTTGAAAATTTTATAGATAAATGGTTATCTAGGTTTCACTTGGTTTAAGTTTATTATGTTATGTGAGAAAGTATATCCATAGAAGCTAGAATGAACTTTTATTGAGCGGTCCTGAGTTCATTGGCCGTAGATGTTAATAAAAGCATATAACAAGTTTATCGCTGCAGTTTGCAAGAGTGGTATTTCGTTTATTTGGTTCAATTCAGCATTCGTTTAAACAATATGAAACAGAATGAAGAAAAGTAAAAGCATTTGAGAAAAAATTAAACCTGTGATGCTTTTATTTGATGGTAAATCAGTTATTTATCAACTCAAGAAAGGACAGCCGCAATATCCGCAATCAAAATAGAAATAGGCATCAATGGATCAGCATGTTTGACAGTATATCAAAGTACATGTGAAAAAAAAAAACTAAGTTATCAGATATTTCATCTGCTTATAACTTCAAATGAACTCGAACAATGAACCTCAGCCGCAGCCCACATCATGTGGAAAGTGCTTTCTGCACCTCAGTTGTAACTTCTTTAGGAGGCTTCTCAGCATGAAGTTGAGTAACAACGCCCTTCTTGGAATAATAATCAATTACCTGCATTTGAATGTATAGCAAAAAAACAGTTAAATGAATAAGTCTCAAAAAGGAGCACAATTACTTTAATAAAATAGTGGCAGAAGGGAAACATGTCATGGACTCAATTGTAAGAGTTAACTGGCATTCATGATTTCACAAACACTGCCAAAAATTTTCTGGTGGACATAATGGAGAACAGAAACAAAATCACAATTTTAAGTGAACTGCATTTAAGAGATAACAGCTTAGCAGAATTAAAGCAACAACTGCATATAATATGAATTAATACGAAAAAGAAAACAAAAGTGAGACAGAAGGTATACCGGTTCAGTTTGCTTGTGGAAAGCCTCCAGTCTTGACTTGAGAACAGTTGCAGTATCGTCTTTACGTTGAATCAAAGGTTCTGCAGTTACCTTCAGAAAATGTGAATGGTACGAGTTGGTCAAGAAAACTTCAAATGCTTCATAGAATTCACTAGGGGAAGCAAATATGAACAACATTCATTTGAATCAAATTGCCAGCATATCAACAACTTTCATTATAAATTTCCACTTGCTTGAGCTATATGACCAATTGATTCCAAAACAGAACTATGGGAGAATAATTCATGTTAGCTTACATCGTCAACACCAGGAACCTTAGAAGGTGCAAATTTTGTGTGGTAGGTCCTGCCACAAGAAGGGTGGATCCAGCGACCTGTGATCCTCTCTTCCAAGATGGCATCATCAATAGCAAAGTTGAGCACCTTGTCAACTTTAGTTCCCTACTTCTCAAGCATCTCATCGAGCTGCATATATAAGGTAATTAACAGCAAAGTTAGAAGCTCATACAACATTCTAGTGGTAACAAACATCTAAAAAGAAATGACGACTAGAATCATGAGTCATAATTGATAATACTCATGTTTTTTTCACTTCCCCTTTCTGAGTCTTTCCATAGCAGTTGGTGTTCTTGCAATTTAGCATGTACAGCTTGAAACCATAACAAAATCAATACAATCTGCAAAAAAACAAAAACAAAGACAAAGACAAACGAACATGCATTATGCAAAAATTAAAAAAGTTCAAATAAGTTTTTGGTAGCACAAACAGAAACCCTAAAGCAATTTGCCAAGGAAAAAAAAACACAGATCTGATAAATCAACTCAAAACTAACAAGTACCAGCAAAAAGATTTGATGTTTTCAAGTTCATCCCCTTAATTAACCAAACAACAAGCTGAATGATACTACTAATGGTAACAAAATTGACCCAACCCTCTAGCCTCAGACAAATCAGAAACTACCCTCTTGGCCAAACATCACACTGTAGCTTACCCAGCTGAAATTAAACAACAAGCACAATTAAACATAAGGTATCGCACAATTTCTCTCACAAAAAGCACCCCAAGCACTTAAGGGAGAGGGAAAAAATTGTAATTTAAATAAATAAGCACACGGCCACCAAAATCGTAGCTTTCCCAATCAATTCATTCCCATAATAATAAAAAAAAAAAAAAAGAATCAGATGATTCTTCAAATTTGAGCACTTATTCTAAAAAAATCCCATAAAAATAACTATAAAAATAATACAAAACCCTAAATGTGTCATTAAAAAAAAAGTTCAGAAGCTAGCTGAGCTTACCTCGAAAACAACGGCAACGAGAAAGATGAAATTTGTTCTTTGGAGAAGGGGAAAAGACAGAGAGACGAGAATGGCGGGATGAGAGAAAATTAGAGGGCAATTGTGTCATTTTACTTTATGTGATTAGTATGCTGAGCTGTTATTTTAATACATATGTCAATTTATTATTTAACTTAGAAACACCAAATGGATGCTGAGTTGGAGACCCAGAAACAGCATATACTTTCTCCCATTTAGCATCCAATGTAAATTCTATTAGGTCCAATGGGCTTTTAATTAATTCTTTAGGCATGGACTTTTGGCTATTATGGATCAAACCCATAATGCCTTGGCCCATTTAAGAATCACCATATGCCAAAAATTAATTTTGGCCCATTAGGCCCAATTAAAATATTAAAGGCATAAAAATCATATTTTGGACTTTTATGGAAATGGTTTAGGCCCAATTGGATCCAACCTAATTGTCTAAAACCAAACTTGGCCCAACCAAGCTCATTAATCCAAATATAACCAAATTAGCCCAATTAGTATTTTAGGGACTAATTTATATTAATATAATATTCCAAACATTACATTTATCAAATTAAAGTGTAATTAACACAACTAATTAATTAATCTAACATTTCCAAAATATTAATTAATCTAATTAATCATGCTTAATCATTCCAATTCATGTCCAACATAAATTGAAGCAAAATCAAGTCTCCAACAACATGCTCATTCACGGCAATTGACAAGAAATTAACATCCAATTTGATTTCAATCCAATTAAATCAACATTCAACATTTATTTCATGCCATTAACACATCCAAGTGTCTAATTTTAAAAAATCACCATGAGATATTCTAGGGTCAAATTCGGCCAACATAAGGATTTGGAGAAATTTGATCTAATCAATTTTTCAACAATCCAATCATGCATAACTCCAAGTTATCATCATCTAACATCAACCAACACTTCAATTTTGATTTTTCATGCTCCAAGCAAAAATACCCATTTAAAGTTTATAAACCCTAGAATTCCAAATCACATTTAGAAGGCTCTAGATACCATTGTTAGTCTTTAAGACATGCTTCCAAGATCCCAAACATGATTTTAAGTGTGAATTAATCAAGTAAAGTTGCGGAAATACTTACATTGATTTGGAGAAATTCGAAATTTTCCACATTTTGGATGAAGCTCCAAGCTTTTGTTGAGTTGTTTAAGCTTTGGGTGAGTTTCCCTAACACCTCATATGACTCTCAAAGTGCTAGCTTACAAGAAATTTTTGAAGCAAAAATTCCCTCTTTGTGTTGAGAGGTTTCGGCCAAATGAGAGAAAGAGAGAGATGAGTGAATAGTTTCACAAAAGTTGGTGTGTTGTGTGTTTAATGAATTTCATTAATGTAGCCAACTACTCACATCAAATTTTGACAATTGATGTAAGTGATGTGGTTCCACCATATTTAAATTCAAAATTTGTGTTGGCTTACTCAACACAGAACTTAGCTTGGGCCCGGGTTCGTTTAATCTGATTAAACGAATTTTCCGTTGTGACATAATTAAATCCAATTTAATTAAATTATCATGTCACGCAAAATTATTACGATAGTCGCTTTCGAATTAATTCTAAATTAATTCGTTCGCCTGAATTAAAATCCAATTTTAATTTCGTATTGAAATCCAATTTCAATTAATATATATCCGATATATTTATTTTATCGATTAATTCCAAATTAATCGCGCTTTCTTCTATACGAATTTAATCCCATATTAGTTCTTGCCGCAATTAATCTCAGATTAATTTTCTCTCTCATAATTAATCTCAGGTTAATTCTATATGAGTCAAATGTCATTGGTAAATCTTTGGGAAGCGACACAAGAGATTCATGAATATGTTGGCAGTAAATACAGTTGTCGTACTATCCGAACACGTGTGTACCCCGTACCACGTTCTCACCGATTTACAAGACATGGTTGGCTTCTAGCAAAGCACCGTGCCTACCCAATTCTCCAAAAATATTCACCGAGGAATATAATATGTATCAGGCGTAGTAATACTATGTAATGCGTAATACGATCCAGTATCGGATGTCACATGCTAGGCCTAGGGCTGGCTCTGTGTCTGCCCCGTACGAAGCATATATCGGATCCCGAGTAATTAGTCTCCGTAATCGGAAAGTCATGACCTAATCATACTTTCCCGATAGTTGCAACTTTTAAGAGTACTAGTTATGTATCATGTGTGACCATCATCTTCATATGACTGAAGTGATACTCTCATCTTGACATCACATCCAATACACTACGATTCTCAGTAAACTCAATACAGGCGTACACAGAACCTGTTAAAGTTCCGGACGACCAATACCAAAGTAAACTGATTGTCACAAGTAATAGCGACGTAAGTCTCAGGTTAAAGATCACATACACCTACCCTGATTCGGATTCCCATAGACACATAGTCATACTACCAATGGGATTCTGAGTGGGTCTATCCAGAGCGAACTGTTCCCGGTCCAACGGCTAACAGAACCTCATATTACACTTGCATAAGTTTCCAATACCTAAATATATGAGAACTATGTCGTTAAGCTCCCATAAAGCGCACAAGTGTAATACTAGTCTATTCTGCATTATCAATGTCCAGTCTCGATAATACTTCGACTATGGATATTTAATGATTAAACCGTTCGTGGATTAATATTGTCTCATATCTTATTAATCTGATTTAACCATATGGACTTTTATCATTATATATCCAAGTAATCTAATTACAATAATGATAAAATAGCAATTTCCTTTTTGTCAAATAGTTAATTTGTACAAAAACACATTGTTATTTACAAATAGTAATGTTATGGGTCATAATTGTCCAACATCTCCACGTCAGCCTCCAAATATAATGTGGTCCCCTGGCAGTTGCTGAGCTCCCTCTTGTTCCTTCTTGTGTAGACGTGCTGTAAGGGTGGTCTCTCAAGATGATTGGTTGTGGGCCTGTTGCTATGTGTTAAGTCTCCCTCCTCATGAAGCTCTTCTGCTGCCCTCTCCCACTGTGGCCCATATGCTACAGATCTGGAGGTCCTATCAAAGTTCCAGCCATCAAATGTGTTATCACAAGGACATGCTGTATTCAAAGGAAGAGCTTTAGGACAAATAATCATCTGCCGTTGATTTTCTTGATCCTTCTTTTGCAGTGGAAAAGAGTTTTGAAGAAGCCCTTCCACTCAGCTGCTGGTATGGTGAATTTATCTGCTTCATCGATAATTCATGACAAGCAGTGTCTCCAGGAAAATGGTAAGGCTCCCCATATTGCGGGTTTAGAAAGGGAATATTTACACAGCTTTATTTCTGCAACAGAAAGGCTGTTTTCAATATTCAAACCTCCAACGGTAGATCACAATGGAACAATTCGGCTCCTCTTCAGTATGTGCAAATATTTGGTAACATAAGTTTTTTTTTTTTTTTTTTATTGCAGTTACATCCCAAATATTTATCTTACATCCCAAATATTTATCCCATAAAGTGGCTGAAATTAATGGATCCAAAATAATGTTCAAATCCAAAAATGGTTCAGTTTTGTTCAGTACATAGTACATCAAATAAGCAGGAACATAACAATAGACTATCCAAAAGGACCAAAACTCAAGGATGGTAGATAACTATCTAATGAGTTGCATTTATACAAGCGATAGCTCGCCGGCATCAATCGACCTCTTTACAAGTTTAGCCCAGGACTCGTTTGTCTCGGTGATCACCTTTAAAGCATAATCCTGTTTATCATGCAAGCATTCTCAAGATCAGAAGGTATCTATACGCATATGGGAATGATAATGGGAAAGGTAGCAGCTCGTTTGGGGCTCTTATTGATCATGAAACTAGAGATTAAATTATAATATAAGAGTTCAAACATAACAAATTATCAACCTGAAAACAAGATTACCTTGTTTGCAGCCTTGTTGCCAAGACCAAACTTGTTGGCAGGCTTGCCATCAGGGATCTTGTAGTCTCTAAACCAGTCCCTGATCGCCGTGAGAGTTCCCTGAAAATAGGCACCGGAATGATATAAAGTTTTTTTGATTGTAACCACTATTTTAATCAAACCAACAATTTGGTCATCAATCTACGATTAACTACTTCGACAAGAGCCAACATCCCAGTTCACTCAACCCATTTTTGGGTTCTTTCCGTAGCTTATGTTTTTTTTTATATTTGCAGCTATTATTATCACTTTCCTGATCAATTTCTTTTGCAACTTATCTAGAACAGTACTTACTGGAAAATGCTTCTCGACATCATCAACATCATTTACAAGGGCAGCCTTTGGATCATCCAATGAAATTGCCACTATCTTCCAGTCAAGTTCGCCTTCATCAATCATGGCTAAGGTGCCCAACGGCTTGACCTTAAGAATTTCACCAATCTTCCTCCTTGTTTCACCAATCTCAACAACATCAACTGAAAAATAGAGCAAGCAAGAAGGCTATAAATAGGAATCTCAACTTATGTAGAACAAGTAAAGCCAAAAGTGTAAAGTAGAGGCCTAATATTGAAAAAGAAATGCGATGAGATACCTGGATCATTATCCCCAAATGCTCCTTCAACTTCAGAGTTTGCAAAAGATGGATCTTCCCATGTTTGTGGAAGCAATCCGTAATTCCAATTTATGTTGTATCTGAGGATAAAAGACATAAATGATTTGAAAAGCATCTTCAAATATTTAATATTCAATTAAACGTGCTTACATGATCCAGTACTGGACAATTAACAATAAAAAGCACAGAAACAATGAAAGAGGAGATACAACTGAACTTAAAACAAGAAGTTTTAGTTCATAAAGTATGCCAAGTCAGTTGTTTCACATCGGATAATCTATGAATAAAAACTCCACAGACTTAAAGAAGGCCTCACGCTGTATCGATAGCAACCACTTGTGTGTTCAAAAGATTTTAAGAAAGATGCTGTGGAAATTAATTGAACATAGCACAAGGAAAAATAATGGGTGTATGAAACAAATAAGTCTAATGGCTAGCCCGGCATGATTTAGCTTAATACACAAGGACACTTGGAATGGAAGCCTAAATGGATCTAAGAGTGGCAGAAAACTGTATTAGCCTATTCTTCAGCTCAAAATATGCCCAGAATTAGGGTAAAGGGGGATAGGTTTATGCCGCATACCCAAACAGTCAAAAAAGGTGAAGCCAGCTAGCATTTAGATGAGTTGTGAGTTGTAACATCATACAGGTAGGTATGCACACGGTTTGGTTACGGTTCAAAACCGTAACCGAACCGTGCAGTGCCGAACCGCAACCAAACCGTAGATCAATGGTTCGGTCTATGGTTCGGTTGCGGTTTTGGCCAAAGCCAAACCGCAACCGAACCTTAAACCGGCCGAACCATGCGGTTCGGTTCGGTTTAAGGTTTGAAACCGATTTTTTTTCTTAAATTAAATTAAATTGTTATAAAATAATAAAAATTAAAGATTTACTAAAGAGTAAATAAATTAATTTAAATAGTTATAAAAATAATAAAAAATTAAAGATATACTAAAGAGTAAGACTAAAAGTAGACATTGATAATTTATTTATTGTTTTGAAAAAAAAAAGAGTTTGCACTTACATAAGCCGCCTATGTATCCTCTTAGGGCGTAGAGAAATCAAAACTCACATAATTCGGTTACATTTTATTTTTAATAATTTATCCCATTAACATTTTATTCATCGTCATCCGGGGAAGGCGGTCCGGTTCTTGAGCCTTCGGTTCCAATTGTGTCCGTGTTATCACACAAATATTCAAAAGTTTCCGGCTGATTTTCTTGTTCACGACGTTCCGCCCACACCGATCGTCAAGACACGTTTAAGCTTCTAACATCTCTGGTTTCAATCTCGATCTTCCGTCATCAATAATATTGCCGCTCATACTAAATATCTGCTCTACAGATACAGTTGAGACCAGTGTCGCCAATACCTCCCTTGCAATCACGGCCAGGACTAGAAACAATCCTTGATGTTTTTGCCACCAATCAAGAATAAGAAATTGCTCACCTACAAAAGCACTTTGGGGAAACTCAAAATTTGTCGTTAGATATGCATTAATTTATGAATTAGTAGTGGTGGTATTGGTGGACTTCGATTTTTTACTTCACTGCATTAACCAACTTCTACCAGCAGGAAGCTTAGATTGTTCGGTTGGCGCATTCATGGATTGTGTAATATCAGCTATTTGAATATTATATCTACCAACATAATCATTATTAGTGTTGTGTGATGAGCTTGCCATTATAATGAAGAGATTGAGATAATAAGAGAATAAATTGATTGAATATATGAGATTTGAGAAATTGAGAAAAGTATATGATTTGTGGTTTTGAAAAATGAGTTAAAGGGATATTTATAGTGTTTTTTTATTTTTTATGATGGCTAAAATGCCCCCATAATATAGTTGTTGGAAAGGGTAAAATAGATATTTTAAAATTTTATTATTATTAAAAAAAATAGATCTGTTACGGTTAATGGTTGAAACTGTTAGCCGATACAGTTAACGGTCGGCTAACGGTTTCAACCGTTATGGTTCGAACTATAACCGTTACGGTTCGAACCAGTCCAACCTCCGAGTTTGGGCGGTTGGAATTTTGCCTCAACCTTAACCGAACCGGACCCATCCGGTTAGGTTGCGATTTGCGGTCCGATTGGTCAACGGTTTGGTTACGGTTTAAAACCGCAACCGTGCGCATGTCTACATGCAGGCATGTAAACTGTAAAATAAAATACATGTACTGATTAGGTGAAGCCAGCTAGCAATCTTAAAAATGCCACAAAAGAAGCTTTCATTCAAGGAAATTATACATATAATTGCCATGACCATTATAAGTGAACAAACTATACCCCACAATAAATGCAATAAGAGAATCTTACGGGTAGTATCGAAGCTTCCCCTTCTTCGTATCCTGCTTAATAGGGGTGTACGGCTCATCAGTAGCAACCTCCATCTTTGCGCTTGATTCTTTGGGTATTTCAACAACAAAGTTGAAAACACCATCTCCCACTTGCAGTGGTATGTCATGCCAGGGAGAAACCTGCACAGCCCGAACATCTATGTTTTAGTTAGCAGACAGGATAGAACGAATTGCTGTACACTGCTAAAGAAATCCAGTCTTCAGTACATACATAAAACTCAATTAGTACCGAACATTCAAATCTGTCTGAATTTACCAAAGCTAACAAATAAAGCAAATTTCAGTCACAGACAAACACATGAAAGCACAATTTCTGTCACAGACAAACACATGATTATTTATCCAGCTATACATTGATTTACACTTGTTCCTTTCATATACCCAGTCCTAAAGATTTACCATGTCTCGATTTCCATCCCACTATTCAAGAGATGTTTCAATTCTCAATAGCTAGAATAATCAAGATTGTGACATTCATTGTATCTCCTAACCTTAATCAATCACCAAATTTGACCAAAATTAGTTACTAAACTCAGATTTCCAACCATATTTGCAATGTGAACTATTAGCTTTCAGAAATAAAATTAGTTCAATTTCAATGAACTCAATCCTCCATTAAAAAAAAAAAATTAAAAAAATCAAAATTCTAAATTCTAAATTTCCAGGGAAATCATTTTTCATTGAAAATCCAATTGTCAACCCCAGTAGCCACTTAAGCTCATCTTCTACTTTCTATCCATTTTTCTCAGTTCCCAAACAGAATCCAGATGGAAAATTAGATGTCAAACAACTTATGACAATCAATTTAAGATTTTCAAAATAAGTCTTTTCCCTAATTAACAGACATGAAGTGCGAAAAAAAAAATTCATATCTTCACAAATTAAATCTTTGCATCACCTTAACCTTAGATTCCTCTTATTCTCTCCCTACATTTTCCAGCAACCAAACATGGCATAAGAAACAACATTTTCATCCACAAATACTCATTCAAAAAATAATCTAATTCCAAGAATTCCCATTTCATTTTTTACTCTTCCCACATTTTCCTGCTACCCAAAAAAGGTTACCTTTTTGCCAGAATTGTCAACGAAAAAGACTCTATAATCTAAAGTTTCAGGCTGGCCCTCCTCTTTGATCAGAACCTGAGGCTTATAAATAGCCCTACATGAAAACAGCCTCTTTGATGGAAAGGCAACTCTTTTGGTACCAAAGCAGATATTGGAGATATGGGATTTGTGTTTCAGAGCAAAGGGTGTTTTGGAAAGCAAGCAAGAAGTGGTTTGGCTTATTGCTCTTGTGGCTGCCATGGTTGGTTGGTGGGTGGTGACTCTGTGCGAGTGAGTGAGTCAATACGGAAGCGTGAGCGAGTTCTGGAGAATGAGTTGAAGAGTTTGAGGCCACAGATGCACAACTGGCGAGTTCTAACAGGTTAACTATTTTTATCTTTTTGGGTAATTACATGAAGGTCCCTCAAGTGTTTAGTATTTCTCAAAGAAGGATATAATTTATGGCTATTGGTTCCTTAATCCCTTTATCCCTAATGAACCGACTAAATTGCTCTTGAATTGCTCTTAAGTTATTGATGAAGTTTGATCTTAACAACAAATGGTAGTTAATTCATTTAGACAGATAAGTACAAGGACGGTAACTACAGTTGCACGGACTCTTATTCTCAGTCACCTTGTTGATTTTTCTCTCTCTCAACTTGGATACCTTCACGATATCCTTAGACAGTTTAGAATATATAAAATGGATTCGTTCAATTTCTTGATATAGGACACGTAGTATTTTGAAATAAAATACAAAACTACAATAAGAAATGGTAATTTAGTCGAATATATTGGATATCTGACTCTAATTGTCCGAATTTTTTTTTTGAAATTTGAAATTTAGTGGATAAAAGATAGGTTTCAGATACAAAATTATGTATCTAAAATAAATATCCATCGATTATGAATTTTATGTTTTAGATATCAGATATCTGATATCCGATCAAAAAATAAATAAAATATAATAATATTAATTATAAAAATCAAAATTCATTTTTTAGATAAGTAATTAATTAATTAAATTTTTTTAATTTTTCAAATTTTATCATTCTTTTATTTTTATTTTTTTGATTATTTTGTTTGGTTTCGGATATCCGATTTTCGATTGGTTTTGAATACTGATACTAATCAATAAATTTTTTTCAATTATAATTAGACATCAAATATTGTATTTAATTTCGATTTTGATTTTGATTTCAGATGTATCCAAATGATATGATATTCGATCATTGTCATCCCTACCCATAATGGATATAAACGTGTCGGCAATATAATATTTTTTAAAAAAAGTATAACTATTTTACGATTCAACCCTCTAAAAATCGTGATTTCACTCGATTCCACCCCAATTTGTGATTTTTGTCCGTTTTAACCAGATTTTGCCGTTTAGAATCGTGAAAATGTATGATTCTACTATTAAAATCGTGATTTTAACAACAATGGATGTATGTACCAATATTTCATGTTTTATGAGATAATGGCAATATTTCTTTTATGCTTGAAATTTCAGACATTTTTTTATCTCGTCCCGTACTGTGTCAAATCGAGACATAAATATATGTCCTAATGGGATCGGGAAACTATTTTCTTTACTATTCATAGTTAGGGATGACAGAAAATCCCGCAAGATTGGGGGATCCACACTATTTGGTCTTATTGAAAAAAGCGGACCGGGATTCAGGACGATCTTTTATCCTATTTAAAAAATCGATATAAGATTCAGGACGGGTGATTTTAGTTCCAGGGGCAATATCGGGATAATGTTCCCGGGACAATCCTCCTCCAACCGTGAATTTATTTGGTTATGGGGGACTAAAAGCAAATTTAGCATAAGACAAAACAAACACAAAACCGACAAGAGGGTTTTACGTGGTTCAGCGGGATGATCCAGCCTACGTCCACGAGAACAAAGTAGAGTGTTGATTTTATTACCAAACCGAGCTCGGCCGACCTGTCTTCAAGGGTGGTCTAATGTTACCGAGTTGTTTGCCTTTTTTTTGTAGTGTTTTTACAAGTGATACTTTTTTATGAGATTTTTGCTAACCAACCTTTAAAAATGTGTTTACCCTCCCTTTAAATACTAAGAAAAAGTAATATTGTTCTCATATCTTTATGACGTCAGCCACATGAATTTCCCGCCATTTGATAAGATCTCTGATGAAAGTAAAGTTTGTCATCTGACTTCCATTAAATCACCCCCTTCTTGGATACTGTCATACTCTACCTTTATGACGCCAACCTGTATCACTTGTTCATGCGGTGGCGTGTGTCATAGGATGACCTTGCAAGTTGCTATAGTCACATCACAACTTTATGGATGATGCACATGACCTCCTCTGGTCGGATTGATTATGCGCCTCAGGCTCAGGCTCTTCTGCTTGATCTCACCCTAACGAGGACCTTGGTTTTTTCCTCTGTTAATTACAAAACTCATCATCGTGAACGAAAATTCTTTTCTTGCCCTTCCTCGGGATGCTGACTTCTTACGGGTAGACCCGGCCAAGGTTCCGGTTCGGAACCGGAACCGAACCGGTTGGAACCGGACGGTTCCGGTTCCAATCGGTTCCGGTTCCGGAACCGAACCGGAACCTAATCGGTTCGGTTAGGGTTCTCACCCTGACCGAACCGGTTGGAACCGCTGGAACCGAACGGTTCCAACCAGAACCGTACGGTTCCGGTTGGAACCGAAAGTAAAAAAAAAAAAAAATTATTTACTTGGAACCGTAAGGTTCCACAAGTAAATCTCAATTTTTATTATTAATAATAATTAGGTTTAAAATTGCAACCTTGAGCACAATAGTCAATTTTTAAGGAGGTTTAAAAATCTCCTTTTTATAACAAACTCTTGGTTACTAACTTCTTTATATAAGCGATGTGGGACACAATAGCCAAGTAACAAATATCCAACATCGCTTATATGAAGAAAACACTAGCCAAGAGTTGGCTATAAAAATGATTATATGTTAAAAGAATTTTATAAAAAAAATAATTCTATAAAAATGATGTGATAGTTTGAAAAAACATTATGATTATAGAATTTTTTTTCTATTTTTTAAAATTTTTTATTTAAAAAAAAAAAAAACCAAAAGGGAACCATAAACCGAACCGGAACCGACCGGTTCGGTTTACGGTTCCGGTTCCACTTAAGTGTGGAACCGGGAACCGGCCGGTTCGGTTCGGTTCCGAACCGGAACCGAACCGCCGGCCGGGTCTACTTACGGGTGAAAAACCACCATCAACCAAATTCTAAAAAATTACAAAATCTCCTTAGAAAACCTCCAAACTTCGCCTCTGCTTGTCAATCGTATATATGCTCATCTTTTCTGAAAGAAGATTGTGGATGTTCACAACTGACGTGCTTGAACTCATAAATCATCAATGAATTAAAAGTATTTTGCTTTGATATTGGAGATAGCACGAAACATCACGACAAATGAGGTGGCAAATTCTGTTCTGTATGGTTACCTTCATGGTCCAGATGGGCGGGTTTCATAACCCATATAACCGTGGGTGTCGAAAGAATTGTGCAGGTTTCTTCATCAACGGTTACACAGATGATGATGAGATAAGAGGTTGGCTGTTTCATCTTCTTGGTTGTAGATAATACTGTTGGTAGTTGGTACCCTTTTGTCATTGCTGGAATCCTCATCTTCCATTGAAATTGTACCATGTTCTTCGCAAATTGCTGTATCTGTAGTCTGTACAATGCAATAGACAATAATTCATAAGAAATGAAAGCTTTTTCATGCAAGGAATTTTGTACTGTTAAGACCATATTATCAAATTCATTGGAACTGAAAAGCTCAAGCTTGAAAGTTTCTTTATTTGCCTTAACTCGTGAATAGTAATTCGACATTTGCTATCTTTGAAAAGCTCAAATTCATTGGAACCTGATCAAGAGACCCAAATTCAATGTCGTGGCATTGCAGTATATCGACATAATCAAGCCCACATTTCGTTGAGACACAACATACTCATTTCTGGGAACTCCTGATGAGTGAGGAACGGACAAACCCGAGAGTAGCGGAAACCCGCCCGAGATCGAATCCCGAGCGAATAAATTTTTTTATTTATTTATTTTTAATTCTCAGCATTAAGCCTAAATTAGTGGCAAATAAAATTTCTACCAACTTAAAATTTTTCAATGCATTAAAAACAATTTTCCATGCATCAAAAATTACCATAAGCATAATTAAAATTTTCAACGCACTTGAAAACATTTATCAACTCTTGATAAATTATTCCAAGCAATAAATTAATTTTCCAACTCTTGGAAAAATTAATCCAAGCTAACAAAATAATTTTCCAACACTTACAAAATTATTTCAAGCATATTACATAATTTCCAACTCTTGAAAATTACTCCAAGCATACAAAAATTTATATATCAACTATATATCAATTATCATACACTTCAATGCTCATAATTCCTCACTTACATACTTCCAATTAATCCAACAAATCCACAACAATTTTTCTCAACAATAATCATCAACAATCTAATAATAAATTTACAAATTAAATTTACCAACAAACTTTGCCAATGATCATTTCCTTCAAGCTTTTCCAAATCTTCCAAGTTTTTCCAACATTTGAACTCAAGTTTCTCCAAATCTTCCAAGCTTTTGAACTCCTTCAAAACTCCACCAAATTGAGCTTCTCCAAGAACAAATCTTGGTGATCAAAAGGTGGTTTGATCACTCAAGAATAGTAACCAACTTTTCCCCAAATTTCAACTCTTAAAACCCTAGGAAAAAGAAAACCTCAAGAACATAAATTAACCCTTAATACTTATGGATTAATTCCATGGACTTGATTATTTGTAGGGTAATATTTGGTGAGATTTATGCTTGAATTTGAAAACAAAAACTGACTTTCTTTCTTCCTCTTGCTCGGCAGTGAGCAAGCAAAATGAGGGGTTTTTTTATTTTTCTTTTTGGTCGGCTGCAGTAAAGAAAAAAAAGGGAAAGCAACTTTTGCTTTTTTTTTTTTTTTTTTTGTTCTCTTGGCAACAGTGAGTCATCATAAAAGTAAAACCAAATTTTGCTTCTTATAATACTCGGCAGAGAGCAAAAATGAGTGAAAGGAAAAAATTGCTTTTTTTTTTTTTTCTTTTAATTTAATAAAAAAACAAAGAAAACAAACCCAAACCTTTTTAATCAAACCATGGTTTAAGGGAATCTTTTCCCTACACCATAATTTCAAAAAAGCAACTTAACTATAGTTAAAAATAAATCTCACCAACTTTAGCAACTTAATTAAAATTGAATGAATTAGTTACTTTAACCAAAAATGTTCAATTGCTCTAACTTAGTTACCTTTAATTAATTAATACCTTTATTTGTATAAACTAAATAATTAATTTTGTATATTAATTTAACAATTAAATTAATTCACAAATTAATTACTAAGTTAATGTAAATCAAATTTACATTTATTATACAATAAAATTATATCAACTCTTGATATAAAATTAATTAATTCAATTCATCTCATGAATTATCGGATTAAACAATTTAATCCTAAAAACCCAAAAATACTTTGTCAACATTTGACGAGAGGTCGCCCTAGTGCTCAACGAGTAAACTCAATATAATGGAACTCTCTAGGCTCACGTTCGGTTGTTATTTATATATATACATATATATCTCATATACTTATATACATATTTCATGAAGGCCTGTCCACCTACAAATCATGACTAAACAACACGACACGTCGAACCATACAAGTCGAGGTTAAAACGCTAATGTATAATCCTTTCGTCATTACCGTTTCCAATTGAGTAAGATTATAGTTATACTGTCAAAACATTATCTACTCAATATAATGAAACTTTTCATCCTTATATTCCATTAATAAATAATATATCAAAACTCCTTTTGAATATTATTTATAATGTTAAAGAAACAATTTCTTCAACGAACTTTCGGCCAAAAGATTTCCGAAATATATTCTGAAAATTTCTGGAAACAAAATCCAACCATATGGACTGACGAATCCTCATCTTAACACACACCGATCTTCGTGAGCATCGGTCTATACCTAACAGTCATCCAGAGGCCAGACCATGAAAGGTCTCTGACATGCATGGTATCAGGCACAGAGGATCACTCACAAGACCACCGTGGTGTCTCAAGTCAAAGGACCACAATAACTACTCAACTCGAAAAGATAACTATTGACAGTTTTATGGAATATCTATTAGTCATCTTTTATGAGTTAATTCAATATTCATTCAACTAATGAATATCTGCATTTCTATACGAACTTCCGTTAAGCTCACAGTTTGTTGAGACAAACTATATGTCCATTACATATATAAACAATGCACTAGTCTTACCAATATAATGACCGACCCATGTCAATATATCTAGACTAGGAATAATTTATATTCGAGAGAATGCGTGATATTTCTCAACACCATTTGCAACTCTTGCAACAATATCACCATATGTAGTAACTATCGGGTCTTTACTAATTTCATATAAGGTTCCGAGTGAAACTCGAAATCTCTAACTCTTAGAGTAATCTAATTCTTAGATTTACAATATATAAAATAAAGTAAGAGTTTTACCATATATAAAAATAAATATTATATTGCATAAATATCAAATATTCATACAAAAAGTTAATGGTGCTCGATCACCACTTCCAACAACTCTCATAGCTTTCAGTGATTTACCAAGCATCTTTTCCGATAATGTCCCTCCACAATACCTTCAAAATATAAACACACAGAATTGAAATTTCAAATTTAAATTGGCAAATTAACCACAACATTCATATACAAATTTCTGCACAAATGGGTTTGTTCAAAATTACATCAAACGAATATCACCGATTACATTATCAAATATCTTTCTCAGAGGATTTAAATGAAACAATATATTTTTCAATTCATTTCTCTCTCTTAATTACATAAAAGCATCATAAAAATTTCATTTTTAACGCATAAAATTATCCATTTTCATATCCAAACTGAACAAATCGGATTTAAGTACATGCTTATTAAATTATTTTTCTCTTTCTGAGTCAACAAATAATGACAAAATTACAAATAAACAAACATTTTATTTACAGTATTCATAAAAAATAAATAACAAAATGGGGATAACAAAAACAATACGTAGGGGGGAGTGTCAAAGAAGTTGATGCCGAGGCGAAACGCTTCGCGGACGGAGTCAACGGCGTCGTTTTCGTAGACGGGTCCAAAAACGTTACCAAACGGCGAGGCCCCGAAGCCCACGCAGCTGAGGCGAGCTCCAATTTGCCTAGTGGGAATGCCATTTTTTAACTGAGTTTGAGGCTTCTGAGAGAAGTGTTTGGGAAGTTGGAAATTGGAATGTTTTATTGTTAAACTGTCCCTGCAAATTTTTGACCGTAAAGTCAGGTGTATTGGGGTTAGGGATGACAATTTGGGTTAGGGATTTGTTTGTTCGTTTGATTCGATTCGTTTTAAAGTAAATATGGATTTGAAAAAATTGATTCGTTTAATAAATGGGTCAATTCGATTCGATTCATTTATTAAACGAATCGAATAAGAATTTAAGTTCACTGATCCGTTTATTAGTTTAGAATTCATTTTATTATTTTATTTGATTATTTATTGTTATTTTTCAATTAAGATTTGAGAATTTATGGCTACTTATCATTGAAAAAATAATATTGTCGATATTTGGTGAGTTATTTTTTGTAAATATATTATATTCGTATTTCATATGTGTATATTTATGAATAATTAATGTAAATAAATTATAGTAGTTTGTGTTATTGAATAATATTATGACTAAGTGAATATTCGTATTCGATTCATTTAATAAACGAATCGAATATGAATCTTGATATTAGGATTCGTTTAATAAACGAATCGAATGCGAATCCATCACATTTTGATTCAATTTGTTTAAGATTCGATACAAATTCGATTCGTCAATTCATTTTGCCACCCTGGAGTGTAATTTTTTTACTGTTTGTGTTTTTTTTTTCAAAAAAAAAAAAAACACTCCTCTTATACATAATACACAACCATCATAAAATAATCCAATAATATTTTGTTAGACGTGTTAAAATTAAAAAAAATAACTAAATAAATTACAATTATATTTAATATAATTTCACATGTTATATATGAGTGTAATATCACGTCATCCATATAACAATGGTAACCAAGAATCTCTTGATTTTTGAGCTAAATTTCTTATGGGACCCGCTTAATGAATTTGGTGGATAAACATATTTAGAAAAATTATACTAAAAGCTCGTTAAGATGCATTTGGTGCATCGTACTAGATGAACTGGACTGTATTGAACTAGATCGTGTTAGTCTGTATTAAATTTTATACAATATCATGTTTGTTGTTTGGTATTTTATGGACTGTATTGTGCATTTTAATTTTTTACATTATTAAAATAATATGAAATTATTTTATTAAATAATTTAATACTATTTTATTAATTTATAAATTAAAGATTTAAATTTAAGTAATAAAAAAAAATTATTTAAATAATTTAAAATATTTATAGAAGGAAACTAAATATTATTTTATTATTATAATAATTCAAAGAATTAAATTTAAATAAAAGCAATAAAAAAATAAAAATAAAAGTTGTCCACACCCGAGAGAGTTTTTACCGAGACCGCGTGTGCATAAAACACTCTCTTACGTTGTGTGGGTCTGCCAAACATATCCTTAATGTATGAGTTATAGACTCTTTAACTTCTTAAAAATATACATAAAGATCCTTTTAAGTTAGGGTTGATAATTTTTCGTGTCCCGTTCTAAAAGGATCTTGTCCCGCTGAGGATAAGATTTGAGACATGTTTTCTTGTCTCGTTTTGAAAACAGAACAGGACAAAAAAATGTCTATAAATTTTTAGCGGAGCAGGACAAGACACAAAATGGGACGAGATGATTTATTTATCTCAAAAAATAATATGATATGAACCACTATTACAAAATTTATTTTTAATGACGCGAAATTTATGACGATTTTAATAAAAACCGTCATTAAAAATAAAAGATAACGGTTTTTATAATAAACGTCATCTTTTGTTTGTAAATTTATGACTGTTTTTCCATAAAACCGTCATTATTTTTTATATATGACAAAAGATGACGGTTTTTATCAAAACTGTCATCTTTTGTTGGTAAAAAGATAATGATTTTTGTAATATCTGTCATCTTTCTATTGTGATTTTTTATGACGGTTTTCCATAAAACCGTCATGATTTTTATATATAACAAAAGATGACGGTTTGTATAAAAATCATCATCTTTTGTTAGTAAAAAGACGAGGATTTGTATTAAAATCGTCATCTTTTGTTAGTAAAAAGATGACGATTTGTATTAATATCGTCATCTTTTATTCTCATTTTGACTATGTTCACTGATAATGTTTTTTACATTGTCAAAAAAAAAATCTTAATTTTTGAGTTTTTTTAAACTATAATATGAATGTCGCACATGGGACTAGAGCTACATTATTATATTAATTTATTATTTTGATAAAAATAAATAAATAAGTTTTGAAGGTATCTACAATAGACCTTGTACATCAAACCAGCTTTTATATAATAAAATACTAAATAGCTAGCAGCATAGGGAAATCACAAACCAAAATGTGAACACTTAAAAATCCATTTTATGACGATTTGCAGGTATAACAATAACAATAACAATAATAATAATAATAATAATGAAATTTAAGTGTATTACACACATATATACTATTCAATACATTTGATAACAATAAACATATCATGGCTTGGTGGTAACTATGCTACTCGATCATTGGATGGCACTAGGGTATAGGTGTCGGCCCACATGTGGTTGGTTAGGTGGGGTCCATAGTAGGCCATATAATATATATTTTTTAATACAACGAAAAAGATGAGAACGGTCATAAAAAGTCGACTTTTTATGACGTTTTTTTTGTATGAAGTATGAACCATCATAAAAAGCCTACTTTTTATGACTTTTTTTAAAAACCGTCATAACAGTCGATTTTTTATTGCAGTTTTACAACCGTCATAAAAAACTCAAGACTTTTTACGACCCTACATAAGATGACGGTTTGAAAACTGTCATAAAAAGCCATTTAGAATCATCATAAAATGTCTTTTGTAATAGTGACGTGTTTGGGTTCGAACAAAATTTGACAGAAGCTTCCCGTGCGATTTGCGTTCGTCTTCCCGTGCGAACGAAACTTTCCAGAGTGTTTAGGCTCAAGGTGCGTTCGAGACTGCGTTCAAACGAGTTTGCGGAATAGTGTACGTTCAACACACGTTCGTGTTACATTCAAATAAGATTATGATAATGGGTTATTTTAGACACATTTTGGGGCAGTTTTGCATAAGAAAAACCATACCTTTACCGTACCTATATATACAAACTTAGAGCCAACTTACCAGAGGTTGGAATCATATTATTCCGAGCTTAAAAACTTATTGTTTCAACCTTCTTGATAAATCACTTTGAAGATTTCATTGTTTCTCTTGTCTTCTTTATTTTGGTGAGATTCCTTGATTGACCATCAACACAGAAACACAACGCTGATCCAATTTCAAAGCCTTCAGAGTTTTTTGGGAGGAAGATTGGTAGTCAAAGTTCCGGCGTTGTGAGTTTGCAGAGTTGATCCGCTCAGAGACTTTAGAGGTTCTGAAGAAGGCCGTTTGGTGCGGGCTCGGTGAGTTCTTCGAGTTATTACAGTCTAAAGGTATTTGAGTCAGTATAGTTGCTACCATAGGTCTTATTGTTGGGGTTTTGGGCGGCAATTCGGGTAAACGCAGCGGAACGCATAAAATTAAAATTTTCCAATTTCAATAATTTTTCTTGGGTAATTAAAACAAACTAATTTATTTTAATTACTCAATACTTAAAAACTGAAATTTTACCCAAAAATCAATTTTTTTCAGTAATTACCGTTTAACCCCAAAACTTTATATTTTTGTCATTTTAGTCCAAAATTGTCAAATACAATTCTAATTGATTCCAAATCAATCCCAAAATGATTTATACATGTCTAATACATGAAAATATAATTTGCAACTCAAAGAAACTGAATTTCCAGAAATTGCCGAATGGTCCCCATACTTTCAAGAATTTATAATTTTGTCATTTTTTGTTCAAAACATGTCAAGCTCAAATCCAAAAATTCCCAAATTTAACATACATAATATATACATCAAATCTCATCACGTATATGAAAAGCCCCAAATTTGGTGAGGGTTAAGAACCCTAATTTTATAATTTCACAAATTAACAAAATTAAAACCAAATTAATTAAATTCAATACTTTAATTCAATTCCCACAACACCAAACAAGTCTCACCATCATGAAATAACTCAAGAACAATTCTAGGTCATTTATGAGTGGCTAAGTAACTCTAGAATGGCAACTAACCATCAAATGACAAAAGAATACAAATAAACTAGTTTACATGCATTCTTTAAATATATACATGCTTTCTGTTATGGTTGGTGCTCAGAGTGCCAATCCAGATCGTATTTATGTCTAATTCATAAATACAAATAATTCATTTTTCCATAATATTACTTATTTAATGGTAGCATTTCTTGTCTTTTATACACATTTTCAATCTAATTGTGATTAAATATCTAATTATGATTAGATTGAAACAAAGTTGGGAAGCGTCATTATAAGTTGTATATCCTTAAATAAAGTTTTTGGTCAAGATTTACTAACACGGGTCGGTTAGCAAAATCCGCTGAGACCAGTACATGTCGTATATCGTGACTTGATCCGATGGTTTATCCCAATGAACCATGAGTCTTGTGTTGGACAATTATGACCCATAACATCACTATTTGAACATAACATGTTGTTGTTGTACAAATTAACTATGTGACAAAGGAAATTGCTCTTTTATCATTTGTAATTGGATTACCCGGATATATAAATGATAAAAGTCCATATGATTAGTACCGGATTAATAAGATATGAGACAATATTAATCCACTAAGGCTTAATTATTAAATATCCCTAGTCGTAGTATTATCGAGACTGGACATCGATAATGCGGAATAGGCTAATATTACACTTGTGCGCATTATGGAGGCATAATGGCATAGTTCTCATATATTTGGGTATTGGATATTCATTCAAGTGTAATAGGAGGTTCTGTTTACCGATTGTACGGAAACAGCTTCGCTCTGGATAGACCCATCGGAATCCCATCAGTAGTATGACTATGTGTTTATATGAGTCCGAATCAGGGTAGGTGTATTTGGTCTTAACATGAGACTTGCATCGCTAATACTTGCGACAATCAGTATACTTTGGTTTTGGTCGTCCGGGGCTTTAACAGGTTCTGTGTACGCCTCTTCTGGGTATACTGAGAATCGTAGTGTATTGGATATGATGTCAAGATGGAAGTATCACTTCATTCATATGGAGATGATGATCACGCAGGATACGGAACTAGTACTCTTTAGTACTGCAGTCATCGGGATAATATGACTAGGTCATGATTATCCGATTATAGAGACTAGTTACCAGAGATCTGATATATGCTTCGTACGGGGCAGACACAATTCCAGCCCCAGGCCTAGCATGTGATATCAATATTGGATCGTAATACGCAATACTACGTATACTATGCTTGACAAAGATTACATATTCCTTTTACATAATATTTCTGGAGAATTGGGTAGGCACGGTGCTTTGCTAGAACCCAACCATGTCTTGTAAATCGGTAAGAATGTAGTACTGGGTACGCACGTATTCGGATAGTCCGATGATCGTATTTACAGCCAATATATCTGTAGGACACAGAAATCGACGATGCTGTTCTAGGCTCGCATCCTAGTTGGGAGTACGGAGTAGCCCGCAGGGGACTAAACTGGAGAATAATGAAGTCGCCACCCGGGAAAATAATTTAAGGCCGCACTCACCCCTCGCAGGGGAAGACCTCAAACCGTTGGGTTCAGAATGGTCCCTTACTTATGTCACTTGTAATGAACGGATTTGTGCAATTTTAACCAAGTCTACTCAACATACATGTTCATGAGTAACCTAAAGCTAGTTCGCATTCATAAAAATAAATCCTACATCTAAGTTTGCATGCTTTAAAAAATAAGTCTTCATAACGGTAAACATACGATATCACACAATAAGCATGTTGAATCATCAAACATGAAAAATAAATAACGACCTAAACATAACGTAAATTAAACTCCTATTGCGAAAGAAAATAACTAAATCATGCATAAAGAAATAAATCATGCATGGCTGTTTTGGTTTGCGATTTGCGGGTTTTACGGGGCAGTTTCTAGTGCAGTTTTGGGGCGAATTCTGGACTGTTTCAGGGGCAGATTTTGCGATTTTAAGGGGCTGTTTTGCAGGTTTAATGGGCTGTTTTGCGGGTTTAATGGGCTGTTTTGCGGGTGCAATTTTAGTGGTGATTTTCGGTGAAAGTCAGGGGCTGTGTGATGTGTGTTGTGCTCGTTTCTGGAGTGGTGAGGTTGTATCTGTATACGTGAGTAAAAGACGCGTGCCTTGGGCTGGTTGAAAGATGGCTGGTCGGTTAGTGGCTGGTTATTTGGTTCACGTGGAGGGCTATTGGACGTATGTCTTTGGCTAGTTTTCACGGCTATTTGGCTTGTTTCTCACGGTCAGTTGCTATTGAGTGAGGGCTAGGTGTCGGGCATGGGGTGGATTCGGTGGCTGCTGTGCACGTTGGTTAGTAAAGTGGGGCGTTGGTTGTCACGTTTTTGTGGCTGCATGTGGCTTGTCGAGAGAGAGCAAGCAGTGTAAGTGGCGTGGTTTTTTTGAAAGTGTGGGGTGGAATGATGTGTTGTTTAGGGTTTATTCTTGTTCTACGTGAGTGGGTTGGTGAGAGTAGTGAGAAGCGTGTGGAGGGGCTGTGTGAGGTGTCTTGTGTGAAGGCTATATTGATGGAGTAATGGGCGTGAGGCAGTGGGCTGTTGAAGGTATATGTGGCGTGAAGTTGCCGGTCAAGAGAGTGTTTATACGTGATTCAATTGAGTGGAATGCGTGAGTGAGGGCTACTTCCTGGTCGATGTGGGATTTTGGGAGAAAGGGGATGTTTGGGGTGACAAGGGGCTGGTTTACTGGCAGTGTTTTGGACGTGAATGAGGGTGTCTTCTAAGGGGGAATTGGCGTGAATGGAGAAGAGAAGAGAATGCTTGTGTTGTCTCTGTGCTGGATGAGTTCACGGCAATGGAGAGGGACTTCGGGAACTTTGGGCGTGAGTGAAGCTAAGGGAGAGGGGTGTCTTGTGTTCTATCTGCCAGGGGAAGGAGGGATGGATTTTGGGTTCTTTTTATAGGCAAAATTGGTGCATTAATTGGGTGGGCTATCCTTTATTAATTATGAGGTTTCTTTGTTGAAAATGAGGTGTGATGTGTTGTTTATTTTGACTTGGAGGGAGGAGGCTATGTGGCTTTGTTGAAAATGGGGGATAAGGTGAATTTTTTTCATTGGGCGTGGGATTTGTTTGGTGGAGGGGTGACTTTTGTGGAAAGGGCGTGGGGTAGTCTATTGTCTTCACATGTGCATGCATGCATGGGTGTTTGGCTTACGTGAGGGTTGCGCTCATAATGGTTCAGGTATTGGCATTTGTTTTGTTTGTGATTTGTGAGGCAGTGAGTGTAGTGTGTGCGTGAGGGTAATGTGATGTGTGTTTATGTGAGAGTGTGTGATGTGGAGAATAGAGAGTGTGTGTTGTTTGTTGTTTCAACTGGCGTGGAGAGTGTGTGCTGTGTGGAGAGTGCGTGAGGGTCTAGGGTTGAGTCTTTTAGTCGATGTGCGAGAGAGAGACGAGTGAGTGGAGGGTGTTTGTGTGTGGAGAGTGCGTGAGGGTATGAGAGGCGTGGCTTTTGGTTGTTATTTGTGAAGGGTTTGGTGTATGGTTTGCGGGGGTTTTGAGCCAAGGATAATTTTGAAACAGAGGTCCAACGAGCAAACCCGAAGCTAAACAAACGAATTAAATCCAACAAAATGTCAATGTCTGACTCTTCCCTTCCCACGTCCGTTTCCTGCGGCTTCCGTAATTTAAAGAGGTAGTGTCTCCATACGAGACTCATCATAGGGACTTATATGCAAAAATGCAGTGCCTACAATATCCAGGGATCTCTTGGGTCGCCTCCCAAAGATTCACCAATGATATTTGACTTGAACATAATTAATCTGGGATTAATTACGAGAGAGAGAGTTAATTTGGGATCAATCACGGTAATAATTAATCTGGGAATTAATTAACAAAAGAGAGAATTAATCTGGGATTAATTGCATCAAGAATTAATTGGGATTAATTCGACAAGAAGAGAGAACGCGATTAATTGGAATTAATCGGTAAAATAAATTTAATAGTTAAATTAGATTTTACTATTTAATTTATTTAATTGGGCTAAAATAATATATTAGATATATTAATTGAAATTAGATTTCAATGCGGAATTAAAAATTGGATTTTAATTCAAGCGAACAAATTAATTTGGAATTAATTCGCGAGCGACTTCCGTAATAATTTTGCTAGGCATTATTATTTAATTAAATTAGATTTAATTACGTTGCGACGGAGAATTTGTTTAATCGGATTAAACGAAACCGAGCCTGAAGTGTGTTGAGTAAGCCCACTTGAATTTTGAATTTAAAGTGGGGCCCACCAACTTACATCACTTGTCATTCAAGTTGATGGAAGTGGTTGAAAGCTTTAATGAAAGCTTCTCCAACACATTTTGTTTTTTTTTTTTTTTTGCTTTTGAAAAAACATATACACATTTTGTGTGAGTGGACTTGGTCAATGGGTTTTAGAAACACAAAAGACAAAGTTCTCTCTTTCCCTTTTCTTCTCTTGGCCGAAACTTCAAGGCTTCTCCATGGAATTTTTGTTTCAAAAATTCAAGCTTGCTAGCACATTTAGAGTCAAAGGAAGGTGATAGGGAGACTCACCCGAGAGTTTGGAACTCGATCTTAAGCTCCGAAGCTTCCAACACATCCAACAAAGATGGAAATTTTTGAAATCTCTTCAACCAATCAATGTGAGTATTCCGCAACTCTCTTGGTAATCACACACAAATCACTCTTAGAGATCATTGGCATGTTCTAGGAACATTTATAATGGTATCAGAGCGATTTAAGTGCGATTTGAAAATCTAGGGTTCTAAACTTTAATTTGGGATTTTTTTATGTTTGGAGGTTGATTTTCCTAAATTGGTTTATGGGTTGTGTATGAATGATGATGAATTGGATTTGTGCATCCTTAATTTTGTGAAAAATTGATAGGATTGATTTTCCCCAAATTGCAACCCTGGCCGAAAGTTATGGACCTAGAAGCATCATGGTGATTTTTGATTTTAGACAATTGGATATGTTTAAAGTATGAAATAAATCTTGTATGTTGATTTAATTGGATTGAAATCAAATTGGGTGTTATTTTATGAACAATTGCCGTGAGCCTTCAAGCATGTTATATATTGATTTTGCTTCAATTTGTGTTGGACATGAATTGGAAATGTAGAGCATGATTAATTGAATTAATTAAGTATTTTGGAAGCAATAGTTTAATTAATTAATTATGGTAATTACACTTGAATTGAATTAATTTGTAATTTGGAATAATGAGTTAATTTAATTGTTGTAATTGGGCTTAATGGGCTTGGTTGGGCCAAGTTTGGTTTAGGATAATTGGTTGGATCCAATTGGGCCTAAAACCATTTCCATAAAGTCTAAATATGATAATTGGGCCTAATGGGCCTAGATTGATTTTTGGCATAGGGTGATTCCTAATGGGCCTTGACATCTTGTGTTTGACCCATAATTGCCAAAGCCTATGTCTTAAGAATTAATTGAAAGCCCATTGGACTTTAATTGAATAGTATTAGATACTAATTGGGCCTTTGAGACCCATAAAGATTGGATTTGGAATCCAAGTCTAAAAGGCACTATTGAAAGTGTAATTATTTAATTTGGAATTAAATATGAATTAGTATTTAATACAATTTAAATTGGATTTAAAATTGTAGTTCGATATAATTCAAGAATACTTACTTTAAGTATTTATTCTTAAACGAGTTGACTCGCGCAAATCAAATCGTTGTTTGAACATTGGATGGTCACTAATTAAAGATTAATTAATTGGATTAGATTGATTGATAACATGCTTTGTGTGAATACTTGGATGTATGAATGAATAATGTATATCGGATGGATATTAGATGGGTGAGGGCAATTTTGGAAATTGTTGTAATAAATTTAGAATTTATTAATTGGACCTGCGTGTCCAGCCTATTACCTCTTTTCTCATTGTATTTCTCTTCTCACCTATTCCCTTAAATGTAAATGAGATTTCTTTAGAAGTATTATGTAATTGGGTAGAATTATGAATAGTGCTAGTGGGAGAAAGGAAAGGGAGAGATTTGTTCTAGGAATAATTTGTTGTATATCCATCTGCATATCATTATTAATTTTATCACGCACGCCTATTATGCTTTTAGAATGCATGCTTAAGGGTGTATGATGAGACCTAATCAAAGGTAATAAATTGGTTGCCAATTTACGCGAAAACCCTCATTTTATATTAAGCGTTTTTCCTTCCATTGAGTGATTCTCTCTCAAGATCCAAGATTGGCATTGGTTTGTTGGCCAAAGTCAAGCCCTTTGTCCATCGCGGATGTGTTTGAATCATGAAGGCTTTGTTCCATATTGTACGCCTTGGGCAAGTTGTGATTTGTTGGCCAAAGTCAAGGTCACTTCTTGTTCATCGGCCTCGATTACGAAGCTTTCCCACTGTCAATGGATCACGCTTAACTGGTTTCATTAAGCTTGTTGAGCCAAAGTCAAAGCTTAGTTGATTCAGAGGAAAAAGATTAGGGAATATATTGGATATATTGGCATATATTGGATATATGTTTCGGACTTGGAAGTCCACCTACTAGATCTGGGAATTGGATGTGATCCAATTGATCTTAGAGATCTACCTAGTTAAGTTTCATACAATTTATTGGCCAAAGTCAAGGTTGTGTGTTATTTAACGGGATCCTAGCCCACTAGGAAACTAGGTTTCCCGAGTACTCCACAGAGGGTTAGAGGCTTGCCGGAAAATAATGGGAGGCAAGTATTAAATTTGCAATTTCGTTTAGATACTTGCCAATACGCGCTCATTTTTGTTTTGTCATTAAAAAATTTATATATATTAGTTGGACTAATATTCAATTGTTGTTTTAATTAAACAGTTGGACTGTATTCAAACTACTTCATTTATAGTTGATTATATAATTGGATTATACTAATCAATATATTTGAATTTAACCAATCAAATAGTAGTTGATTATATAGTTAGACTATAATAATCATTATATTCATTGTACCTGAAATTGTTGATTGGATAGTTGGACTATTGGAATCAAGATAACTGAAAGGTTAACGTTTAACAACATAATCCTGGGTGAAAATGTCTTTAAGCGGCTTCAATTTTCAATTGGGAAAAGAACCTCAGGATAGTCTTAGGAGCCAAGAATTACTTTATTTGATAGAGTGACATCTCGGGCCTGAGCCCGAAGTTGAGCAAATAGTGGAGCATGAGCTTTGGAAGACTCATGGTGATGATAACTTTAGTGCTCAATCTGTTATGCTTGCCGCAAAGACTCCTTAATTTCTTCGTCAGTACTAAGGATTATATCCTTATAGTATGATATTGAAATTGAAGGATCTTCATAGATCTATTCTTAGATCTTAGAAGTACTGATTGCAAAAGAAAACTCTTGGAGAGTTAATGGCTATGCTTAAGGAGACAGAGCCAGAGCTTGCAAAAGGGCAAGAAGCGCAATGTGCATCTTACTTCAACATCCCAGAAGGTCAAAGCTTGGCCGAAGGCTTCTAGAGATGTGAAAAGGGGCAAAGGCAAAATCGTCACAGTCTTCTGGGAAGACAAAAGACATATCCCAAGATGTCTGCCTAAACTGTGGCAAATAGGGTCACTGGAAGCGTGACTGTCGTATGGACAAGGCAGACATGAAGGAAGTGAAAACGGGGCAAGGCTCCGACTTCAGGTATATTTGTCATAAACATATCCACTGCTAGTTTTAAAATTGGATTTTAGATACTGGATGTGGTACATAAATATATGTACTGATGTGCGGGATCTGCTGATAAGTAGGAGACTGGCTTCAGATGAGATCGAACTGCGATATGGAAACGGGACGAGAGTCGCTGTTTTGGCCATAGAAACCTAAGTTTTTGGAACTGCCCCTTGGGCATATACTTAAATTAGGAAAATTTTATAATGTACCTAGTTTGACTATAAACATTATCTCTATATCTAGTTTAACTCGTTGCTGGTATACATTTATATTCTAGAACACTAAGTGTTTTGTTTATAAAAATGATATTGAGATAAACACATTAGATGTGAATTACAGTATTTTATTTTGAATATAAATGAATCTCAAACATATAATATGACAACAAAAGCTCAAACTGAATAAAATGTTGAGACTTAAAACTGGCATTGTTGTCTGGGATATATTAACAAGACTCGTATATCCACACTTTCGAAGAGTGAGTACCAGGACGGATTTGATTCTAATTCAAATGATGTCTACGAATCTAGTTTGTTAGGCAAAATGCCTAAAACACTTTTTACTTGGTAAAAGTGCAAGTGCCACCTATCTGTTAGCCCTCGTTCATAATGACGTAAGTGGGCCCATGTCTAGCTAGGCTAGAGGTGGATATGAATACTTCGTAACCTTTACGGATGTGGCATCGCGTTACGGTTATGTGTATCTTATGAAACACAAGTCATAAACTTTTGAGTATTTCAAAGAGTTTCGACACGAAGTAAGAAAACAGACCGCTAAAAGTATTAAAAACATTACGGGCGGACTATAGTGTAAAATACTTAAACATATAAGTTTCTCGATTACTTGAAAGAGTATGATATTCTTTCACAGTGGACTCCTCCCGGAACACCTCAATTTGACGGTGTGTCCGAACAGAGAAACCAAACTTTGTTGGACATGGTAAGGTTAATGATGAGTCGCTCTGAGCTACCAATTTCCTTCACGGGATACGCATTAAACAGTGCAATACTTATTTTGAATAAGGTTCCATGAAAATCTGTTAGACAGACTTCATATTAGATATGAACAGGAAAGAAACCGGGTTTCTCATTCCTGAAGATTTGGAATGTTGGGCATACGCTAAATGTTTGGATGATACCAAACTAAAACCCAAATCGGATAAGTGCCTATTTGTAATTGGTTATCCTAGGAAAACCAAAGTATATACTTATACAACTCACAAGAGAACAAAGTAATTGTTGTTCTCCATGCGATTTTCCTAAGAGGAATACCTATATGCAATGGTAAGTGGGAGAAAAGTAAAACTCGATGAAAATCGGAGTAATACTGTTCCAGGCACCGACTCATTTATGGAACATGAACAGTTCATCAGGGATGAAACTGTACCAATAATCTTCGAATACACAAGAACCGCGTAGGTCGGAGAGAGTCAGAAAACAACCTGAGATGTATGGGTTTCTGATCTCACCTCATGTAGATGTCAATCTTATTGAGGAAGCCAAACCGGCTACGTATGAGGAAGTGATACAATGTATCGACTCCTTTTATGGCAAAGTGCCATGATATCCGAAATGGATTCCATGTATACCAACTAAGTTTGGACACTGGTTGATGTACCAGAAGACATTGTGCCTATTGGTACTAAATGAGTCTTTAAAGAAGACATACATGGATGACAACATACAAATGTACATAGCTAGGCTTGTACAGAAAGGGTATCGTCAACGATATAATGTCGACTACGACGAAAAATTTTCACATGTTGCCATGATTAAATCCATTTGGATAATTCTTGCTAATGCTGCATATTTCATTTATGAAATATTGCACATGGACATCAAAACCGTTTTCCTTAACGGAAACCTTTTGGAGGATGTTTACAACTTTCTGACGATTTTGTTGTGCCAAAACATGCAAACAAGGTTTGCAAGTTAAATCGATTCATTTATGGATTGAAGCAAGCATAGCGTTCTTGGAACTAGCGTTTTGATGTAATCATAATGGTTTATGATTTCATTCAAAACGAATATGATTCTTGTGTATATAATAAGGTTAATGGGAGCGCACTGATAATGAATGTCCTATTCGTTGATGATGTATTGCTTCTAAACAATAACATTCCAATAATATAATCGGTGAAAGCTTGGCTTTCATTAAAAATTTTCCATGGAATACTTGGGAGAAGCATGCTTTGTTCTAAGAATAAAGATCTACTAGGATAGATCTAGAAAGCTGCTGACAACCCTCCCAGAGTTCGTACATTTTTGAAATGTATGTGACCTGATGTCTCATATGCTTTGAGCATATGTAGACGCTATAAAGCCAATCCAGGTGATTTTCACTGGATTAATGTAAAGAACATCCTTGCGTATCTTGGACGAACTAAGGATGCTTTCTGATAATATGGGGAAAGGAGAACTTGAGGTGACTGGGTTCACCGATGCAAGTTTCCAAACCTATAAAAACGACTATAAGTCGTAATAAGGGTACTATATAGTTTGAATAACGGAACAGTGAGCTGGAAATCTTCCAAGCAAGATACTGTTACCGAATAAATAACATAAAGTGGAAGATTGCTGCAGCTGAGGCAGCAAAAGAAGCATTTTGGATCTATATAATCATAATTGGATTAGGAGTAGTTTTGTTAGCAGCTGAGCTGGGCTACATCGCAGGCTAAGGAACTGTGGTCTCATCAATGATCCAAGTATATACTTCGACTATTTCATCTGATTCGCCGGATCATACATCGTGGCGATGTGATGATCGAATAAATCACATCAGATGATAACATTGTAAATCCGGTGATGAAAGATGTTTCTCAGCAGAAGTTTGAGCGAACCGTACATGGTTCAGGTGTAGGACACTTGAGAGTGATTGGCTATAGGCCAAGTGGGAGATTGTTGGACAATTATGACCCATAACATCAATATTTGTATATAACATGTTGTTGTTGTACAAATTAACTATGTGACAAAGGAAATTACTCTTTTATCATTTGTAATTGGATTACCCGGATATATAAATGATAAAAGTTCATATGATTAGTACCAGATTAATAAGATATGAGACAATATTAATTCACTAAGGTTTAATCATTAAATATCCCTAGTCATAGTATTATCGAGACTGGACATCGATCGATAATGCGGAATAGGCTAGTATTACACTTGTGCGTATTATGGAGGCATAATGGCATAGTTCTCATATATTTGGGTATTGGATATTCATGCAAGTGTAATAGGAGGTTATGTTTACCGATAGTACGGAAACAGCTTCGCTCTGGATAGACCCATCGAAATCACATTGGTAGTATGACTATGTGTCTATGGGAGTCCGAATCAGGGTGGGTGTATTTGGTCTTAACCAGAGACTTGCATCGCTAATACTTGCGACAATCAGTATACTTTGGTTTTGGTCGTCCGGGGCTTTAACAGGTTATGTGTACGCCTCTTCTGGGTATACTGAGAATCGTAGTGTATTGGATGTGATGTCAAGATGGAAGTATCACTTCAGTCATATGGAGATGATGATCACGCAGGATACGAAACTAGTACTCTTTAGTATTGCAGTCATCGGGATAATATGACTAGGTCATGATTATCCGATAATAGAGACTAGTTACCAGAGATCTGATATATGCTTCGTACAGGGCAGACACAATTCCAGCCTCAGGCCTAGCATGTGATATCGATACTGGATCGTAATACGCAATACTACGTATACTACGCTTGACAAAGATTACATATTCCTTTACATAATATTTTTGGAGAATTGGGGTAGGCCCGGTGCTTTGCTAGAAGCCAACCTTGTCTTTTAAATCGATAAGAATGTGGTACTGGATACGCACGTATTCGGATAGTCCGATGACCGTATTTACTGCCAACATATCCAGGGATCTCTTGGGTCGCCTCTCAAAGATTCACCGATGATATTTGACTTGAACATAATTAATCTGGGATTAATTATGAGAGAGAGAGAGTTAATCTGGGATTAATCACGGCAATAATTAATCTGAGAATTAATTAACAAAAGAGAGAACTAATCTGGGATTAATTGCATCAAGAATTAATTTGGGATTAATTCGACGAGAAGAGAGAACACGATTAATTTGGAATTAATCGTTAAAATAAATTTAATAGTTAAATTAGATTTTTACTAGTTAATTTATTTAATTGGGCTAAAATAATATATTAGATATATTAATTGAAATTAAATTTCAACGAGGAATTAAAAATTGGATTTTAATTCAACGGAAACGAATTAATTTTGAATTAATTCGCGAGCGACTTCCGTAATAATTTTGCTAGGCATTATTATTTATTAAATTAGATTTAATTACGTTGCGACGGAGATTCGTTTAATCGGATTAAACGAAACTGAGCCCGAAGTGTGTTGAGTAAGCCCACTTAAATTTTGAATTTAAAGTGGGGCCCACCAACTTACATCACTTGTCATTCAAGTTGATGGAAGTGGTGAGAGCTTTATGAAAGCTTCTCCAACACACTTTGTTTTTTTTTTTTTTTTTTGCTTTTGAAAAGCATATACACATTTTGTGTGAGTCGACTTGGTCAATGGGTTTTAGAAACATAAAACACAAAATTCTCTCTCTCCATTTTCTCTCTTGGCCGAAACTTCAAGGCTTCTCCATTGAATTTTTGTTTCAAAATTCAAGCTTGCTAGCACATATTTAGAGTCAAAGGAAGGTGATAGGGAGACTCACCTGAGAGTTTTTGGAACTGATCTCAAGCTCCGAAGCTTCCAACACATCCAACAAAGATGGAAAATTGTGAAATCTCCTCAACCAATCAATGTGAGTATTCCACAACTCTCTTGGTAATTCACACACAAATCACTCTTAGAGATCCCTGGCATGTTCTAGGAACACTTACATCTTGGGAGACTCGTTATAGATGAGGTATTTATTTGATAAACACTGAAACACTTACTGAAAGATTTCCTAATAATGGTACACCAACGTCATAAGAATCTCTCGAGTTGAGTGAGCATAGTGGTCCTTTGACTTGAGATATCTGACCGGCGTAAACACACACGTATAACGCAAGCGCACGTATCGTTCAAGTAGTATAAAAATATCGATCCCACGAGGACTTAATTCCTACTGTTGTTATTAATTATTGAATCTATTTATTTACAGATATCTAATGAGGGAGAAGAGAATGATTGCTTGATTGATTTGGTTGATTGTAGATTTGCTAAATAATAAATAAAAAATAAAAAGACAAAAGAAAATACTAAGGAAAATAAAAGACACAAAGATCTAGGGTTGTGAATCATTCTAATATCTTTTAAAAGATGAAGTGATTATTTTATGTTTGTGTAATAAATCAGTTTACTAACCTGGAACACTAAATTATGCAAAAGCCTCTGTCGATGGTCAGACGCAAATACCCAGTTTAACCCAATGAACCATATGTCTATGTCAACCAAATTATCTGGATTCATTAAGTTTAATTTCCAATTATGGCTACCCCCGCCTGACAGGTATATGTCTATCCTGTAAGGAAATCTATTAAAGGGTTATCTATCCTCAAGGAAGATCGTGGGCTATTAAGTCTAAGGCTGAAACCTAAAATCCCTATGTCTAGTTCATTTTAGATTTACCACATCAATCTTATTGGTGATCAGACAACAAGAAGCATTAAGCTTAAGACTTAATAAGTAAACCTTTAAATTACCCAAACTATAAAATAACCCCTTATAAACCGGTGATATTAGAATTCATCACAACCCCAGATAACTAACACATAACTAGGGCTAGTAAAAACTTAAAAATAAAAGACATAAAATAAAAATGCTGAAAAGTAAAAGACATAAAGTAAAAGCTGAAAAGTAAATTGCTGAAAAGTAAATGCTGAAAGTAAATTGCTGAAAGTAAATTGCTGAAAAGTAAATTTTGCTGAAAATTAAAGAAAGAAAAGTACTGTGCATAAAAGTAAATTGGTGGAAGTAAAAACTGAAAAGTAAAGAAAAGAAAGTGCGAAAGCGGAAATTAATTACTAAAAGCTATAAATAAACAAACAAGATACAATCTTCTTAGTATTCTTAAGGAATTCCTTAGAAGAAAGTATGAATTTTACAAATGAAATGGCTTGGTATTTATAGGCAAAATTTTGCCTCCATCAAATCATCCACCAAATCAATTATTAATTGCTCCACTAATTGCTCCACCAAATCCATTATTAATTGCTCCACTAATCTCTTATCATGTTTGGTGATGATTTGATAATTTTTTATTATTTATTTATTAATTTTATTTTTGCTTTTGAAAATGATTGAAAGTGACTTTAATAATTACACACTACACACTTCTGGATGGTTCATCAATTTCGGGCATGAAATCTTCAGATTTCGAAATTATTTTGTCTTTCAAAGTTGTAGATCTTTGAGGCTTCTTTAATCTGGAACTTGAATCAGCTCAATCCGATATCTGAGTAAAAGTTATGCCCAAAATACGACAGATGCGCAAAACTGGAATTTCCAAAACTGCACTTCGTCAAAACGCCCTTTCAAGTTCCAATCTCCAAAATTAAAATATCAAGTCCAATAATTGCCCTTATTTGACCCATATTTCATCCTAAATGATTTCATTGAGACCCGATATTATTTTATCTGCAAAATAAACTAAAACACATCAAAAAGTTCATCAAACCCGAGAAACTAAACAAAATATTAAGTTAAAGGGGCGGTAAATATTGATATATTTTCCGCTCATCACACCCCAAACCTAACATTTTGCTAGTCCTCGAGCAAAACAACAAAATAAAATACAAGAAACATTAAAATTAAACTATGCCACTTTCGTAGGGATCACGGTTGCATTTAGCATATGCAACAAGCCTTTAAACCCCTAGGTGTCCCTAGTGGACGAGTTGTAGTCTCGTGAGGGCTTACAGCAACGATACCCACAAACGTTTTACAAAAGTAAAAAGATAATAAAACTAATGCACACAAAAGCAAAAAGACAAGCGAAAAGAGAATAAAGAAGTTAGTGACTAATCAGGTGAAACTTCTACTCCAAGTTACTAGTTGTTTTGTTTCATTCTAAATTACAGAATAAGTAAATTCTCCGATTATTTTTACCATTCTTCATATACACAGCCAACAAAATATTAATCAACTCATTTTTGCCCACAACAGTCATAAGTGCAGTTGATAAGAGAGTAATATTTTTGTCCTAAAGTTTTATCAGAATTCACACCTTTTTGCAGCAATGGAATAATTTTTTTTTTCATTTTCTGATTTTTTTCTTTGATTTTTTTCTATTTTTTATTTATATACTATACCTTCCATCTATGTAACGTGTGTTAGTCGGTGGCTCCCAAACCAGTTGGCTTTAGGGCACCAGGTGTTAAGACACCCCTACGACTTAATTACTCAGACTTCAGATATATATATTTTTGCAGCATCTTTGATCCATGTAGCGAGTGTTGGGCCAGTGACTCCCAAACCAGTTGGTTTTAGGGCACTAGGTGTTAAAACACCCTTACAGACTTAATAACTCGGATCTCGACGTTTTTTTTTTTTTTTTTTTTACTCCATTGCTTTTTGAGATGTTCCTCCAATTAAACTAGAGCACTGAATATTACAAACTTTCAATTTTAGCTCATGTCCGTATGTTACTATATATGTTGATAATATCTGCTAACTGAACATATGAAGATTCATTTTAGTCCGTTTTAAGGAGAATTCACAAATTAAATAATTCAAAAGGAAATAATCAAAAATTAACTTGTTTCGAATTAGTTTGAGATACGTCTCAGGAGTGGAAAATCCTTACTCAGCTATCTCTTACCAATTTCACCTTTTTAGTCAAATAAAAAAAAAACAAAAACACAAAATATTTTTGTAATTTTTGAAAATTTTCCAATTTTTTTGTATTTTTTCGAAAAATTTTGGACTAAAAATAAAAACAACACACAAACTAAAAACAAGGTATTGATCAACTAATTCCCTCCCCCAAACCTAAATGAGACATTGTCCCCAATGTCTTAAACAGTAGAAGAAGAGTTTAGAAAATAATACCTGGTTAGCTGAAATTCTACAGGAAATTAAAGGTTAAGATCCAGATTAATTCGACGCCTCTTACCACGATCGTCCTCGGACCATTTATCTTTGAAAGGATAGGGTCAACTTGTGGTTCATAGGCTATGAGTTGGTCTATTAGATCCGGAGCAGTTCTGGCAGTGAAGAGGAGTTCTTTCAAGGTTTTGACACGAACCCATTTCTCGAGCATCATCAAGAAACACACAAAGAAAATCATAAAATCCATCAACATTAAACAGTCCAAGCGGTTTCTGGTGTATGTTCAGGTTCGCCCAAGATATAATATAAAAATTTCCTCCAATGTGCCCAAGCCACCTGGAAAAGCAATGAAAGCATCAGCACGGTTAATCATTTCTACCAGTCGTTCAGACATACCTGGCACGATCAGTTCCTCTCCGTTTGATGATCCAATAAGATTTGCCTCTGCCAAGGGTTTTGGGATGATTCCCAAAACGTGACTGCCTCCTTCCTGTACGGCCTTTGAAACGATCCCCATAAGTCCGAGATTGCCTCCGCCATATATTAAGTGCATATTCCTTGCAGCTAAGACTCGACCCAATTCCTGTGCTGCTTCTATGTATTGTGGTTTAGTACCAACACTACTACCGCAAAACACACAGATGTTTTCAACTCGTCTTCTTGAAGTGGCTTCCATATATTTTTTTTTTGTATTTCTTTTCAACTCTGGATGCCTTCAAAAGTGCAATGACGGGCAAAATTTATAGTACCTGAAAAGGGTGAGTAATAATAGCACAATATCTTCCAATGACGATTGTTAGCTAAACAACAAAAGAGATCGTGAAAGGTCAAAAAGTCTGGATCCTGTCTACGAAAATAAAGATAATTACAATAGAAAAGCGAATCAAAGCAATAATTAAGGCAACGGAATTGTGTACGCAATACGCCACTCGCTTAGTATAAATTCATTAGGATGTGTCTCAAGATTTCATTCCTTATTCAGCCATCGCTAATGAATTGTTTCTCATCTTTGATTGCCAAACACAATTCCTTCTGTCTTAAAATGCTTCGTTTGTGCCTTTCCCTACAAAAATAACACACAAAATTAAAAAGTTCACACAAAATATGAAAACAAATTACAACAAATTGCATGGGTTGCCTCCCTGCTAGCGCTAAATTTTTCGTCTTCAGCCAGACGTGACTGAAATTCATCTGTTAAGGAGGTTTCAATGTCGTTTTGGATGTTCGATTAAAGACAATCCCGTGAGCGTTGCTTTTGAAGGGTCTCTTCCAACGGTAAAGTGGCAAAAGAGTTTTGTCTCATTCAGTGCTCGTGCCACCTTTTTGCTCCTTGTTATTCCAGTGGTTCCTGCAAAGAAAGAAAGAAAATCAGGAGGTCTCGTATGGTGCTTGACTTGGAATGGGAGTTCCATTCTGTCAAGCTTCTGGTTGATATCTTTAATTTGTACTCCCCAAAACAGCGATGTTTCTCCTGAATGCTCTGGATTTTCAATAAGGTCAGACATTTGCTCCTCCATTTGCTCTGTTTCTTGCTCCACATTCTCTTCACAAATGTATTTTAAAATTTCCATATTCAGCTCTTTATCTGTATCTGTGAATACATGTTTCAAAATTGTCAACCTGAGGATGAAAAGAAATGTCAGGTTTTAAGTCTTCATCCTCTATATGACTGGAATGGATGGTTCAGATAGATCTTCTTCAAACATCATGGTAAAGCATGCTCCAAGATCTTCATTTTGAGGATTGAAAGTTTGATCCTCCGTTGTTGGTGCAGTTGGTACAAATAGATCAGCTTCATCCTCGTCAGAATCTGAATAATAAAAGTCAAATTGAGACTCTGCCGGTTCGGGCTCCTGAACTGATACCTCTGGTTGTTGATACTGCTCAGCCTCCTCCTCTATTGAAGTGTCATTGTGAAATGATTGGTACTCGAAGGCTTCATCAGTGTCATCTGAAACTGGTTCTTGAGGTATGTAGTTATGGTTTTCTGTGAATTGTCTCATTTGATCTGTCATTCTCTGAATTGATGCTGATTGTCTCTGAATACTTTCAAATTGATTCTGGCATGTTTCAAGCATTGTATCCAACTTTTCGTCCCGTTTCTGGAACCAATCTTTGAGCATTTCAACCAATGATTCTTCCTCTGATTGTTCTGGTTCTTGATAAAAATCATAGGTGGATGGTGGATAAGATAGAAAATATGATGGTTCTTCGTACCATGAAGGATTTTGATAGCTCTGCCACCCTGGATTGTAGTTGTACTCGCAATAATTACTTGGGTGGTTACCGTCACATATCTCACATCTACCCATTTCGTTCTGTTGAGCAAATGTGGTATTGCTTGGTTCTGGCATCCAGTGATAATTGTTGGGCTGGACAACAGGCCTCAGAAAACCGGACTGTTGCTCCCAGTGTGGGGTGTATCTTCTTGTAAAGCTCGTAATCTCTCAATCTCCCAATAATGTTCCATTTTTCAATCACCTGAAAATACAATAAGAAATAAATTACAGATAAAGAAAATTAGATACAAGTAAATTAGATAGCTTCAAAATTAATAACTCAAGAAATATAAGTCCCCGGCAACGGCGCCAAAAACTTGACCGGCGTAAACACACACGTATAACGCAAGCGCACGTATCGTTCAAGTAGTATAAAAATATCGATCCCACGAAGACTTAATTCCTACTGTTGTTATTAATTATTGAATCTATTTATTTACAGATATCTAATTGAGGGAGAAGAGAATGATTGCTTGATTGATTTGGTTGATTGTAGATTTGCTAAATAAATAATAAATAAAAAGACAAAAGAAAATACTAAGGAAAATAAAAGACACAAAGATCTAGGGTTGTGAATCATTCTAATATCTTTTAAAAGATGAAGTGATTATTTTATGTTTGTGTAATAAATCAGTTTACTAACCTGGAACACTAAATTATGCAAAAGCCTCTGTCGATGGTCAGACGCAAATACCCAGTTTAACCCAATTGAACCATATGTCTATGTCAACCAAATTATCTGGATTCATTAAGTTTAAGTTCCAATTATGGCTACCCCCGCCTGACAGGTATATGTCTATCCTGTAAGGAAATCTATTAAAGGGTTATCTATCCTCAAGGAAGATCGTGGGCTATTAAGTCTAAGGCTGAAACCTAAAATCCCTATGTCTAGTTCATTTTAGATTTACCACATCAATCTTATTGGTGATCAGACAACAAGAAGCATTAAGCTTAAGACTTAATAAGTAAACCTTTAAATTACCCAAACTATAAAATAACCCCTTATAAACCGGTGATATTAGAATTCATCACAACCCCAGATAACTAACACAACTAGGGCTAGTAAAAACTTAAAAATAAAAGACATAAAATAAAAATGCTGAAAAGTAAAAGACATAAAGTAAAAGCTGAAAAGTAATTGCTGAAAAGTAAATGCTGAAAAGTAAATGCTGAAAAGTAAATTGCTGAAAAGTAAATTGCTGAAAATTAAAGAAAGAAAAGTACTGTGCATAAAAGTAAATTGCGAAAAGTAAAAACTGAAAAGTAAAGAAAAGAAAGTGCGAAAGCGGAAATTAATTACTAAAAGCTATAAATAAACAAACAAGATACAATCTTCTTAGTATTCTTAAGGAATTCCTTAGAAGAAAGTATGAATTTTACAAATGAAATGGCTTGGTATTTATAGGCAAAATTTTGCCTCCATCAAATCATCCACCAAATCAATTATTAATTGCTCCACTAATTGCTCCACTAATTGCTCCACAAATCCATTATTAATTGCTCCACTAATCTCTTATCATGTTTGGTGATGATTTGATAATTTTATATTTATTTATTATTTATTTTTTTTGCTTTGAAAATGATTGAAAGTGACTTTAATAATTACACACTACTACTTCTGGATGGTTCATCAATTTCAGGCATGAAATCTTCAGATTTCGAAATTATTTTTTCTTTCAAAGTTGTAGATCTGTGAGTCTTCTTTAATCTGGAACTTGAATCAGCTCAATCCGATATCTGAGTATAGTTATGCCCAAAATACGACAGATGCGCAAAACTGGAATTTCCAAAACTGCACTTCGTCAAAACGCCCTTTCAAGTTTCCAATCTCCAAAATTAAAATATCAAGTCCAATGATTGCCCTTATTTGACCCATATTCATCCTAAATGATTTCATTGAGACCCGATATTATTTTATCTGCAAAATAAACTAAAACACATCAAAAAGTTCATCAAACCCGAGAAACTAAACAAAATATTAAGTTAAAGGGGCGGTAAATATTGATATATTTTCCGCTCATCAATATCACTGTGGATATATGAGTTATCCTCCACACTTTGATGGCAATCACGTCATCGATCTATTTAGATTAGACCTCCGTCTGTTCGTTGGGTGTGGACTGATGCTCATGATATCCTGTGTGTATCAAGATATAATCTGTCAGTCCCGTGTACATGGCATATACATCCTACACGTGTTTACGATCTAGTAAATCCATGGCCGTGGTATAACTTCAGAAATTAGTTCCGAGTGTTATTTAGAGATTGTAAATTTGAAAGTCGACTATATTATACCAAACGGATTTGACTTTCTTATCTATATCCCAAGTATAATATGGATAGCCTGTGATGGAGGGATTATACGTATGCAATGACCCCGACTTGTATAGTTTAGCGAGATTATTTGGGGTCGTCATAATTCATGAGTGGGTGAATTATGGACACGAAATTGGATTTCGTGACGGATAAACCTAAACTTAGAGAGTCCCATAATATGAAGTGTACTCGTTGAGCACTTGGACAACACGTTATGAATAATACAGATTATTCATAATACTTCACCAGATTAAATGAGTTAATTCGTATCGTTTAAACGGTTAAACGAAAACACATGCATATGGGCATTTTTAGTCAATCGTAATTATTGTGTATTTGTATTTGATATATAATTCGATTAGATACACATTAATTAATTGTCAAATGAGACTTTGACACATGCCATAAATATATGTATTTGTTATTTAATGTAAATAAAAATACATATATAATAACAATTATATTAATTAATTAATTAGATATTTAAATATTAAATATTTAAATAATTAAATAATAAATTTTTTTCATAATAGTTATGATAAATGTTTGATTATATTTGGTTACATGTGGCATGATTTAATTAAACTTTAGGTGTGCAAATTTGATTTGTTAACATAAAGTTTAATATAATTTAATTGGATTAAATTTTTGAAATTGACCAAAATGCCCTTGGAAGTCGGCAACTTCATTTTTTTTAAGAAAAAATTTTCTTTTTTACTTCTAATAGAAGCTTGGCTGAATACTCCTCATCCTAAAAGCTCTCAAATTATTTATTGATGATTCAAGATGGAGAATGAAGAAAATCAAGAGAAAAGGTAAGGAATTGAGAGGATTAAAGGTAATTCTACAAATCCCTAAGCTTAGAAATTATGTTTCTTATTTCTTGATGATCTAGTGAGATCATAGGGTTTATTCTTTTCTATAAATTTGGGGTTTTTGGATTTGGTGGATGAATTGGAAGGCTTTGTGAATGTGTGAAGTTGTTTTGGATAATATTATTGTAATATTGATTCAATTTTTTCATTTGATGATAAGTTGTCATTCTAGAGTGTTATGACCACTCTTGTAATGCCTAGAATTATTCTTGGGTGCTTCATTTGTGGTGACTTTAGTTGGTGTTTTGATTAATATGATTAATGTTGAAAAAGTTAGATTAAAGCATGAAAAATTGATTATTTTTGTTGCAAAATCAGATCTGGAAACCTGGGTTGATTGTGATGAAAATGATGTCTTTTGAATGTATTTGATTTATTTTGGGTGTTGGAACAATTGCCGGAAATTATTTCGGAGTTGAAATAAGCGAAAATGGTGAAAAACAGCGTTACCGGGTGACTTTTGAGCCAATCGGGTGACGGCTGCCCAAACAGTGAATTTTTCACTGTTCAGGCAGCCCATGAACTGCCCTAATACTATTGGGGCTGACCTGGGTAGCCCTCATGTGTATTAGGTAGTCGGTTCGGTCAAAAACACGTTTTATACCATTTTGCGGAAAAACGTTTTTCGTAAAAGTTTCGCGATGTTTCTTAAATATTTATGTCGCTATTTGATATCGAATAAACATGTTTAGGTGAAATATGAATGAATTATTCATATTGGATATTGAATAATTCATTCGGTAATTTAAAAAAATTTAAAATTACGATTTCGCCTGAACCGCGCTTCCGCCGCGCCCGCGCCCAAAACCCCAACACTTTCATCTTTCATCCAAGTTCCCAATCATCAAAAACACATTCATAAAAGAATAGAGAACAAACTAAGCTACAAATGTTGAAGCCTAGTATGATAGAAACAATTTTCATGTAGGAAAAGGTAAGAAAAACTTACTAAAATACTTGATTTTCCAAGCTTTTCTTCCTTTTTCTCCTTTTTTCTCTCAAAGCCTCTTTTGTATATGTTTTTATGGTTCTTAGATTGTGAAACAAAAAAGAAAAAATAAGGCTTATATATTTTTCAATATGACCGATTATTGAAGAAATAATAATAGCCAAGTGTTTATAATTTTTATTTCAATAATTGGAAAATGATTTAATGAATATTTGTGGTAATAAAACATCAAATAATTTGATGTTTATCATAAATTATCCAATTAAATCATGCCATTTAAAACCAATCAAAATTGGCAAAAAAATTCAATCAAATAAAGCCATTTAGCTTACTTAATAAAGTAAACTAGATATTTAATATTTAAATAATTTAATTATTTAATATTTAAATAATTTAATATTTAATATTTAAATAATCAAATAATTAAATACAAATATCTTAAATATATGTATTATATTTACATTAAACAATCAAAATAAATATATTAAAAATAAATATCAAATATCACAATTCGACATTTAATAAATGGCTGAAAGATTTCAAACACATGTATCTTCGTTTAACCGTTAAACGACTTATAAATAATCAGTATTATTTATAAAAGTTGACCTAGTGCTCTACGAGTATATTTCATTAGTGATACTCTCTAGGTTCAGACATATCCATCACGAAATCCAATTTCGTTTCTATAATCTACCCACCCGTAAATTATGACTAACTTGGATAAAATCTCTGAACCATACAGGTCGAGGTCACTGCATACGTATAATCCTTCCGTCACAGGTATCCAGATTATCCCAGAGATATAGATATAGACGTCAAATCTATTTAGGTATAATCATGTCGACGATTCTATTAGCAATCTCTTAAATAACACTCAGAACTAATTTTTTACAGTGTACCACGGGCCCATGGATTTAACATATTGCTAATTCCATAATGGATATCTATGCTCTGTACACAGAACTGACAGATCCTATCTTGATACGCACAGGATATCCTGAGGATCAGTCCACACCCAACGAACAAGATGAGGTCTGATCTAAATAGATCGGTGACGTGACTGCCATCAAAGTGTAGAAGATACCTCATACATCCACAGTGGTATCTCAAGTTGAAGGATCACTATGCTCACTCAACCCGAGAAGATTCTTATTGACGTTGGTGTACCATCTACTAAGAATCTTCGACGAGTCGTTCAGTGTTTATCTGATATAAACACCTACGTGTCTATACGAGTCTCCCGAGACTCATGGTTAATTGAGAAAATATTGGAATCTAATACTCCAATATACGACATGTACCGGTCTCAGCGGGCTTACTTACTGACAAAGTAATTGTAAACCTTGACCATGAACAGTTAAAAAATGATATTGTTATGATATTGCTCAATGTCAGTTGCGACGCTTTTGCAACTGTATCATAACCAATCACTTTATGGTCTTTTACGTCTTTACCATATAATAAAAGAATTTATATTATAGAAACTGTTTATTTTATTCATTAATAAAATATATATGAGTATTTACAGGGAAATTCATAAGAAATTGGCGCTTAGAGCACCAACCCTAACAAAATCTCTCACTTACTCTAGTGCCAATATCGATTGTATCTAATACTTATTGACTCCACATGCTTATCAAATAACTTCGGAGGTATGGCTTTCGTGAGCGGGTCTGCTACATTATCTTCACTGGGAAATTTGCACACGACAATGTCACCTCACCACTTTTCTTAATGCATTAAACAACACAACCACCAAGTCTTGAAAACATCTCTATTTTTCTCCACCATGTCCGATTCTTCTCTCCATTTTGTAGTGAAATTTTGCTTCAAAATTTCATAATAGCTAGCACTTAGAGAATTCAAATTAGGTGATAGGGAAACTCACCTAAGTAATTTCAACATAACAACAAGCTTGGAGCTTCATCCAAAGAGGAAATTTCGAAATTTCTCCTTTTAACAATGTAAGTGATTCCGCCACTTTTCTTGTTATTTCACACATATAATCATGTTTAGGATCTTGTGGCATGTCTTAGAGACTAACAAATCCATTATCTTCTCCTTCTCAAACACATCACATGGTAGTGAGTAATTTTCTACTCATTGCCGCATTTCATTTTGTGTAACGGGGCTCGGCTCGAATTGATTTTAATCCATAAATATTGGGGGATATTTAGAAGTGTTTTAAGACTGTATTAGGGCTATTTTTAACTGAAAAATCAGACATGAAATACAGTGGGTTCACGCAAATAGGGGCTGGTTTGGGCAGTGAGTTGGGCGCATTTTGGGTCCAAAAACAGTCCAAATTTACACTGCTGTTTGGGGGCTTTTCTGAGGCTGAAGTTTTGTTTAAAACATAAGCAAAATTTCAGTGACAAGACTGGTAATATTCGGCCAAGTGAAGGGAAGAGCATAAAAAATTTTCAAGTTCGATCCCGAATACTTAAGACCCTAAGATGTTTCTGTTTCTGTAGTTTTTTATTTTAAAGTGAGTAGGTATCGCGAGTTAGTGAGCTTAATCCATGACAGTTTTTCGGTAATGCAAGTAAATTTCAAGTTTATTCCCAAGGTGTTATGTGATCTTTTAATACTCCTGCATGCATATCTTTTGTATACGCAATACATAATATAAAATATTTTATTATGTATGTAATGTTAATTGGTAGAATTTTATGATAATATTGATTAGTGTGTAGGATATCATTTTCTCATAAATCTAAGTGGGGTCATTAGAAATTTAAATAAGATAAGAGTATAAAGTGTTGTTGGGGATCTTACATATATATTTTTCAGTCCCTTCGAGATACTCGTATACTAAATACAAAGGGTGACTATTTTAAAAATTCTAAAAAAAATAACCCAGAATGATTAAACAAATATAAATTTTGCCTCGAAGAATATTATTTTCAAGCAATTTTATTTGACTTGCCACCCGAATTCATCTTAACTAGATACAGAGATAAAAAAAAAAATATGAATTTGGAATTTACTCAGCACTTACCTTTTAATAATAATTAAAACCAAAATTTTTTTTTTTTTTAACTCTAAATGATGAACCCCTTTCTAAATGAATAAAACAAATATTGTATCATTGTATGATATTCTTAATCAAACTAAATATTGCTGGCTGAGTTTGTCTGATTTATTCTCATTTATTAAAATAAAATATGCTAAATCACAGTCTTATTTTATCCATCAACTAATCTAAGTAATGTTTAATTAGGACACAGGTTCTATAATGAAGTACAAAGCAGACACTGTTATAGGAAAATTTTTATAATACATCGGTGATAATAATAATAATTTAATAATATCTTATCAGTTGTGTTAAAACATTAAAAAAAAGTAACTATAATAAATAAATGATAGTTGTATTGAATACAACTAATATCACCATAATCATCTCCATTATATCAAAGAATTACTCTCACTGAAAAGGGTAAATTCCCAAAAATTTCCTTCTCTTCGGCTGGAAATCTTTTTAAGACGACTTTCGAAGGGTTAGTGTTGGTCTGTCTGTTAGAGTTTCTCTATCAGCCTGTAATCATTCAACGCATAGAGTTGATTGCTTTGAGTAATATAATTTATCTTCTAAACCAAGAAACATTAACACAATAATTCAAAAGTCTGATCGGTGCCAGAGCTACCGACAATCTCCAACTATATTCTAAAGGGGAAAAAAAGAAAAAGGATCCACTGTACGAAAGACTTCCTCCATTATTAGATTTGAGAAGGATAAATTTACGCATATTATTTTCAATATTCGAATCTTAGACGTTAGGTCACAATAGAATAATGTTTACTGCTGCTACGCAATATTAATACCCCTGCAACCAAGTATATTATATATAATTTTATAAATTTATTTATGCTTCATTCTTACAGATTCTAGTGAGTTACACCAAGGAGTATCCTGTCAAGTTATCATATGAATAAGAAGTTTCCCTCAAATAATTTCACAGCTGCCTGTCATAATATGATCATCAGTTCCACAGCTAATATTAATATGAAAATTGCATCCAGCATATTTAATCCTGGACTCAACAATTTAACTTGGAATCTGCAGCAAAATTCTTTTTTCATTTTCTACAGCAACCCAAGTGAAAAAACCAATCTAAATTTCTTGTTTTAAGAGGATGACTAAAATACAACACTGTTTGGCACAACGCCGTTACGTTGAAAAACCTCAAGCTTTCCGTTACATTTTCAAAATTTTACCCCTAACTTATGATATGTTATATTACAGTATACTAAAACTTAGGGCACCAATTTCAAATGCACAATACTTTCACTATAAGTAAAGAGATTATTTTCGATATTCGACCCGTGATCAAATATATAACAAGTTAATATTTTATCATCACTGGAGCACAACCTTAAGTAATAATGAAGTTTGTTGATTCTCAGTTCCCTTAAGCATACGTACGTCGGCAGCTTATGAACATGAAAAGTCAAAGAAAAGTTTTCATAGATTGTTGTCCTAAATTGATATTTCTTGGACCAGTTACACATTTTCACTTCTCAGTTCACATGTACTGCCACCTGGTATGTGCATTGCCTTATCATCTTCTCCTTTTACAGCAAATTATTGGCTTCAAAATGTGAATATTATATGGGTTTTGGCTTAAAATGATTGAGACATTGTGAGGGACACGTGTAAGATGGATATTTTTGGGTTAGATATATATATATATTTTTTAAATTTGATCAAAAATTTCTAAACTAATTTGACTGGCGAACCAAACCAAATAACATTGAAAAATGACACTGTGCAGTTTAAGCGGCGAGAAATCACCTAATATCAAACTTAACTAATTTGGTAAAAAATTATTGATTTAATTGACTGTCAATTTTCAATCGATTAATCACCGATTTCCGATTTTTCAAAATCTCTCGATTTATATAAAGACTCAACATTCTTCTTCTTTTTTTCATTAATCTTCTTATTCTTGGGAGACTTTAGTCATCTTTTTCAATTATATGATTTTTTTAACATATTTCATCATAAATAAATAATTTTTAGAAACTCTTAGAGGATTTTCAAGATGGATTTTTAATATTTTTTTTTTATGATAGAACTCACAAAATGTTAAATTTTACCTTTTTTGATTAATTTCTTATTAATCTCTAATTATTTATGATTAATCATAAATCACTCAAATCACTCACATCTGGACCCACAAGTGGAATCAAACAACAATAAATCAGATTCACTTTATTCGGATGTACATCCTTTAATGATCACTATTATTATTTTTTTGAATGGCAAATCTTAGGTTTGAATTTCAACCTTTAGTTGGTGATAAATTGGCCCCAAAAGTCCACAAATGACAAAGTGGTGGGCTTGCTTGTGGGCATTAATTTGTCAGCAAAAAAATAGACCCACTTAGATAAAATATTGCTCAATTCTATTTGTTTTCTCACAAGTTAACTTAGGCATCAATTTTCAAAAGGCCTTTTCACATCAAACCATAGATAAGTTGACGTACAAGTCTCCTGTTTTTGTGGAGGTTTTGAAAACGAAACCCTTTTGGTTATTAATTACATGGTGAGAATTTCACATTGCTCTTACAGGTCTTGAGCATTTATATATATATATATATTTATTAATCATTCTTGTGCTTATTTGCATTTGCTTGTTTGTAGAAGATTCCAACAGAAATAATTTTAAGCTTCTTCAATGGAGATTTCATCACTCAAAGGATTACCAGAACCGGTAAGAATCATTCATTTCTTTTGATCATTGTAACATTTTTTATGGCTCCGTTTGGTATGGTGGTACTGTGGAATGAAAGCTCTAGTTGTCAAACGATGGATATATTTTTTTTTTATTAGTTTAGTTTAATAGCAACCCAATTCCATCCTCATTAGTGAGCGGGGTTCGAACTCAGACCTCTTATTCTTTTTTTTTTTTAAGTAGATGGGGGAAAGTAAGCCAAGCTGCTAGTGTTTACCAAATAAATGGAGCATTCATCATTTTGGCTTAAATTTTGGCTAAACTTTTATGCATGCAAAATTTGCAGGTAATGGAGGATCCCAGCTTCATGAATCAATGGCACATGATTAATTCAATTGATGAGTCTAACTTACTACCACTAGCAGCTACATTTGGAGAGAACTTGCAACATTCTTATACTTTCCCAGCTTTCAACAATCACACCTGCATTGATAGACCTCAGAAACAGCTCAAAACAAGCACTTGGAGTTCATCAGAAACTGGGTTTAGTCCCAGCAATGTCTCTGGTGTCAACATGAACCAAATGGGAATTTTGAAGCCTAAACAGGAGACAGCTGGGGCAGGGTACCCTGTTGAGATGTTGGCCTCTCATGGTTCCTTAGGAAATAACCAAAACTATGTGTTCAAGGCTTGTCATGGGGCTAACAGAATTAGCCCTGGAAGCAGAATTTCTAACACACAAGATCACATTATTGCAGAAAGGAAGCGGCGCGAGAAGCTCAGTCAGCGGTTTATAGCTCTCTCTGCTATAGTTCCTGGCCTAACAAAGGTATTTATTTATCAGAAAATGTATGTAGCTACACTTTTCTGGAAATTATTATCATTTTTTTTGGTTGACAGATGGATAAGGCTTCTGTTCTTGGAGATGCAATCAAGTACTTGAAGCAACTTCAAGAGAAAGTTAAGTTACTTGAGGAGCAAACAAAGAAGAAGAAAGTGGAATCAGTTGTGTTTGTGAAGAAATCACAGCTCTTTGATGAAGGTGGTGATGACAATAACAACTCCAACGGTCCATTCAATGAGGCATTGCCAGAAATTGAAGCAAGGTTTTGTGACAAAAATGTTCTCATTAGATTTCATTGTGAGAAGAGAAAAGGGATCTTTCAGAAAATAGTGACTGAAATTGAGAGATTTCATCTAACAGTCATCAATACCAGTGTCATGACTTTTGGAAATTACGCTCTTGATATCACTATTATTGCGCAGGTAATATCTATAACCCTTGAAATTACAAACCGTCATGATGTTATTAACATCACGACAACAATATAAAGACCGATTAAAAGATAAGAAAAATACAGAACTCCAATAAATTGTCTTCTATCTTGTAGTGTATTAGAGTTTGTGTTTTTTTATCTTTTTAATGTATCCAAAATCAGGAGGAGTGTATAAGCATATATCCCTTAAATTCTTTAAGGCCATTAATGCTCTCTTGATTTTGAACAGATGGATGTGGAGTTCAATCTAACTGTGAAGGATCTTGTGAAGAATCTACACTCAGCTTCCCAATTGTTTATGTGAAAGAACAACTTTTCAAGTTTATTTTCTGCTGCTGCACTTATAGAATAAGACATGAAGTGGCTAGCTTTTTTCAAACTTGTTGCATACAAGGCCTGCAATTATCCACCAAATTAGCTTTGTTTGCTGTGAGATTCATTTTGCAAGAGGAGTTTTTTTTTTTTTTTTTTTTTTTTTTAAGTTCATTTTTGCATGGTTAAAAATTAATTTTTAACCATGTTCTTTACACACCCTCTTGTTTTTAGGACAATGATATCACAGCTTTATTGGGTTTTATTTTCTTCCCTTTTCTAGGGGCAAAATTGGAAACTCAACTGAACCTATATTATGCCTTTTCATACTGTTTGGTATGACTTCACTATTGATCAAAAGAGCTTTTTTTTTTTTATGTTAATTTTTTTTTTTTATCAATTTCTTTAATATTATTTGGTTATAATTTGAATTGAGTTTTTGAGGATTAATAAAAAAAAAATTTTGAAAAAGTTATATCAAGTAGGATCATAGTGTTCCCAATAGGCGTGACTTGATGGTGTAGGATTCAGGATCTCACATTGAAGTATTGGATTCGAATTCAAGGAGTGCGTTTCTTGTAAGAACCTGAGATAGTCGAAGATTTTACATGTTCCGCTTAAGCCCGAAAGATGATGGTTTGGTGGCAGGGTTTCCAACGATTCCAAAAAAAAGTAGGACCATTGACAGGCGTAAACACACACGTATAACGCAAGCGCACGTATCGTTCAAGTAATATAAAAATATCGATCTCACGAGGACTTAATTCTTACTGTTGTTATTAATTATTGAATCTATTTATTTACAAATATCTAATTGAGGGTGAAGAGAATGATTGCTTGATTGATTGTAATTTTACAAAATAAATAAATAAAAAGACAAAAGAAAATATTAAGGAAAATAACAAAAAATACAAAGATTTAGGGTTGTGAATCATTCTAATATTTTTTAAAAGATGAAGTGATTATTTTATGTTTGTGTAATAAATCAGTTTACTAACCTGTAACATGAAATTTTTTCAAAAAGATAAAACGTGAGCAAGTGTTGCTGTTTTTATGGGATTGAAATTTTGATCAAAATCAAATAGCAACAACAAATCCTATCAAAAGAATAAAAACGTGTGTGCTGTTGTTTTTGAAGAATAAAGGAAAATAGTTTTCTTTTATTTTTCTTAAGTTTGATTTTGAGAAAATAAAAAAAAACAGCATCCAGAATTCGTCTCATGTGTTGAGTACACGGATCCTTAATAAATAAGAGTATTCTTCGTAATTATTTTCACGCCCACACGTACCGTTTGGGGTGAGGAGATAAGTCGAGGAATATCGTGGTTCAAAGAATCGTGATTCAAAGAGATCCGGATCTGCAGGTATATTTCTTACTTGAGTTCTAAATATTTTATTATTAATATACTAGAAAATACGGATCCGGTTTTGATTGTTCATGAATGAAAAAATAATTTTTTTTTCCTGTTACCCAACACGATTTCCGCTGCGCATGAGCAGTGCACTGCTCGTGCAGCAGTGCACTGTTGGTTTTCAGAGTTCATGCGCAGCGGAAATCGTTTTTTTGACAGGAAAAAAAAATTTATTTTTTACATGAACAATAAAAACCGGATCCGTATTTTCTAGTATATTAATAATATAAATATATAGAACTCAAGTAAGAAATATACATGCAGATCTGAATATCTTTGTGTCACGATTCTTTGAACCTCGATCTTCCTCGACTTATCTCCTCACCTCCAACGGCACGTGTGGGCGTGAAAATAATTACGAAGAACACTCTAATTTGTGAATGATTCGTGTACTCACACATGAGACGAATCTTGGGTGCTATTTATTTTTGATTTTCTCAAAATCAAACTTTAGAAAAATAAAAGAAAACTTTTTACTTTTTTTTTTTTATTTATTTTCCAGCAGCCTTCACGTTTGTTGTTTTGTTGTTGTTCTATTGATATTTTTTTTTAATAAAAGAAAATGCCAACTTAAAGAACCACATCCTTGCTCACGGTTTTTCAACTTTAAAAGGATTTTATTTTCTCTTGATTAACTTTTATCAAAATCAAATTCTTAACAAGCAAATCTATTAAGGATATTATTAATTTTAATTTTCTAAAAAATCAAAAATAAAATCCTTTGATATTTATCCTATAAATTATCAAAGATAATTCATTAAAATAAATTATCAAATTTTCAACTTTTGAAATATTATCCTTTTAAATTAAAATTTAATTAATCAAATCAATTAAATATTAATTTTCATAAATTAATAAATAGATACATTATCTATTAATAAATATATTAAGACAACATTTGTCATAATTTCCAAACATGAGCTATATGGAATAATTAGAGTGTAAAATAATTCATAATTATTTTAAATAATTCACAACTATTTTTCTTCGCAATTACAATCGTTCGAACAACGATAGAAGACGACGAGGGGACTGATGGACCTATAATTCTAAGCTCCAATAATTTTGTCGATTAATTATAAACTCTTTTATTAATCAAACGAAAATTATTAATTCTGGAGTAACTCCACTAAATACCCAGAATTGCACTCTCAGAATTATAGAATTAATTACTCAAAGTATTCGTCAATTGATATAGTCATTACCTATGTGATGATCCTCCATAACAGATTCGTAAAGGAGCTAGGTATAAAATATCTGTTAACCTCTCCAATTACATCTTTATCCTTAACTTCCATTAGTTCTCAAGTGAACAATTAATTCATAACTTTTATGAATTTGCGCGCTAATCGTTCAGGTCCTGAACTAACAAACAAGAGAATCTTATGAACCGATTTCATTATATCAGGTTAGCATTCCCAGCTATTCATTCAACTCATTCCCAAAATACAAGGTTTACGAAATGTAATAAATACAAAACCATACCGAGTAAATTAAAGAATAAATT